>JALGQJ010000042.1:600000-1067500 GCA_023055345.1 Quercus wislizeni | reverse complement strand
ACTAATTTCAGCCTCTGTATATTGTCTTATGTTGGGACAGAAATTTAGTTTGTTTTTCATGTCAATTGTTGTAAAAATGTACTCCCACCTAGATCGAGGGTTTTACATGGAGTCGCCACTTATTTAATTTAAAAGGAAAAATAAGAAAACCTTCAATAAAAAATACTTCTATTGTATTAATGTATATGACAATTTACATCAAATTTTGTAACAAAAATTTACAATGCTTTTTTGTCCTAGATGCAATCTAAGAAAAGTAAATTACATTGCTTTATTTCCTAGTTACATTCTAAAAAATGTAAAATTGTATATACAAGAGCATAGTCTAGAACCCTTGATCTTGGTTTGGAGGCTAATTTACGAGATGGGAAGGGATTAAGCACCCATCTCGCTCGGTAAAACTGGTCTCCTAAGTTAAGGTGGCCAATGTCATGTCATGTCAAACAAATACAAACAATATGTCATACAAACAATATGTGCTAGGGGAATTTGACATAAAGAAAAAACAAAAAGTGAAGCTTGTTAGATAACAATTTTAATGTAAAGAAATCATGAAGGCAATGGCATGTTCATCCAAAAAATCAATGTAAACAAAGAATTCCTAGCCTAGACATGTTCATCTAAGCATGTGAAGGGAAAAAAAAAGTTGTCATGTTATTTGTCATCAACATAATTGCAGAGAGAACAAAATAAAATAAAATATTTGAGCATATTTGATCATCCAAGCAATTATGAAAAGAAGTAAAGAAAAAAATCCCAAGACATGTTTATCTAGAGAAAATCAAAATACATTGACATGTTTGTTCAAATATTTAAAAAAGTAAAACAACTACCTAGACATGTTCATCTAAGTATTGAAGAGAAAGTTGTGTTTTAGCCCAGAAGTGCTCATCTAAACATTCAAGAGAAAATTATGTTCATCTAAGCATGTAAAAGGAATATCAATGAGACATATAGGCATGTTCATCCAAGCATATCATGAAAGAAACAAATAACAATTTGTTAAGCATTTATTCAAGCATGTGTAGAAAGTTAAGAACATAATTAACTACTTACCAGCATAGAACATAAATTAAAAAGGGGAAGTGATCACTTAAAGGGTTAGGGAGAAAGCAAGGAAATACTAAACTACAACCAAAGTAGGAGTAATAGTTGCACAACAGCTTTTCTTTTCTACTTTCTCACTAGCTCTCCAAAGGGAATTCAGGGTCCCTAAAATGGAAGAGGTCTTCTCTATTTATAGGCGATGGGATGGCTTAGCTCTAAAGCTAAGTTATTAGCTTTCTTCTGAAGCTAAGGGAGGAGATAACTTGTTTAAATGAGCTGGAACGGATTTGGTGTTGATCCCCATTTGAATTTTGAAAGGAAGTTGAAGATGATGCTGCACCTGCTTCGTATTTTGACTCTAACTTTCTGTTAAAAATTCCAATTGATTCAAGGTCGGTTTTTTTTGAAAGGAAATTCAATTATCTACAACTTTTTCAGAAATAGAGAAAACCAAATATCAACGTTTTCCAGGCCAAAAATGCGTTTCAAATTGCTGCTGAAATAGTAACGTTTTTTGAGCATTTTTGAAATTTTTCATAGGATGTATCCGTTTCTCTATCCAATTTATTTTTCAAAAAAACTTTCTTCTGAAACTAAGGGAAGGGATAAGCCTATTAGATAAGCTTGAACAGATTTGATGTTGATCCCATTTGAAATTTTGAGAGAAAATTGAAGATAATGCTGAATTTGTGTTATCTTCTGCACCTGTTTCGTATTTTGGCCATAACTTGCTGCTCAAAATTCCAATTGATTGGGGATTGATTTTTTTGTAAGGAAATTCAATTCTCTACAACTTTTACAGAAATAGAGAAATCCAAATTTCAACGTTTTCCAGGCCAAAAAATGCGATTCAAGTTGCTGCTGAAGATAATGAAGTTTTTTGAGCATTTTTCTGTTTTTTTGAATTTTTCATGGATCATATCTCCTTTTTTTTAAAAAAAAAAAAAAAGAGCAGATAAGATGCCATAAAGAAATTTTTTTTATTATTTCTTTAAAAAAATGAAATAAAATGAAAGCCAATCAAAAATCACACTTAATTAATTTTAAATTAATTCTTGTGAGAACCAATCAAAATTAAGTGTTTAAAATAGGACGTGATCAGGCCCATCGTGTAGGCGAGCCACGATCATTGAAAATTGTTTGTATGATAACTTTTGATCAGGTGGTCTGATCAAAACTCATGATCAATGATTCCATATTTTTGGGTTTTACATGTTGCCAAAAAATATCAATCAATCAACAAATTACTTCGAATGAGATTCAGGAAGCATGACGTAATCTACCAAAAAAGAAAAGAAAAGAAAGGAGAGCCAAGTCATATTGCAAGAGTAGAGTTTAAATTGGTAAGAATTATGTTGTAATGCAACTCATATCCCAACAGTCCACCCAACCAAATTTTAAATTAAATAAAAATTAAATCAAGCCCCAAAGAAAGTAATGGAGAAACAGAGACATAAAAAAACTATAGATTCAAACAATGTAAGAACTATCACATTTATCCACTATAGATAATGATGCCAAAAAATCAACAGTAAGCCACACGATCCTCACGTGCTCGAAACAACAATACCTGCACAACAAAAAGAGAAGACCTAACAGAGGGCACCGGTGTGATGCCGGCCAAATACCTTCCGAATGTCAAGTTAGAATTTCTTCACAACTCTAGAGTGTCAAAGCTGGGATGAATTATGCGTACCTTTTTCTAAGAGTCTTTGGGTTTTTATAGTGATGTAGAATCGAAGGTGTCGGGGTTTATGAGCAAATGTTGAAGGCAGGGCTCAAATTCCCTTTAAGTTCACTCCATCGTCAACTCCTTTAACACTCAGGATTGTCCATCAAGCAGATTTCCCCAAACGCCTGGAGGGTATTCTTAGGTGCGGAGGTCTGGAATGGGGCAATGTCCAATAGTGCCAAGAGGTTGACGGTGCAGGAATTCCTACATTGTTACTGTCCCGACAAGATTTCCTAGTCAAAGGGTATGTACAGCTTTGTGCTTAGGAGCCCTTTGTTGAGGTTTGTGTGTGAGACCCCCAACTTTAACATGGATTGGAAGAGTCGGTATTTTTTCATGGAAGGTGACGAGTGGATGTGTCATCCTGGTGATACTGAATACATGCTTGTCGACATGACATGGGGCATATTGCCACCATCTAGTATGTATCCGTCTACATTCGGTTCAGTTTTTATCTAACGTGTTATCCTAACCGTCTTCTTTTACAGTTCGGGACCGTTTGCAAGTTTCTCTTGAGCAGTGGAGTTTCTTGGAAAAGATTTTCAGTAAATCCAAGCTAGAAGAGAGGACGTGATCCAAGTTGGTCACTTTAGATACTATTCATTGGTACTGTGTCAGTCCAAAATCAACAGCAGTAACCCGTTGATATGACGCTCAAGTTCATCAACGAAAGTCTGTCACCCCATCTTTGGGTTTTTTGGTTTGTACTTTGTTTTACTTTAACCATCTGTCTTCCTTTGTATAGAGATGGATGCTGCAAAGAGAAGGGCTACCATCAAACAATAGGTAGCTAAGAAGAAAGAGGTAGGAGGTCAACTCCCTAAGGGGACGGGTTCATCCGACCCATCCACAAAAAGAAAACTGCCAAAGAAGCAAGGCCATCTCCCAAAGAAGCCTAAAATCACTTGGGAGCCCGTCATGGGGCTAGAGGCTGGGGGCAAGAAGACGGCTACCTCGGCCAAGTATGAAGCGGGAAAGTGTTTCATGAAGGGTCCCTTCGTCACTAAAAAGCCACATGTCCTCCTTCGTGAGGACTTAAAGTACTCTTTAGAATAGCTCTTGTCCATTATTACATCCGACGACTATAAGGACCTAAGCAACCATGCAACGGAGGCCATGGGGGAGACGGGGCTTTCAACATTGCTTAGGTAACAATGTCCATCCCCTTTCTGTTTCCTTTCCCCTTCGTCCTGCCATGTTACTAACTCATTTGTTTTTCCCAAGCATTGTTAATGATGAAGGGGCTCATGGGTCGTTGCCTGAACCATGAAACTTCATTGGACAGCATCAAGGCAAAGGCAAATGCGACGAAGGATGAGTTGAATGAGTTAAGGGCCTGGAAGACGGTCCAGGAAAAGAAGCTAGCCTTATCGGAGGAAGCACGTGAAGAGCTGGAGAAGTAGACAGAGCCGCTAAGGCAGGTCTTGGAGGATAAAGAGAAGGAGATCTGTGATACCAAGGACCAGCTCCGTCAGGCGAAGGAAGAAGCGATACGTGAGTATCGTGATTCTGACGCCCTTCTGGCAGAGCTCAGAGGCTCCTTTGCCGAAGTCTTTGACAACACCCTCCGTCAAGTCAAAGCTTCCTATCCTGACCTGGATGTATCTCATGTTAACATAGATGCCCAGGCCCAAACTCAGTCCAACCCATCCACTCAGAGAGTATGGATGAGTTATTTGCCGATGATGCCCCTGACCCCCCTGGTAACGGAGGAGCAGCTCAAGTTGAAAACCAATCCAAGATTACTAATGACAACACCCGTCACTCTGAGGAAGTTGCGGAAAAATGAAGATCTAGTTCATTAGTAGGATTTTTATTTTTGTAGATATTTTGTAATCTTTTTGAAGAACAATGTATGTTTTAATTTAACTGTCGCCTTTGTATATAAACACATCCCTTCCTGGGCTTTTATATCATTTTTCATCCATCTGCCTAATCTATTTTAGTAGAGTTTTTTCAATTTGTGATTAATTCGTTCATTTTCTCAAATATTAATATCGCTATCCTAGGATGAATCCATCCTCATGCCCTTCTATAGGTCCGTCCTTTTGAGGATTAATATCTGTTTTATCCATATGTGAACTAAATCTTGAATCCATCCACATGTGGATTCTAGCCTCGTCCAATTATGGACTAAAGTAATGCTAAGTCACCCTCATGGGATGAATTCGTCCATTAATGGACTTCATCATGTATCCATCCAATTGTGGACTAGATGCTGATTTGTCCTTATGGGGCCCTTATAGGTTGTCATGGATCCGTCCTCTTGGGAAATAATTAATTTATCCTCATGTGGACTTAAATCTTGAATCCGTCTACATGTGGATTCTAGCCTCGTCCAATATTGACTAAGTAATGCTAAATTATCCTTATGGGATGAATTCGTCCACTAAGGAACTTCATCATGTATCCGTCCATTTATGGATCCATTCTCTTGGGAAATGATTAATTTATCCTCATGTGGACTTAAATCTTGAATTTGTCTACATGTGGATTCCAGCCTCGTCCAATATGGACTAAGTAATGCTAAATTATCCTCATAGGATGAATTCTTCCACTAAGGAACTTCATCATGTATCCGTCCACTTGTGGACTTTGTCATGGATCCGTCCTCTTAGGACTTTTGACATGTAGTATAAAAAAAAGATAAATACATCGGATATTTTTGATAAACCATTATCATTCGTAGAAAAGTAGTTCTCTATAAAGAAAAAGACTTGCCCTTTGCGCTTAAAAAGTATTGCAGCAGTAATTAACTAAGTAAACTGAAAAAAAAAAAAAAAAAAAAAAAAAAAAAAAAAAAAAAAAAAAAATTTGAGGAATGTAGCAAAAATAACTAAAGTAAACTGGAAAATTAGGGGATGTTGCTCCATGTTGTCATCCCTTATTGGTAGTACTTCCGCAGGTGCTCAGCATTCCATGGATGTTGCAACTTTCGCCCGTCCAACATTTCAAGGTGGTAGGTGCCTTTCCTCTGCCATGATGCAACTCTGTAGGGTCCTTCCCAATTGGGGCCGAGCTTTCCTTGGGTAGGATTTTTTGCAGTACCCATCACCTTCTTTAAAACAAGATTTCTAACTTGGAAGTCTCTGTGTCTGACTTTGGAGTTGTAGTGCTTTGCTATGAGGTTCTGGTATCGTGCCAACCTTTGCTCAGCTGTTGCGCGGACCTCGTCCACCAAGTCAAGTTGCAAGCACATAGCTTCATCATTCTTGTTCTTGTCATAATTTTCCACCTGGTAGCTTGTGAGTCCTATTTTTGTTAGGATGATTGTCTCGCTTTCATATGCTAGTCGAAATGGTGTCTCCCCTGTAGGAGTCCTTGTTGTGGTTTGGTATGCCCATAAAACACTTGGTAATTTGTCCGGCCATATGCCCTTTGCCCCCCGAGCCGAGTCTTGATGATCTTGAGCAAGGATCGGTTTGTAACTTCAACCTGTCCATTAGCTTGTGGGTGGGCGGGCGACGAGTAGTGGTTCTTGATTCCTAATTCCGAACATAAGTCTCTGAATTTGCTGTTGTCGAACTGTCTCCCATTGTTCGAGACAAGCACCTTGGGTATCCCTTATCTACAAATGATATTTCTCCCGAAAAAATTCCGAATATTCTTTTCTGTGATAGTGGCTAAGGCTTCTGCTTCTACCCATTTTGTGAAGTAATCGATGCCCGACTACCAGAAACTTCAGCTGCCTGATCACTATCGAGAAAGGACCCATGATATCTAACCCCTACTGAGCAAATGGCCAAGGGGCCGTCATAGGGATGAGTTATTCGGATGGTTGTCTAATGGTATCGCTGAACCTTTGACACTTATCACATGTTTTGACATAAGCTTACGTGTCCTTCTGCATGGTTGGCCAGTAGTATCCTACTCGAATAAGCTTGTGCACTAGCGATCGTGCCCCCGAATGGTTTCTGCAAATCACCTTGTGAACCTCTCTCATGACGTATCTTGCATCCTTGGGATCTAAGCACCTTAGCTACGGGCGGGAGAAGCCCCTTTTGTACAAAACATCTTTTATTAGAACAAATCTCATTGCTTGGACCTTCAATTTCCTTGCGGCATCTTTCCCGTCTAGTATTATGCCATTCTTGCGGTAGGAAACTAATGGTGTGGTCTAGGTATTCCGAGAACCTATCTCCTGCACATTCGTATCGTCATCTATAACTGATAAGACTTGGATGAAAGATAATACCTGATTGGTTATGAGAATGTGTTCGACTGAGGCAGCCTTAGCCAGTTGATCGGCACACTCGTTCTCTTCCCTTGGGATTTGTATGAATTTGACTCGGAGACTGCCAATTCGACCCTTCACCTCCTCAAGGTACTTCTTCATCCTTTCTTTCTTGCATTCATAGCTGCCATTAACCTAACTGGTTACGACTTAGGAATTGCAGTGCATTATCATGTTTTTAGTGCCTACTACTTTTGCGAGGTCCAGCCCTGCAATCAAAGCTTCATATTCTGCTTCATTATTAGTCGTAGGAAAATCCAGGCGGATCATACACTCGATCCTATCTCCCTTCGGAGTTTGGAGTACCACATTGGCGCCCCCCACTTGTCTATTGGAGGATCCGTCCATATGGATGCTCCACTGCAAGATTTCTTCTACTCCCTGGTCTTCCATGAGGGTGAATTCGGTTATGAAGTCAACCACTACCTGTCCATTCATAGCTATGCGTGGATGGTATTGTATATCAAACTCACTTAGCTCGACTGCCCATAACACCATCCGTCCCGCAGCCTCAGGGCTACTCATAGCTCTTCTCAGAGGCTTATCTATCAGGACAACAATAGTATGTGCCTGAAAATATGGCTTAAGTTTTCGTGCCACGGTCACCAATGCGAAAGCCAGCTTTTCCATCTGGGGGTACCTTTCTTCTGCTCCTCGAAACACTCGGCTTGTAAAGTAAACGGGTCTCTACAACACATCCTCTTCTCTTACCAAAGCCACGCTAATAGCGGCTTGTGAAACAGTTAAGTATAGATAAAGTTCTTCCCCTGGCTTGGACGGGTTGAGTAATAGAGGGGACGAAAGATACACCTTTAGATTTTCAAATGCCTATTGGCACTCATCCGTCCATTCAAATGATCTCTTCAATGTGCGGAAGAAGGGCAGGCATTTATCCATCGCCCTTGAGACGAACCTGTTTAATGCTGCAATCTTGCCATTCAGGCTCTGCACCTCCTTGACGATCTTCGGTGGGGCTAACTCCATTATGGCTCATATTTTCTTTGGATTGACCTCGATACCTCTTTGGGATACCATGAATCCTAGGAACTTCCCCGCAGTAACCCTGAACACACACTTATTCGAATTTAATTTCATGTTGTATGCCTGAAGGGTGTTAAAGGTCTCTTGGAGGTTGCTCAAGTGGTCATTTTCTCGCAAGCTTTTCAACAGCATGTCATCTACATAAACTTGCACATTCCTCCCAATCTAGTGTGCAAACATCTTGTTCATTAATCTCTGGTATGTTGCACCTACGTTCTTAAGTCCGAATGGCATCACTTTGTAGTAAAAGAGTCCCTAGCTTGTGACAAAAGAAGTCTTCTCTTGATCAGCCTCCTCCATTTTAATCTGGTTGTAGCCCGAAAATGCATCCATGAAGCTTAGAAGCTGGTGTCTCGCAGTCGAGTCCACCAAGGTATCTATCCGTGGGAGCGGGTAACTATCCTTAGGGCACGCTCTATTGAGGTTCGTGAAATCTACGCACATCCTCTTCTTTCCATTGGACTTTTTGACCATAACCACGTTTGCCAACTAGTCAGGGTAGTATACTTCTCGAATAAAATCTACTTCCAGTAACTTTCAAACCTCCTCTGCTATGGCTTTATCTCGCTTTTGAGCGAACACTCACTTTTTTTGTCGAACGAGAGAGGATGAGGGCGACACATTCAGCCTGTGAACTATGATTGAGAGATCAATCCCTAACATGTCCTCATGAGTCCAGGCGAATATGTCTTGATTTTCTTTTAGAAATGCTGTGAACGCTTGACGCACCAACTAATTAGCCAGCGTACCCACTCTAGTCGTCCACTTGAGCCTTGAGTCATCAAGGGTCACTTCTTGTAGTTCTTCAGCTAGCTCTGCTATTGTTCGCTGTTCTTCTATGTTCATGGCCTGGAGGTGGTCATCCATCTCCATCATAGCTAAGTAACATTCGCGTGCAGCCACTTGGTTTCCTCATAGTTCCCCAACTCCGTAATCCGTAGGGAACTTGATCATTAAGTGGTAGGTTGACTTTACAACCTTCCATGAATTGAGTGTAAGTCGTCCTATGATGGCGTTGTAAGCGGATGAACAGTCGACTACAAGGAAGGTTACATCCTTAGTGATCTACTGGGGGTAGTCGTCCACCGTTACTGACAATGTAACTGACCCAAGAGGGAATACCCGTGTTCCTCCAAATCCAACGAGCAGAGCGTTTGTCAGAATCAATCGCTCTCTATCAATCCTTATCTGTTGGAATGCTAGGTAGTAGAGTATGTCTGCTGAGCTACCATTGTCAATCAAAACCCGATGCATTTTATAATCTCCTACTTGTATGCTAACTACAAGTGCATTGTCATGCGGGTGGTGAAGGTGTCAAACATCTTCTTTGAGAATCCAATGATGGGGTTGTCCATCCGTGCCATCTTTGGTGCGGAACCTGTCAGCTAGACGTTCTGAACCATCCTGAGGTAGGTTTTCCTAGCTTTTTTGGACGACACCATGGCTGTCATGCCCCTTATAATCATTCTTATATCCCCTATAGGCGATCTGGGTCGCTCATTCTCCCGTCGAGGCGCCTACTCCTGATGCGGGTCCGTCCTCTCCTTGCTAACGAACCTTTGCAGCTTTCCTTGTCGAATAAGGGCTTCAATCTACTGCTTCAAGTCGTAACAGTTAGTTATGTTGTGGCCGTGCTCACGGTGGAATCGGCAATACTTGTCTCTGGACCTCTTATTAAGGTATCCCTTCAGCTTTTCAGAGAAGGTTAGAGCCCCTTCATCCTTGATTTGCATTAGGACCTGGTCAATCAGGATAGTCAATAGGGTGAAGCTCATGAACCTACCCGTTGGGGGCTTAGTGCGCCTATCATCCCTTCGTTCTCCCATTCTTGCCATCTTTCGTTCTCTGTCCTGCTGCGTGTCTTCCTGTCTCTCCCCCTTCTTAGGTCTTTCCTCTTGAGCCAGCAGCGTATTTTCAGCATTCATGTACTTGGTGGCCCTGTAAAGTACACCCGACATGGTTTTTGGGTTGTTCTTGTATAAAGAGAACAAGAACTTACCTTTCCGCAACTCGTTTATGAAGGCTGCTACAAGTATCTTGTTGTCGGCCTCATCGATCGAGAGCACTTCCTTGTTAAAATAGGCTATGTAGGATCTCAGCGTCTCGTCCTCTCACTGCCTGATGCTCATTAAGCATGCAATAGACTTCTTATACCTATGCCCCCAATGAAGTGCAAAGTGAACTGGGCGCTTAGCTCCTTGAAAGTACTGATGGAGTTAGGCATCAACCAACTGAACCAAATTCTCGCAGGACCTTTCAGCCTTGTAGGGAAGGCCCTACATATGATCTCATCCACTACTCCTTGAAGGTGCATCAAGGTCTTGAAAGTCTCTAGATGATCTAGAAGGTCCTTGGCTCCGTTGTAGCTTTCTATCTGAGGCATGCGAAACCTCTGCAGTAGGGGGAAGGAATTGATGGATGTGGTGAACGGCGAATCAGTTCGGTGGACTAGATCATCAAGGCCATTGAACACTCGTCCTTTGAGGGCATTCATCATAAAGTCCATTTGTTTTTTCATCATCTACATCTCTGCAACGATGTGGGGTGGAGCCGTATTAATGACGGATGGATGGCTCATGTCTTGTCACTCTGGTCTATTTGGGGCATTACTACCTTCCAGCCCCTCTCGGTCTTTTCTCTTAACACCGGTACCTTCTTGGTCTTCCTCTTGGGTACCCATCGCTGCGTTCTTTTGCTGTAGCTGTTCTTCTAGGTCTTGATTCTATTTGGTAAGGCACTTCACTACTACTGTGAGGGTTTGGTCTTGTCGCTCCAGGGCAGTGGGTCACGGTTTGTCGCCTTGATTGTTGGTTGTGGTTGCCATCGAGTGAGTAAGTACCATGCAACCTTTGTCCGGGAGGTGATAATATGGCTTTTAAATCGTGTTTCCCACAGACGGTGCCAACTGATGATGCCCAAAAATCAACAGTAAGCCACACAGTCCTCATGTGCTCGAAACAACAATACTTGCACAACAAAAAGAGAAGACCTAACAAAGAGCACCGGTGTGGTGCCGACCAAATACCCTCCGAAGGTCAAGTTAGAATTTCTACACAACTTTAGAGTGCTAGAGCTGGGATGAATTATGCGTACCTTTTTCTGAGGGTCTTTGGGTTTTTATAGTGGTGTAGAATCAAACTCCTTTGCTTGCGCCATAAGTCTTTTCCTTATGGAGAAGATCTCCATTAATGTGCGTATATCTTGGAATCCTCCTTGTGTTAGATTTCTAGTCGTATTGGGACTCTATGAACTAGGGTTAATCTTGAGGCGTAAGTCGTTTCCATTTAGGATTTCTTGGAGGCCATATAATGACCAGTTGAATGCCACGTGCTTTTTGATCCGTCCACCCTACGTCCGTTCACATAGGATCCATTCACCATTAGCCCATTCGTCCAGCACTATCAGGCCCATCCAAGTGGATCCATCACCTCCAATTTTCTCCCTCTTTAATAGACATATATGTCGAGCCAGTTAATTAACAAAACTATATATTTAAATAGTGTAAGTAAGAACTATTGCAATTAGTCAAAAAATAAAAACTTTCTCACTTAGAAAAATCTTATCGAAGGCCAATCAAAATCAAATAAACCCATATGCAAGTCACAATTTTAGATACAACCTGCTATAAGATTCCACTTAAAATAGCCCACATCTAGTTCATTATCAAAGCTACAATAAAAAAAATTATTTAGCATAAGTAAAAATGATTAAAACCATTTAAAAATATAGTGTAAATCAAAATCATAAGCTATTGAAGATTTATCATACAAACAAATGCTCCTATGCTAATAAACCAAAAGAAATGCAAATCTAAACCCTAAATTGAAATACCAAAAACTAAATCATATTTTTATTAGCAATTTTTTAAAACAAAATTAAAAACTTTACCGGTAATGTTTTTGGAAGTATAATGGTGGCTTAAAGCCAGAAAGCGGAGGGAAACTGGTTAACGATGGTAATACTATTCTGAACATGATGCGCAACCATACTAACGGTTTTAAGTTTGCAACAATGACACTGAAACAAAATAGAAATACCCATTTAAGAAAAATAAAATGGTTCCTTTAATAGGCCTAATGAAAAGGTATAATTTTCAGTTTTTTTAAATGTAATCATGGCACAAATTTATGTAACGATATGACGTAATGAGGAGTGATCAATGTAACAGAAAAAATTCCAAAACATGTATCCATTAGTACTTCCAAATTTGCTGTCTAAGCCCATATCTGACAAATCAAATTGCTTGGACATTCAATTGCAAATAAATATTATGCAATGGATTTTAAATTCTCCAATGTACTACCTAGGGCCATATCTTCAGTGTTATGACATGCAATCATGTATCAATCACCCCTTCAACCCTGTTAGTCATTTATTTAGTTTTATCAATAAGTAACCTTTTTAATCCTTTCCCTAGTAACAATGAAAAATAACCCACTATTTGCCTATTAGATTCAATAATCAATATATCAACTTGGATCACAATGAAGTCTCACAAAATATGCTTCAAAAATAGATATGGAAGAAGTAAAAACATAGCTCTACCTTTTTACTTTGCTATGCACTTTGCTATTGTTGGAATTTGTAGACAACTTCTAAACTTTATGGACTTGGTCCTTCAATATGCATGGCAAAAAGCAAAAAATAAAAGTGAGTAGTAGGCTGATAGCTATGGATCTTAGCGTCCATGGTTATACCAAAATTAAAAATACAAACCTTAGCATAACTAAAAAATAAGGATCAAACAAAACCCCTCAAAAATGTAGATGCTACTCTTCAAATCAGATAATGAAGTAATAAAAATAATGAAAGTCTTGAGATGAAACAATTAAACTAAACATAAAATCAAGCTTCAGATAACAATTACCTAAATATTAGTCATCTTAATCACAAGTATTCCACAATAAAAATATATTGTAAAGGGAAAAAATTTATAGAACAGAGAGTCTAAATTTGAAAAGAGATAGAGATAGACCTGGTGAGGCCAAGTGGCTAATTGATAGGCCAAAAACGAATTGACCCCTTATGATAAATTAATTGATTAATTAGCCAAGTTAGTTAATTAATCAAATTAACATGCAAAATGCGTGGTAGCACAAACAAATCACCAATTAAACTAAGTATGCAGTAGAAAATAAATTGACACAATAATTTGATTACGAATGGAGAAAACCTACACGGCAAAAACCTCACCGAGTGATTTTAAGGTCACTCCCGAGAATCCACTATTATTAAAACAAGCGGTTACAAGTAAAGGAATCACAATACCTTATACCAACCTATAGTTGAACCCTTACCCCAATACTCAATTGGACTTGTTTTGTAGTGACAATCTCTCCTTTTAATGCACGGCTCCCAGTACGTGACTAACCAATTGCGTGGATCCCAATACGCCACTTCAGTCACCAACTCGAGAAGCTCCTTGGTTACAAAACCCTACGGTAAACAAACACAGTAGCTTCTTCACAAAAAAGATGAACTAGGGCAAATTCTGTCTCCAGTCATAATTTGCTTGAACAAACTTTGCTCAACACTTGTGCAACTTGTGTTACCTTTGACGGCCCTTAAAATAATCCTTTTATATGTCTAGGGTTGTGAGAAAAGAAAGCCCAAACATACAATCACAGATTGGATGAAAAATAGTCTTGAAAAACTGAGTTTCATAAACCTCGATAGATATCTATCTTTCGAGCTGCTGTCGAGCCAAGGGCTGGAACAACTCTTCAAGGCTTAATAGATGCTAGCTATCGAGCTTTAATGAGTAGCACTTTTCACACTTGAATCTTGGACAAACTTGCATGGTTTTAACGCTTGAACTTGAAACCTTGTTTCTTGAAGTATTAAACACATCTTAAATCTACCCAAATACAAGTAAAATGTATTTTGTCAAAGGATTAGCCAATTACATAAAATATTGAAATATGTTCCTAACATGTGAAACATATATGTCCTAACAATCTCCCCCTTTGGCAATCCGTGACAAAACCACAACAAACAAATGAACATATGAGAGAAGTCATAAAACACTCAACTCATATTCACTTGTTGAATACAATAAAATCTATCCTAACACAAACTCTTGAAAAACTTTGCAAGAAGAGAGTTTATGGCAAGTATACTTTGACAACCTGTATTTCTGAAACACTTTAAACAAAACTCATCAAGGCATCTTAGTGTGAAACAGAAATAATAGATTGCATACAAGATATAAGAACCATGTGTATAAAGAAAGAAAAGAAACAACACATGTAAGGGTAGGTGAAAAGCATACATCATCATATATATATATAAGCACAATGTATGTAAACATGGTCACAAGATCGGTGTACAAGAAGAAGGAGGTAAGCACTCCCCCTAACAAGATGAAACACATCTCCCCCTTACAAAGGAATGTATTTCTCCCCCTTAACATGTAGAATCTAAAAAAGAAACCACAATTTCTCCCCCTTTTTGTCGTGATTGATAAAGGAAACAAGAACCTAGAAAGCTTCACCCGAGAAACATAAAGATGATCAAGGGGTTACAAAGAATCCATATAAATGCATGAATGTGATGAAACAAGATGCTATGGAAGACAAGAGAAAAGGAAGATGCAAAACATGTGAAAAATAATGCATGCAAGAGGATCTTGACAAATCGAGAAGCTGTCGAGCAGCTATTGAGCAGAAGCCAACCTCGATGGATCGAATAGCTATCGAGCATCTATCGAGTAGACAGAAAGTTTCTTGATGGATCGAGATTCTTTCGAGAAACTATCGAGAATGCGATAAAAAAGAACTGAAGGGTCTCAATAGATAGCCTAGCTATCGAGAGGTGTCCAACAGCTATCGAGATTACTTAAAAACAATTTTTCAAGAAGAGAAAAACACAAATATGAATGCAATCAAGTATGCTACACAACCAAAGATCCAAACAACATTTTAAGCTCTCAAAAACATCTTTCAACAAGAAAAATGTTAAGCACATAGATCCAAAACACACACACACACACACACTAAACAAGTCTAACCAATTTTATATTTCAAAAACAAGTTATGACAGTTTAGTGAGCATTCATTAACACAAGTATTCCTTATGATGGCCAAATCACATTGTACATGTACATGTATCAAGAGTAGTAAAGAATATTGCGTGTTGTGTGTGAAAAACATCGCAAGATTGCATAAGTGTCTACATGTTATAACAATTTGAGATATGGGAAAATCACTTTAACTCACATACAATCATAACTATTTGATGGGGACTATCACCTTCGAGGTACATCCTATAACTTCCACATCTCCTAGAATACACGCTTGCAATCATATATAAAGCATTTTGATCTTTTTGCTTTTATTTTTCTTTGCATATTTTTCTTTTAAGCAAATCATGCATGGGCATATAAGAGAGAGAAAAGAAATACCCAATTATGTTAAATTTTTGACATTGCACTTTTGCTATGCCGAAGCATATAGATGTCATTTCATGATTGGTGGGCAACATTGGTGAGATGGTTATGCCTTTCTCTTAGGATTTTCTAGTCCTTTCCATCAAAAAGAGTGATATAAGTGTTAAGTACAAGAGATCACTTAACCTTACTCATCACAAACACGAGCCATAGAGCTCACTTGCTTAGTTGTGCATAGTGATGCTCATCTAAGCTACAAAAGATACAAAATTTAGAAAACTTTGTTTCAATGACCATCCAAGGTACACAAATACCAATGTACACAAACACACTATTTTTGTTTTTTTTTTTCCTTTTTATTTTTATTTTGAAAACAAAAAAAATAAATAAATAAATAAATAAATAACTAAACAAAAACAGACAAACAATATGAAAGCATGAAAGAAAGATGCATATGCATGAAGGCATGATAGAAGGGTGCATATGCATGAAAGCATGATTCCAAAAGCAGATAAGAAATCAAGCAAAGGGAGTCCTACTTTAGATAGAAAGAATTAAAGTAAAGGATAAACATAAAAGACAATTAAGTCTTAAGCTCCTTTCTCACCCACACAGCACGAGTCTTTGGTCGTGAAGATGAAAAGGCACGTGTCCTAGTATATCTATTAAAGGACATAGAAGAATTAAAATTCTCCTGAAATTGAGTTAACAAACTCAAGACTTTTAATAACTCTTCAAACAAAGGTGTAGGTCCTTGAGAGAAAACCTGTGATCGTTTGGACACTTGCTTTTGAGGATACAACTTAAAGCAATTAGGACAAATGTGTCCAGAATCACCACAATGGTGACAAACATGAGGTCTAACAAAGGATTTAGAATTAGCCATATCATTTTTAGATTTCATACCTTTATCACCTTTCTCATATTGGGGCACAAGGACAGTCCTTGATCCAGAAGCTATGGAAGAGGAGGGGCTGGAGGAAACAACATATCCTAACCCAGTTTTATCAGAACTAGGCTTTTGAGCACTCAATACCTCATCAAGCTTTGCACTAAACATCCTCTCTATTTGAGTTCTGGCTTGACTAAGCTCTACCTCAAGATTCATGACCTTCTCTTCTAATGAGGTGTTCTCCATAACAAGAGTCTCAACTAACCTTGTAGTCTCATCTAGTTTGACTAACAAATCAGCTTCTTCAATTTTTGCCTCATTGAGCCCTTTTCTACAAAGATGAGAAGTCTTTTCAAATTTTATGAATTCAGTGCATAGCTTATCATAGGCTTCCTGAAGGGTCATCTTCTTAAGTACTTCATCATCAGAAGAATCCTCACTGTCACTAGCACTCTCCACAATCACCTTATCAGTTATGGCAACAAAAGCTATAAAGTAACCACATTCATCCACATATTCATCAGAAGAGTCATTCTCAGTATCACTCAAGGTAGCAACCAACCCTTTATCTTTTGAATTCTTGGTATTTTCCTTCATAAGGTAGTTTGGGCACTCTATCCTCATATGACCAAAACCCTTGCACTCATGGCATTGAATGACGAGTTTCTCATTCTTACACTTCCTTGAGGATTTAGATTTCCTTAGAGGTTTGCCCTTATCCTTTTTCCTAAACTGAAGAAGCTTGATAATCTCATCAGTTATGAAGGTTAGATCCTCATCCTCATCATCATCTTCACTTTCATCTTCATCTTCAGAGTCCTCAATCTCTTCCTCTATACCCTTAAAAGCCAAGTTTCTACTCTTTCCACCTTTTCCCATTAAACATAATCCCATCTCATAGGTTTGAAGATTCCCTACAAGCTCAATTAAAGGAATTTGATCAATGTCCTTTACTTCTTCAATGGCAGTGATCTTGGCATGGAATCTTTTAGGTAAGGACCTAAGGTTTTTTCTAACAGCTTTGGATTCTGCTATAGATTCTCCAAGATTGAAGGCAGAATTCACAATATCCTTGATTTTAGCATAGAATTCATCAAAGGTCTCATCCTGCTCCATCCTTATTTCTTCAAAACTACTAGTGAGTCTTTGAAGCTTCACAGTCTTTACTGCCTTGGTACCTTCATAAGTGGTCTCAAGAATAGTCCATGCTTCCTTGGCAATTTCCACGAATAATATTCTCTTGAATTCCTTATTGGTAACCCCACAAAACAAAGCAATCAAGGCCCTACTATTGAAATTTGCCGCTATGATTGTTCCTTCATCCCAATTCACCAACACTTCCTTTGGCTTACTCCAGCCAACTTCAACAGCTTGCCATACTTGTTCACCTAGAGCCTGCAAAAAAACTTTCATACAAACTTTCCAGTATGCATAATTAGTTCCATCCCTGTTCACCTAGAGCTTGCAAAAAAACTTTCATACAAACTTTCCAGTATGCATAATTAGTTCCATCAAATAAAGGAGGAATCAAAAGAGATAGTCCACGATTCATGACAACAAGGGTCAAGGATCACACTCAAGAAATGAATCCAATCAGAGTGTACCTACTCTAATACCACTTGTTGGGAAATTTAGAACCCAATTGATAGAATTAACAAGTTTTAAACCCAATTTGTTAATTAGATTTATTATGAATAAAACAAACTAACATCAATATCATGTCAAAATCATGCAGCGAAAAAAAAAAAAAAAAAGATATGATAACCCAAGAAAACCAATGAAACAAACTAATTTCACAGTAAAAAACCTGGAGGGAAACCTTCCCGAAAAGCAATCTACTATAATAAAGAGAAATTTCATATCTAGTACAAAACTTTTGTCTCTAGACTCTACAATCCCCGTAGATGAACTTATAGCAAAAACTTTCTACCGCTTCAAAACCTCTAAACTCTTCAATATATAAACGTCAGCCTTTTGCATGGATCCTAGTACGTAACTAACCAATGACGCACGGCTCTCAGCACGTGACTAGCACACCAACTTGATGAAGATTGTTGGCTGCAAAGTCCTTCACTTCATCAACAATGAAGATCAAAAAGCACTTGGTTACAAAACCCTAAGGCGCAAAGACACAGTAGCTTCTTCTAGAGAGAATAAGGCATTGGTCACCTTTTACATGTGTTCTCCTTGTATTCTCTTATGTGACGGCATTTAAAATAAGCTTTATATATGTCTGGATTTGTGAGAAAAGAAACCCTACACAAATACATAAGCATGGGCCGAAAATCAGATCTAGAAATCTGAATTTCGTAATTCTCGATAGATAGCTATCTGTCGGCAGCTATCAAGACTCATTAAACCTCAATAGATAGCTATCTGTCGGTAGCTGTCGAGCTATCTGTCCAGCTTTAATGAATAGCACTTTTCATACTTGAATCTTGGACAGACTTGCATGGCTTTAACACTTGAACTTGAAATCATGTTTCTTGAAGTATTAAACACATCCTAGATCTACCCAAATATAAGTGCATTTTGACAAAGAATTAGCCAATTACATAAAATTTTGACATGTGTTCCTAACATGTGAAACACATATGTCCTAACAGAATTAACTCCACCTCCTCCCTATAAGGAAAACCGCTTTATAGAATTAGTGTTTCCTAAAATAAGGTGCTCTTAAACATGGAGTTTATCTCTATGAATTAGTGTTTTTAAAATTTAGGTGGTTTATTCACAAAAAAAAAAAAAAAAAAATCTTTGTAGATATAATGGTTAAAAGCTGAATAGAAACGTGTTTCCTAAAATAAGGTGCTCTTATCTTCATTTTAAAATTACGAGTTATGATTTTTTCCTTTTGTAGGAAAAAAAAAATTAAACTAAAGGTTTTTTATTTTCCTTTTGTATGTGAGATAGTATTACTCATTTAACATTTTTTGGAAGAAGTAATTTTGTATTTTATTTTTTGATAAAGATAATTGAAATATTTGAATTCAAATAGAAAAAAAAAATACAGATAGGAATCAAATATTTGAATACATGATAAGAATGAGTAGTTTTTATGTGAAGTAGTGGGTTTTTTTTGGAAGAAGTAATTTTGTATTTTTTTTATAAAGATAATTGAAGTATTTGAATTCAAATAGATAATAAAAATAGATAGAAATTAGACATTTGAATATGGATAAGAATGAGTAGTTTTTATGCAAGATAGTATTACTCTTTTAACCTTTTTTGTATATAAAAAAAAAAAAACTAAAGAGAATGTTATTTCAAAATTTGTATGAGGATATTTTGGTACACCAAAAATTAAAGACAAACACAGGGGAATCCTCTTATTAAAGAAAAAACACACACACACAATCATCTCCCCAAAACGACACCATTTAAAACATTAGCTTCCATCCCTCATATTACTCTCTATATGCTCACTGTAATGCTCCATGGCGGCCTCACCCTTTCATCTTTTCATTTGATCCATTCAGCATGTAATATATATATTTCTGGAAACCCTCAGTTTTGCTTCCTCAATCTCTTTATATTTTCCAACTTTTTGGTTTCTTTCCATTGATGCCTTAATGCTCCACAACTCAAAAATAATTACAAATTGTCAAAAGAAATTGGATTTTTTATTCTCGAATTAGAATCTTTGTGTATTTTTCTCTATAGCCGCTCAAAGCATTGGGCAACAGATTTGGGTTCATCTGTATTCCATTTTTTTTTCCTTCAAGTTCAATGAATATATATAATATTCACAATCAGATAGTTATTATGTTGCTCTGAAAATTGAAATTGAACGATAGCAGTAGTAACCATAAGAGCTTTACCCAAAAAAAAAAAAAAAAAAAAAATTTGTGAGTGAGCAATGAAACTAGTAATAGAAGTATTGAGATATCTCTCCCAAAAATATGGGAAAATGCAATCTGTGTCTCAACATTCACACATGTACACTCTCCCCTAATTAATTAAATTAACCTTTTATGTTTCTGATTAATTAAATTAACCTTTCAATTTTGGTTTTTCATTAGGAAACTTAGAGTGCATGCGGATATGTTTCTGGAGAAGGAAGGACGGTGGATCCTTATTGTTCCCTCTTATGTCTCCTACTCATTTAAATATATATATATATATACACACACACACACACTAGCCTCTAAGGGTTAATTTAGAGCATTTATTATAATTTGGGATTGCTACATTTATTATTTCACTGCAAATAAACTTACTACTACTAAGTGAGCAGGTTAACCCCAACAGAAACATTATAAGGATCAACTAAATGGCTTTCTGAATGCAACTCTAAAAATAAAGTGAAACCCAATCAAATGCAACTTAATCCTACAACTAAGAAGAAGTAATGCCTACATTTTTTGCATTTAAATACACAGTTCTAAATAGAGAATGTGCTTTACATGTACAGCATTTTTCAAATATAAAATATTATTTCTACTAATTTTGAAAAAAAATATTGATGAAAATATTTTATTAAAAGGTACCCGTAGGTTATAGGCTAGTAATATAGTATAATAAAAGCTTTTAAGGTCTCAAAATTGTATACATCATTAGCCTAGTTTTACACTTCACAATAAAATAATGATACATCAAGTATATATATATATATATATATATATATATATATATATATATATATATATTTATTGATATTATGGGGGTCAAAAAATAGCCACTGTAGAGGTTGTGACAACAAAAATGACTTACACAATTAGTTTATAAAAGAAATGGCAAAAGTTCCACAATAAGAGACCTAAACAATAGATTGAAAGATAATAAGGATCAAAAAGACTTTTATTGATATAAGGACATTTTTCCCAAGGTAAATGGGATAGGATTAAAAGCTAAAAACTCTTAGACATATTTCTCTATTACTGCTTTCTCTCTCGTGTTCTTCTCTAAATCTTTTCTCCCATTTTTTTCTGAATCCCCTTACATGTTGCACATTTATAGACATTCTCTGCTTCCCTCTCTCCCCAGTTGGCCCTTTCCCAGTTGGATTTGTGGGATACTTGTCCCTTCACTCCTCTGCTTTGCCAATCTTTCATCATGAAATAGGACTTGTAGGGGTGTCTTCACTGTTCAGGCCAGTCAGTCAGCATTTAGTGTGGAAGTATTTAGGTGAAAACATCTCATTAATGCGGAGGTTACTGCTCTAGTGGTTCTTATCTCTTCATGGCGTTTCGCAAGGTGAGATGATGGAAGGTGGCATCTCAATCCAGAGGGGAACTGGTCACCCGTGGTTCCTTGCATATCTGTTATAGGAAAGGCTGCTTATTACCTCGGTAACGGACCTTCGTGATGATAATCAGCCCAAATCTCCATGGGATCCACCCTAGGAAGTTATCTTTTATTCCGCAAGCCTCTTCACATCCACATCTTTAGGCCAAACCCCTATTTTTAGAAATGATATGTTGGGCCTCTGGCTCTAGGCCTGAGTTCATGTTCGTCCCCCTATATATATATATATATAACCAAAGTTGAGAGAAAATCCAATTAAATTTTAATTGGATTCTCAATTTTGCACCATGTGTCATATTTAATTTTTAATTTTGTGCCATGTGAATTATTGAGTGTAAAAATTGAAGAGTCCAAATCCAAATTTTCACCACATGTACATCTTAGTTTTTTTTTTTGGCAAGTGAATTAATGGGTGCATTTTGTTGGTAAATTTGGTTTTGCATCTCATACAAAATACATAGCAGAAACAACAAACACGGATCTACTTCATTCATGAGAGATAACATGTAACCTTGAATCCTAGAACAAAGAATAGAAAGCGTACCTTGATACAATGAAATTCAAAACCAATACTTGAGAATACCTTTAATCTTCATCTTAATTCCACATGATGCCCAAGAAGTATGGTCTCTTAATTAGTCTTTTTGTGCGTTGATTCTCAAAGAAAGTTCTTCTTCTCATTATAAAGAAAAATTGTTTTCTTTTCTTTACATCATACATACATCCTAACTACCTTGGTAATTACTTTATTTAATAACTCCTATTAAATAAAAACTAATTATCTAATTGGGTTAGCCTTTTGGGCCTACCCAAATTGGGCTTTAGTTTGTGGCTTGAGACGGGACTAAAGGGAACAAATGAGACTCTATCTCCAATGGGCCTTAGGCTTTTTTGTCAACTCTTGACAAGTCCAAAGTAACCATTAATTATATTTAATACCACTATATAAATATAATTGCATTATAGGCCTTATTAATAAATTATATCCCAAGACTCTAATAATATCATTTAACCCCTCCATGAAATATCCATAATGAACAAAGTCATAAAGAACTGTCACTTTGTACACAACTATTTTATCCTTGAGTACGGTTTAATCTTTTAGTTATTCACATTTATTGAAATCCAATTTCAATAAATATAAGCTTTAGTAACTCCTTACTAAAGTGGGCGCCCTGAATAAACAGTTCTCATTAAACTTATCTTAAGGGGATATTTCGTATCTCTACAAAGAGATTATGGATTCCATCTTGAGAATATGTGTTACCTCAACACTACGTGTGGTTACCCAACATACTGAGGTTTTGACCGTGAATATGAGATCTCACTCCTGATATATCAAAGTAACCTACATTTCATGATTGAGTTCACTATCCTCTCAGGATTAAGAGTTTATGAAATTAAAAGTTGTGAGATTAATTATTCAAGTGACAGTTGTTGATTGAATCAACGTACAAAAAATTAGATTCTCATATAATTAAACAATTTAAGTTCAATATGTCTTAACTCTTACAATTGGATTCTCATACAACCAGTTCAATATGTCTTAACTCTTAAGACACATCAACACATCAACTAGAAGTCTCCACCTCTATGATCAAGACAAATCATCTTAGTTGATATGTTATAATCTTCGCAGATGAAACGCCTAATTTTCATCACCGACTACAAACTATATTTTGAGTTTACAAGGAACTTGTGATTTATATCTTCTGTGACTAAATCACATACAATGCATCTCAAGGACTATGATAATGTCCCATTAGTTCATTTACAAATAGTCTCATATAATTAAACAATTTAATTATTTATGACATGCCAATAAATTGGATTTTAGGGCATAAACTCCAACACAATTTATTAATGCATGGTTTAAAAAAAGTATAAACTAATACCATGTATAATTTGAAAATCTTCTAAAATGTTAACTATACTCATGCATATGCATGGGACTACACACCAATTTTTAAATAAAAGAATAGACACTGATATGCACCCAATCATAATTAAATTAAAACTCTATCACCCAAATATTCATAAAAAAATAGAAAATTGAAACCCCAACCCAACTTCTTCCCCTATACGATGTTGGTGATGTTGCTATAGACCGAAAAACGTGTTAGGATATATGCCCTTTAAATCCTATTGTAGATGCTATGTATGATATTATGTTGTGATTAATAAAGTTGTTTTACTATTATCTAAAATAATGGTAACATGAATATTTGGCCATTATCATATAGTCCATGAGATGCATAGTATGTGATTTAGTCACAGAAGATATAAATCACAAGTTCTTTGTTAACTCAGAATTTTAGTTCGTAGTCGGTGATGAAATTGGACATTTCATCTGAGAAAACTATAACATATCAACTAAGATGATTTGTCTTGATTATGGAAGTGGAGACTTCTAGTTGATATGTTTTAAGTGTTAAGACATATTGAACTGGACCACTGTGAGATTTATTATTCTACTAACGACTGTCAAATGAATAATAAATCTCATGACTTTTATTTACATGAACTCTTAATCCTGAGAGAATAATGAACCTGATCATGAAGTGTAGGTTACTTTGATATATCAAGAATGTGATCTAAAGTCACGATCAAAACCTTAGTATGTTGGCCAGCCACATTTAATGTTGAAGGAACATATACTCTCAAGATGGAATTCATAATATCTTAATAGAGATATAAAATATTCCTTTGAGATAAGTTTAATGGGTTTGGTTATTCAGAGTATTAGGCCTAACCACTAAAGTATATATATTTATGAAATTGGATTTCATAAAAATATGATGAATAACTTAAAGGATTAAACCAGGTACTCAAGGATTAAGATGTAATAATCTTCAAAGTGATAATCAATATTCATGATTTTGTATTACTACGAATATTTTAATGAAAGGGTTGAATGTATAATAAAGTCTTGGGAAATAATTTATTAATAAGGCCTAGAGTGAAATTATATTTATATAGTGGTATTAAATATAATTAATGATAATTTTGCGCTTGTCAAGAGTTGATAGAAAGGCCCAAAACCCATTGGAGCTAGTGCCTTATTTATCCCTTTTGGTCCCACTCCAAGCCACATACTAAACCCCAATTGGAATAGCCTAAAAGGCTAGCCCAATTAGATAATCAATTATATATAAGGAGAGAAACATACATAATTTTGTAATGTATGAGTAAGATATGAAAATGGTGTGTATGTAAGTGTAAGCCACTCTCTTATTCTCCCTTGAACACATACATATAAACTGATTGAAAGACTACACTTCTTGGGCATAAATGGAATTGGAGTGAAGATTAAAAGTGTTCCCAAGTACTTCTAATCTTTGGTTTTGAATTTCACCGCACCAAGGTATGCTCTCTTGTTCTTAAATTTTGAAATTGACATAGTACATGTTATCAATTACGAATGAAATAGATCCGTTAATTTTCTGTTGCGTATGTTTTGTATGTGATACAAGCTATATTTTTCTACAAAACGTCCGTTAGTGAAGTCAGAGTTTGAAATTAATAGCTGGAGCTACTGAAATTGACATGTTGATCTATGCTGAATCTTGAAGCTTTGGTATCAACACTATTCATTATAGGAGGGCAGAGAGATATAGAAAATGAAATCAATGTGAACCAACATCCTTTCCTCTAAACAAAAGAAAATAGAATGACATTTAGGGCTGTACACAGTTCGGTTCGGTCGGTTTTGAGGAGGTTTTTTGCACCACACCTATAAGATGCGGTTTCACCCAATGCATGACCGCACCTTAGTTTTAAAGGGTAAAAACTGGTCTACACAAGGAGCGGTTAATTTTAGTGGTTCAGTGTGGTTAGTTCGGTTTTTTGGGCTGGACTTTTAAAAATTATTATTCTAAATTTTGGGCTTTTTAGGCCTCTAAAGAATAGCATTTAAGCCCATTTTGACTTAATTACAACATATATACAACCATTCACCAAGTTCTATAACTATCTGCAGATAACAACCATTCAAGTAGCTTTCTCAATGCTAAAATGATACATTAGCTTGGATAATAAAAAAAATAACATTAGCTTTTTCATTGCTAAAATCACAACAACAAGATAATCACTGAAAACCATAATAGCAGGACATAATCAACTAAAATCACAGTAGAATAATGGAACAATAGGATAATCAAGAAATAAAATTACAATCTTTGAACCCTAGAAAAAAAAATCAAACATTAGTGAACTCAAAATAAATAAAAAATAGATTTAGAAAATACCCTAGAATCTATAAGGCTAAATCGCTTAAAACGCCCCTATAATTGCAAGAAAATAACCCAAAAAACAAAGATTAGAATCACCAAATAAGTTGATAGGTGAACTAAAAAAACCAAAACAAATTAGGGATTAGGATTTACTAAAGAAAGAGCTACATAGCTCTGCGATGAAGAACTGGGAGGAGAGAGAGACTGATTGGCTTAGGAAGTGTGAGATTGTAAGAAGAATTTATTTTCAGAGGGTGAGAGAGAGTGAGACCGTGACCGTGAGAGTTAGTTTTGAGATGAGCGAGAGGAGAGGCCAAGTATAAGTATTTTAGAATTTTTGGGGGTGTTTGGTAAGGTATTTTAAACAACGGTTTTCAGTGTTCAAACAATATTACACGTACTTTCACATATTTTTTCATCCAATCATATTTTCAAAAAATACAAACAGCGTTACTAGAACAACATTACCAAATGTGCTCTTAGTAAAAGGTTAGGTGAGAATATGAGAATAAGAGGGAAAAATACAGTTTGTTGGGCCGGATTGGGTTGTGTGTGTATTTTAGAATTGGAAAAATACAAAGTAAAATAGTTGAAAAAAAATATCGCATAGTAATAATAACCTATATGGCTTCGTTTCACTTGAAAAGGAGACTAAGAGTTGTGTAAAAAAAACTCTAAAATGACATTATTTGGTGATTATAAATTGTTTAAAAAGAGAAGTCTAAAACGACACAGTCTTTTCAAATTAGATATTATATTACTCCTATATTATAATGACCAAACTACCAAACGTGAAATGACATAGACTTAGTTATTATGCCGAAGAAGAAGTAAAAAAAAAACACGAAATGGTCTTGACGTTTAAGAGCCTGTTTGGGTAAGCTTTTTTCATCACTCAATTTCCGTTACTCAATTTCTATCTCTCATAACTCATCACTCATAACTCATAACTCATCACTCATCACTCATTTTTTCATACTCATTTGGCAACATCACTTTTATTTTCATCACTCAATTTTTTCACACTATTCATGGGTCCCACACCTGTCAGTCGGTACAGTTTTTTTTTTTTTTTTTTAGTACCCAACTCACCGAAGCTAATTATATATATATATATATATATATATATATATATATATATATATAAAACCGAACAGCCAAACCAGGAAAAGAAAAAGAAAAAGAAAAAGAAAAAGGAAAAAAAAAAAGCCAACGCCAACCCAGAAACAGAAAAAAAAAAAAAAACAAAAAACAAAAGGTGGTCAAAAGTTGCGGTTGTGGGTCCCTTATGTGTGTTTAATTACAATATTGTCATTGAGTTATGAGTTATGGAAACTGAAAACAACCAAAAGTTGTTTTCAGTTTCCATAACTCATAACTCAAAAATCAGAGAATTGAGTGATGGAAACAGAGTTATGGAAACAGAGTTATTGTTTGCCAAACAAAATTTTTACTATGAGTCCCACCATTTTTGAGTTATAAGTTATGGAAACAGAGAATTGAGTTATCAAAAAACTCAATCCAAACAGGCTCTAAGTTCCCTTCGCGTCGAAAGTTTGAATTGACTGTCATTGATTTTTTCTTGGAAGTACGATTGTGTGCGGTAACATCTCATTTTTTATTTATAAATATATGAGGTGGCATAATATTATTGGGGGTTTAAAAGTAAACTTTTACCCTGCATTTTTATTGAATTTAAACTCTTATTTTAAATTATATAATTTTAAATTAATTTAAATTTTATACCATGAATGTTCAAATAGTGTGTAAAACACCTATAAACGTTTATACTCCCAATTTACAAAATACCAACACAAACTTATAATCAAACAATATATGTGTGAAATATGAAAATAAGCTAAAACTAGTAAAACAATCAAACTGAAATTAATCATAACCACAGCTGTAATTAAAAGGCAAAGATTAAGGGAAGAGATATGCAAACACAAAGACAACACAACGATGTATTATTGAAGAGGAAACCGAAGTCCTCGGTGAAAAACATCTCCGTCGCCCTCCAAGCGGTCAATAATCCACTAGGGAATATAGTTAGAATACATGAATAGAAGAAGACCCTCCAAACCTAATCTACCCAGTGCACCTAAGCCCTCCAAGCTTCTTACAAAAAGGGTTACGCCGAACCTTGTCTTCTCTAGCTTACTAGATCCCGCAATAACCCATTGCATCAACCAAAATGAATTGGTCCCTTCTGATGCCCCAATTTATGATGCCCCAATTTAATTGGGATGAGTCCAATTTAATTGTGATGCCCCAATTTAAATTGTGATGCCCCAATTTAATTGATTGTGTGATGTGTGTGGGTGTGTGATGAGTCCCACGTTGAGTATTTACGGGGTTAAACTGGGCTTTATTAACAACTACAAGGAGCCTCAATTGTGACTAGTCCTTTTGAGGTATAGCGCAGATGTGGCTAGCGCTTTTCCTTGGGTCGTTACATATGGTATCAAAGCCGGCTCGGTAACCCCGTGTGGGCTCAGAGACAACCCCACAAAATGGGCCCTAACGAGGATGTTAGGGACTTAAGTGGGGGAGATTGTGATGCCCCAATTTGATTGATTTTGTGATGTGTATGGGTGTGTGATAAGTCCCACATCGAGTATTTACTGGGTAGATCTGGGCTTTATTAACAACTACAATGAGCCTCAATTGTGACTAGTCCTTTTGAGGTATAGCACAGATATGGCTAGTGGTTTTCCTTGGGTTGTTACAAAATAACCTCCTCACAGATATGGGTATAGTAAATTAAGGATTTGGCTCATGTACCTCTCAAGGATGTATCAATGGAAAGGGTGAGAGTAGAGGAATTTGGAGAATCAAAGGATGAAGATTGTGGATGAGTCAATCTTGTTTTTCTCTAGGGTTTCTCTCTCAAAATTCTCTCTGGAAGCTCTTTACATTTTGTGGGTATAAGGTTATTTATAGTAGGGTGTGTATGGAATGCGAAGAGTCAGTTACAACCAAATAAGGTGTTCTAGCAACTCGAGCTCACAACTGGAATGAGTCGCGAGTTTGAGTCGCAAGCTAACTGCCTGGCCAAACTGGAAGTTTTGTCCTATAGTGCAACAGCTAGCGTGACCCTTCAACTCCCCTACATGCTTAATACGTGTGCCACCTTTAGCAACTTGCCAGTCACGAGATCCAGTCACGAGGCCCTTCTTGAGTGCACACTCTTGAGCTTTTCTTCACACTCTCTCACACATTACCCTTACATGATTCCCACCTAAATACAGAGTTTCTAAATGCTAAATTACAAGAAAATTTGGCACGGAATAAAGCCAACTAATGATTAAATAAATTCAACCTTACAATCTCCCTCTTTGGCTATTTTGTGACAAAACCCTAAAACAAACTCTAGACTTAACATGTGAGTTAGTAACAGTTGAACAATACTCACTCACACATAACTTTAGAATCTGTTAAGCTCTTGAACAATATGGACAAGTATTTCCTAAAAACAACAACACAATACGATCATTGTAAGCAGAAACCTTGAAATGCATTTGGAGTAAGCACAATGCGATCAAGCAAAAAGGAATGAAGCAATAAAGCATGGCTTGACCAAAAACGAACAATCACTATAAATAGTGACCACAATGATCATTCACACAAGGAATGAACATCCGGACATGTAAGCTAATAAGCTCAATGCAAAGTATCATTTATATGTCCAACACTCAACCAATACAAAAACTCAAGGTAATTGCATCAAGGATATAAAATCCAACAAGGGCACAAGAGTGATGTACTTAAAGAAATGCATAACATTAACAACAAGTACAAAACTACAAAGCAGGGGTACAAAAGCAATATACTGAATATAAACTTAAATATATAAACCAAAGTATAAGCTTCAACAAAAACACTAAAACCATTCATGAGTTTAAACCAAAGTATTTAACAAAGTGCTATGCAAACCCATATTAAAATTATCCAAACATAACAGCAAAAACCATAGACAACATAAAGTAAAATGCTTAAGGTTTTGCTCCCCCTTAAAATAGTGCTCCCCTTCAAGAGCTACTTCTCCCCCTTTTTGACCGGAATGGCCAAAGGGTAGTGAAGCTATCAAACTTTGCTGAAAGAAGATTCATCTGCTTTTGGATAGCAACCAGCCTGTTAGATTGCCCATTCTGGGCGTCACGAAGCCCATCAATCCAAGGATGATTTGAAATGCATCTGAAGGGATTGCAGAGGATGATGAAGCTCGGCTCCTTATGCCACGGCCTTTTGAGCTTGAGGGTTGTTCTTCAACTTCTGTCTCAGTTTCCATAGGTTCTCCTTGTTCTTGATCACCCTTCTCTTCATCACCTGGAAGATGAACTTTGATCTGTGTAATGGTTAAAGCATTGATAGCTGAAGGAGTAGGCATGAAACTGATGTCTTGAGGAATTTCCACACCTTTTGCTCGAAAAAGCCTCATGAATAGACTAGGGAAAATCAGATTTGCCCTTGAAGTGGTTCTTGTTTCATCAGCACTAGTGCAAAAGATATGAGCACTAATATCAATATAAGTGTTCTCCCTAAGCTCCATGAGAAAAATGGCTCTTGCATTATTGATGGTGGTTAGCTTCTTTACCAGATACAGGTTGAACATCATAATGTATGCGAAACATCTAAGGTCCGATGGAAAGGCAGTAGTGTTGAGGCACCAATGTGAGATTGAATAGTTTCTATGGAGAGCATTCTGTCTTTGTAGTGTGTGAAATCATGGTCTAACTCCTCAAAACCAAGAACTTCATCAATGTCCTCCAAGTCAATGTTGAATTCATGGCCTTTTATCCAACAGTTGATTTCATCCTCTCTTAAGACTACATTGGCATAGAATTCTCTGATCAATGGTTCACATACCCCAGGTAGATCACCAAGGAGCTTGTCTTAACCTCTGTCCTTAAAACAACTAGGAATGAAGTAGTCCTTCAAATCAGCCAAATCCACAAATCTCTCTTGGATGATAGGAGCCTTCTGATAAAATTAAGCGTATCTCTGAAAATGTTTGGTAGACCTGAATCGAGTATTATCCATTTTCTGCCTTTTGTCAGCCTTTTGTGCAGTAGTTTTCTTATTTGGAGTCATCTGCAAAGACATAGTAGCAAAGACCACAAAACAGGGCATAAAATATGATAACACCAAAAATTAGTAACAAATTAGTAGCACTAAGTAGGACAAAAAGTTGGAACAGAGATTTAGTCCACGGCATAGTTCAAAACCAACTTGACATGAGAGAACACATAGTAACAAAACATAGTAGAGTTTTATCATAAAAATCTTCAAACTGATCACAATGTAAGTGTTCACTCAAAAATTCCATGAACAACCTAGGGTAAAATGCAAAACACATAACCAGTGATGCAAATACCAATTAGTGTATTCCAAAGACACTCAACAAACATTGTATTTCACAAAAACCCCAAAAGCACAAGTAAATGTCTACGAGACATTTTACCATGGGTACAATATGCACAACACAACTCATATCAAGTATCATACTCAAAAATGAGAAGCAATCATGAGAACATGTATATCAAGCATCATATTATCAATATCAACAAAACCCATATAACAAACTCAACACAATAAACCCAACCCATATTCAAACATCACATTTTCCAAATCTCAACAACAACTCAAAAAACAAGAAATCAAAGGCTATAAACATGAAATACTTTGAGAAAAATAAAAAACTCATACCTTTTCTTGAAGTTTGAAGTAGAGATGATGAAGAAAATGGTGGATTTTTTAGAGAAACATGGTGAGTTTGTGAGAGAGATGAACGAGCAAGACAATGAACGAGGGAAAATTGAAAAGTTTTTGAAAACTGTCCTTAAAGTGCAAAACACATGATTTTTGCGATTGAAATAAGTCACGAACAAGTCACCAAAAACCCCCATGAAACAAAATTTGAAAAATTTGTCTAAGTGTTTTTCGCAACTAGAAGTTCCACTCACAAGTGGGTCGAAATGGGAGTCACCAAATAGTTTGAGTAAAACTCACGACTAAAGCTTCCACTCGCGAACTAGTCGTGAAAATTCTAAAAACCCAGATTTTTGAAATTTTTCTAAGTCTTTTTCGTGACTGGGGCCTTGACTTGCCAAAGAGTCACCAGGAGCTACTGAGTAAGCTCACGACTAGGGGTCGCGACTAGCTTGACCCACGAGGCTAAGTCGCCAAAACAGGGTTGCACAGTTTTTGAAATTTTTGACATTTTTCAAAATATAAACAGTTTCCAAAAACAACTAAAACACTCAAAAATCTTTTTGTATTTGATCAACATATAATTGAGCATGTGCAACATATTTAAACAAGTACAATCACACAAATGAATACGGCATTCATTGAATATAGACTTGTGTGATGTGTGTGGGTACCAAAAAGGAGATAGTCCTTAGTCTAATGTGAAGCTTCAATGATCAATTCAACCAAGACATACACAATTAGTACGAGGAAAAGTGACCATTCTCAATTATAGAAGTATGCATATATGACCTCCCACATAAACTTGATAATATAATATTGAAGCTTTTCATTTGGCTCCATTCACATCATAACATTTGATTTTTTTGAATCAATACATCTCATTTTGAGAACGATGCCTGAAATTTTTGATATTTCAATTTGATGAACAAGCCTTTGGCTTTTTAGGCATCATACATTTTTATAAAGGTCATTTTCCCTTTTTCCTAGTCAAATACTAGTATGTGCAACGGCTTTTGCAACTCATTATCTCTTTTCATTTTGAGATCTACATTTGTTGAGCTCTTTAAGCAAAAAATAAAATAAAATAAACAAGTGGGAAGATATATAGGCACAAGTCTATGCAAGTTTCAAGATCAACAAAACTATTGACTAATTATTCATGACAAGTTTGAAGATCTATTTACAACAGTCACATAGATGTCAAGATTTTTCTGACAATGATATGAGTGCATAAAGATCAAGCCACACTCGTAAATGCACAAAGCCAATTGTACGAAGGTACAAGGCAAAACATGCTTGTGACAATACACAATAATTCCAATCAAACTTTTTGGATTTTCTACTTTTTATGTGTTTTTGGATTTTTGACACAAAAATAAGTAAAGATTGATAAAAAAAAAATGTAAAAACATTCAAAGAAAATAGCAAACAAACAAACAAAAGTTTTCAACACTTGCTAAAGAGATAACACAAAACTCACAACCAATCAATGTCACAAAACATAGGAAGTATTAATGCATGGACATGTTGTAATGCTTATACACGAGTACCCTTATTCACCCACATGACACTTGCGTTTGGAGTGATATCCCTAAAGGATTGGGTACGATTGTTGTGACTTTCAAACCTTCTGGTGAATCTTGTCAAACAGGTGGTGAATGCATCAATCATCTTCATCACACCCCTCACTCCGGGATCACCTTATTGACCTTTTAATTGCTTAGCAGTCCAATTCCCTTTGCCAAGTCTTGGTCCTTTCGACCTTTGAGCACTTGTTCACGGATCTCTTTGTGATTTTGGAAGTGATTTCCCTTTAGCTTTAGGTTTGACCACTGATTGGTTACGAGGCTTTATCAACACCCGTTGGTCAGTCACATTCCTTTTCTTATCCAGCTTTACTTTTTTAGCAGTTGTGGTAGCTACCATCGGTTCCTTGGCTTTCACAAACTTCATTTCCTTGGATGTATTGGTAGCCGAATTGCTCTCTCCAGTGTACCCCAATCCGCTTTTGTCGGAGAAAGGTTTTTTATGAGCAAGCACTTCATCAAGCTTTTTGGAGGAGACTCGCTCTAACCACCTTAAGCTCAAGAAATTTTATCTTTGAGTAGGCTTCAGTCAACTCTCCATTCAGCGTCTCAACTTCACCTTTAGTCTCCTTGTATCGAACTAAAAGACTCTTGTAGTCTTGCTCTGCTCTCTTCATTTTCTTAATGGCTACTTTAGCCACTTTTGCATATTCACCGGTCTTCTCAATGAGGGAATTGTAGGTCTCTTGTAGTCCCACTGTTCTTTCATCTTCCTCATCATCAGATTCCACTTCTATCCCATTAACTCCAATTCAATGTGCTCACCAAGCTCTTCCACTAGCACACTCAAATCATCTGAAGATTCCACGTGAGTAATGGTCTTGAATGCAGAGAAATTTCTCTCTCCATCACAGCTTTCATCTGAATCTGAATTAGAAGAGTTTGAATCACTAAGAGTAGTAGCATACACCTTGCCCTTCCCTTTCAAATAATTTGGACACTTTTTCTTGAGATGGTCATGTCCATTGCATTCGAAGCATGTGATTGCTTGAGAGAATTGAGACTCCTTCCCATCTTTCCTCTTGAAATCCTTTTTCTCCCTTCCGAAATTTGGGAATTTTCCCTTCTCAGAAAATTTTCCATTCTTCTTAAACTTCAAGAATTTTCAAAAATTCTTCATAAGATATGCCACATCTTCCTTAACCTTATCCTCATCCTCTGAGTCGTGAGCTTCTATCCTCTCATTAATCGTCTTAAGAGCAAGGGATTTGCTCTTCTTTTGTGATGGCAACGACAGCTCATATGTTTGAAGTGAGCCAATTAGTTCTTGAACTTTGATATCATCTAGGTCTTTGCTCTTTTCAATTGCTATAACCTTTGCACAGAAGCTCTCCGGAAATGATCGAAGGATTTTTCTCACTATCTTTGAGTCTTCCGTCTTTTCACCCAAGTTGAACTTGCCAATAACCACCTCATTCAGCTTGCCATAGAATGAGTCAAATGACTAGTCTTCACTCATTTTCAGCTCTTCAAATCAAGTGGTTAGCATCTGCAACTTAGTATCCTTCACCTTCTTCGTGCCTTCATAGGTGGTCTCCAATATTTGCCACGCCTCATTGGCAATTGTGACATGAGATATCCTGTGAAACTCATCTGGAGAAACACCACAAAAAATAGCGTTTAGTGCTTTGCTATTTGCATTTGCTACCGCAAAAGCTGCCTTATCACATGTGGATTTAGCGGCCTCTAGCCTAGTCCATCCTACATCTATTGCATCCCAAAGACTTTCATCAATGAGCACAAGAATGCCCTCATCTGGACTTTCCAAAAGGCATAATTGCTACCATCAAAATATGGTGGAGCATTGAGAGATTGAGATCGATCCATCTCAAACGAAGTCAAGGATCACACTTAGGTGATTAAACCATAGCAAGTGCACCCGCTCGGATACTAATTGAATGTTCAAATAATGTGTAAAACACCTATGAACGTTTAGACCCAAAATTTACAAAATGCCAACAATATATGTGTAGAATATGAAAATAAACTAAAACAGAATTGGTAAAACAATCTAAACCGAAATTAATCACAACCACAGTAGTAATTAAAAGGAAAAGATTAAGGGAAAAGAAATGTAAACACAAAGACAACACAGCGATGTGTTATCGAAGAGGAAACCGTAGTCCTAGGTGAAAAACCTCTTCACAGCCCTCCAAGTGGTCAATAATCCACTAAAGAATATAGTTGGGATACATGAATAGCAGAAGACCCTCCAAGCCTAATATACCCAATGCACCTAAGCCCAAGTTCAGCGTAACTCTCCAACGGGGCTACACCAAACCTTTCTTCTCTAGCTTACCGGATCCTACAATAGCCCATTGCATCAACCAAAATTATAAGGTTGAATTTAATCAACCATTTTGTTGGCTTTATTCTATGCCAATTTGCTTGCAATTCAGCATTTAGAAACCCTGTATTTATGTGGGAATCATGTAAGGGTAGTGTGTGAGAGAATGTGAAGAAAAGCTCAAAAGTGTGCAAGCTGCAGGGCCTCGAGACTGGATCTCACGACTGGCTCGCGATTGGCAAGTCATTTAGCACATGTGTGAAGCATGCAGAGGAGCTGAAGAGTCACGCCAGCTGTTGCACTACAAGAGAAAAGTCCCAGGCTAGCCAGGCAGTTAGCTCGCGACTTGAACTCGCGACTCAGTCCAATCGCGAGGCCAAGTCACCAGACCACTATGTTTGGGAAAAACTGACCTTTTGCATTCCAAACACACACAAGTATAAATACCCCTTATACCCACATATTATAGAGAGCTTCCGGAGAGAATTTTGAGAGAGAAACCCTAGAGAAAATCCAGATTGACTCATCCATAATCTTCATTCTTTGATTCTCCAAATTCCTCTATTCTCACCCTCTCCATTGTTACATCCTTGAGAGGTGCATTAGCCAAAACCTTTTCTCACCATACCCATATCTGTGAGAAGGCTATTTGGTTATTAGGAAGTAGTTAGGAATGGACAAATTGATTTTGGTTGATGCTATGGGCTATATTGGAATTTGGTAAGCTAAAGAAGACAAAGGTTCGGCATAACCTCGTTGGAGCAAGAAACTTGGAAGGCTTAGGTACACTGGATAGATTAGGCTTGGAGGATTTTCTGCTATTCATGTATCCCAACTTGATTCTCTAGTGGATTATTGACCGCTTAGAGGGCGGTGGAGAGGTTTTATGCCGAGGACTTCGGTTTCCTCTTCGATAACACATTGTTGTGTTGTCTTTTTGTTTGCATCTCTCTTCCTTTAATCTTTGCCATTTAATTTCTACTGTGGTTGTGATTTTATTTGGTTTAGATTTTTTTATCAATTCTAGTTTAGCTTATTTTCATATTCCAGACATACATTGTTTGATAATAAGCTTGAATTGGTAATTTGTAATTTAGGGGTCTAAAAGTTCAAGGTGTTTTACACACTATTTGAACATTCAAAAATCAATTGGTCCCTTCTGTAATGCTTCCCAAGCACCAAATAACTTCCTCACAGATATGGGTATGGTGAGATAAGGATTTGGCTAATGTACCTCTCAAGGACGTATCAATGGAGAGGGTGAGAGTAGAGAAATTTAGAGAATCAAAGGATGAATATTGTGGATGAGTCAATCTTGTTTTTCTCTAGGGTTTCTCTCTCAAAATTCTCTCTAAAAGCTCTCTACATTTCGTGGGTACAAGGGTATTTATAGTAGGGTGTGTATGGAATGCGAAGAGTCAGTTACAATCAAACAGGGTGTTCTGGTGACTCGAGCTCGCGACTGGAATGAGTCGTGAGTTTGAGTCGTGAGCTAACTGCCTAGCGAGACTAGAAGTTTTGTCCTGTAGTGCAACAGCTGGCATAATCCTTCAGCTCACCTGCATGCTTCACACGTGTGCCACGTTTGATGACTTGCCAATTGTGAGATCCAGCCGCGAGAGCCTTCTTGAGTGCACACTCTTAAACTTTTCTTCACACTCTCTCACACATTACCTTTACATGATTCCCACCTAAATATAGGGTTTCTAAATGCTGAATTACAAGCAAATTTGGCACGGAATAAAGCCAACTAATGATTGAATAAATTCAACCTTACATACTATATTTGGACACTTAATTAAAATTTCATTGAATCATTTTTTCTTTAAATGGTAGAATATATATTTCTATATACAAAAACCAAATCATAAATAAATGCCAAAATGTTAGAATATATAATTCCATATAAACAAAATCATAATAATCTCTATTAATATTAATAATTAACATATTTATCATGTTTTATATTTAGAAAAAAATATAAAATGGGGAAAAAAATCACCATTATTAGTTTTTTTTTAAGCTATATTATGTTTAAATTTCCTGTACATTGCAAGAATTACCAACTAGTTCTCTTTATGAAATCGTGTCATGGACAAACGAGTTTTCCTTGAAGAGTCCATTTACAAAGAGGTTATATACTGAAAATTAATTTTATAGCCTTGTTATTTTACAAAGTAAAGATTTAAACTTTAATATTTATTAAAAATACCCTTCTATTTATTTTTTTTTATTTTTTTTTAAAGAGGAATTGGAGAATGTACCAATGTGTGCATCTCCTTTCCTTCGGTAATGAATCTTTAATAAAGCATTTAAAGAGAATTTTTCGTACGTAAGAAGCGAAGGGGTTGCTAGTTTGTTGAATTCAAATTCTTCTCCATCAAACTACTCCAGGGAGAAAAAGAGGATGACTATAATGTACTAGAAAGATCTTTCTAGTTGGCCTGGTTTTGTTTAGATAGATCATGATAGACCAGATAATTATGTTCGTGCTAACAAGCCAGCCTGGACAAAGAAGAACGTCATAAAGACAACCATTCAATGTCCTGATATTTACATATCAACAAGGAGACCATTGTAGCCTCCATTAAGGCTACATTAAGCATTCCTGAGACATTATGAAGAAGGCATTCAAGCCACCATTAAAGAAGGCCAACAGCTACTAAGAAGAAGAACCTATTTATAGGCTCAACCAAGCTCAAGACAAGGATGATACAATATTCACTCTTATTACGAGTTCTCTCAATTCTCTTATTAACTCCAAAGCTCTATTTTCTAACTTTGTCATTGGAGACTCCGTGGCCAGCACCACACTGGTGACCACTTAAGAGAATTTCCTATTTGTAGCCTTTTGTAGGACCTTGGACGAGCCTGTGTTGGGAACCTTCTGGACGAACCTAACAATTAACGATTTCAGCATCATTAGTTTGGCGCCGTTTGTGGGGACAACAACTTCAGACCTTTGTTTGAAAGCGTAGTTCTATTCGATTCTAACATGTAGATGGAGTCCAGTACAACACATGATTCTATAGCATTAGCTTTGCAAATCTAGACGCTTACAGCTAGCGTGGAAGAACTCACCAGGCAGAACCAGGAGATGAGGACGCAGCTGCAACAAGAAGAAAATCGCTCACCCATGAGGGTTGGGACTAATAGAAACAATGACAAAGATAGCCACAGAAGAGATGACTATCGACGACCTCACTCCTTAGACGAAGTAAACTCAAATCTCCTCAAGAACATGAGGAAAGAGATGGACAAGCTAAGGAATGCGATGAAGGAAAAGACAGACAAAAACTTGGATGGGATGGTCAGAAGGACGGACTCCCTCTTCACTACGAAAATCTTGGAATGTCCCCTGCCACCGAAGTTTTGTCTTCCGCAGCTCGAATCATTTGACGTTCTAAAAGACCCACTAGACCATATAACCATGTTCAAAACGACTTTAAGTCTACAACAAACCCCAGATGAGATCTTATGTCACTCTTTTCCTACCACCCTCAAAGGAGCAGTGCGAGTGTGGTTCAGCAAACTGGCAACCTCATCCATCAACAACTTTGAATAGCTAGGCAATTCTTTCGTGCACCACTTCATTGGTGGACAATGTTAGAAGAGGCCGGCGGATCGCCTACTCACCATTAAGCAAGGCAAAAGAGAATCGCTAAGGTCATATGTGAAATGTTTTACCAAAGAGGATGCAAGGTGCATTTAACCACCATTAAAGCTGGGCTGAAGTCTAGGGAGTTTGTAGTTGCCCTCGCGAATAGTCCTCTGAAGACAATGGCCGAGATGCTATTAAAAGCCCAGAAGTACATGAATGTAGAAGATGCCATAGTTGTGATAGGAGAAGAGAGCACACCTAAAGAAAAGGAGAGTGCTAGGGAAGACCAAAGAGGACACAAAAGAGAAAGGAGGGATGGTCAGACTAGCTCTGTCGAAAATAAGTGAAGAGACAATTACTCCTTTGGTAATGCCTGTTGACAAAATTTTGATGCAGATTAAGGGTGATCATCACCTCAAGTGGCCAAAACCACTTCAATCCTCACCCAATGTACGAGACAAGAGGAAATATTACTGCTTCCACATGGATCACGGCTATTACATTGAAGATTGCAGAGACCTAAAGGAATAGATAGAAGAACTAATTCTTAAAGGGAAGCTGCAAAAGTTTGTGAAAAAGGGCGAGTCCAGTCAATCTAGAGACGATCACAAAGAGAAGCCCGAGCCTAATACCAAGGACGAGGAGAATTCGCATAATCATCCACAAAGCACAATAGGAGAAATAAAGATGATCACTAGAGGACCATCCACTAACGGATCCTTTAGATGCCTTAAGAAATCACAGCAAAGACAGGTAAATAGTGTTCACAAGGCACCTCCTTTAAAGCAAAGAAGGACGATGAGTATGGACATCCTGTTTTCAGAAGAATACGCCAGAGGTATGAAGCAACCACACGACGACCCCTTGGTCATCATGCTTATGATAGAAGGATTCAACACCAAATGATTTCTTATCGACAATGGCAACTTTGCTGACATCATCTACCTCTCAGCTTTCCAGCAATTGAAAGTGGATCCCAAGAGGTTGTAGCCATTTGAATCTTCCCTCGTCAGTTTCAGTGGAGACTGAGTATACCCTAGAGGGATAGTAACACTGATAGTCACAGTAGGATCACATCTCCTACAATTAACCCGGTAGCTTGACTTCTTGGTGGTGGATTGGCCATCGTCATACAATGTAATCATTAGAAGGCCTACACTCAACCGTTGGAAAGCAGCAACATCTACATACTGCCTAAAGGTGAAATTTCCAACGGCGTACGACATAGGCGAGGTAGTAGGAGATGAAGTATTGGCCAGGGAATGCTACCAAGCAGTGCTATCTGCAAAGGAGAACCATACCTGGATGATCGAGGAGGAAGAGAAAGAGAAGATAGAAGCCCTAGAAACTGTGGAATTGGCAAATGAAGAGCCGGTGAAGACGATGAAGATTGGGATGAACCTAAGTACTTAGATGAAAGAGGAGCTGGTACAATTCCTTAAGAAAAAATTAGATATCTTCATGTGGAGTCACAAAGATGCATAGTAGCAAAAGTCATCCAGCATTGTCTGAATGTAAATCTTGAGAGAAAGCCCGTCCAACAAAAATGACGGGTCTTTGCCCCTGAGTGGAACAAGGCCATCATAGACGAAGTAGATAAGCTTCTTGCGGCTGATTTCATTCGAGATGTCTACTTTCTAGACTGGCTATCCAATGTCGTCTTAGTGAAGAAAGCAAATGGGAAGTGGAGGATGTGTGTGTACTTCACCGACCTAAACAATGCCTACCCTAAAGATAGTTTCCCGTCGCCAAGAATAGACCAGTTCATAGACTCCACGGCAAGAAATTAGCTCCTCACATTTATGGATGCATTTTCAAGCTACAATTAGATCAAAATGATAGAAAAAGATTAGGAGAAGACTGCCTTCATCAATAGCCAAGGGCTTTACTGCTACAAGGTGATGCCATTTGGGCAAAACAATGCAGGAGCGACTTACCAGAGGTTAGTTAACAAGATGTTCAGCAGGTAGATCAAGAGTAACGTGGAAGTGTATGTTGATGATATGCTCACCAAGAGCAAAGAGGAAGACACACACCTAGACGAACTTAAGGAAACCTTTGCGACCTTCAAGCAGTACCAAATGAGGTTAAATCCTAGCAAGTGTGCCTTCGAGGTCTTGTCAGAAAAATTTCTAGGGTTCATAGTGTCCCAATGAGGAATAGAAGCTAATCTAGAGAAGGTGCAGGGCATATTGGAGATGACTTCACCAAAAATAGTGAAGGAAGTGCAGAAGTTGACAGGAAGAATTGCGGTCCTCAACAGATTCGTCTCTAAAGCCACAGACAAATGTCGACCTTTCTTTAAAATCCTGAAGCAAGCTTTTACTTGGAGAAGTGTGTGCGAAGAAGTCTTCCAGGAGCTGAAGCCCTATTTAAGAAATCCTCCTCTCTAGAGCCCATCAAAGGAAGGGAAAATTTTGTTTTTATACTTAGCGGTCTCAACCATAGTCGTGACTGCAACATTGATTCGAGAAGAAAATAAGGTACAACTTCCTGTTTACTACATCATCCAAGCATTCCAAGGAGCCGAGGCAAGATATCCACACATGGAGAAGATCATATTTGCCCTAATCATCACTTCATGCAAGCTTCATCCCTACTTCCAGGCAAACCCCATTTTGGTAATGACAAACCAACCAATAAAGAAGGTGATGAACAAGCTTGAAGCTGCAAGAAGAATGGTGTAATGGGCAGTAGAGCTGAGCTAGTTTGACATCGAATACCATCCCAAAATAGCAATTAAAGCCAAGGCATTAGCTGATTTCATTGCCAAGTTCACTCTGTTAGTTCACAGAAGAGGAGGAGTTAAGGTTATCATTAACAATCCAGAAGGTGGAATCCTCAAGTATGGAGTACAACTTTAGTTCCCTGCCACCAATAAGAAGGCAGAATATGAAGTTATACTGACGGGGCTCAAGATCAGGAAAGCCTTGGGAGCCAAGAACATAATCCTCAAAAGTGATTCCAAGCTAGTAATAGGGCAAATAAGGGAATAGTACGAAGCAAAGGAAGGTTTCGTACTTAGAATAGGGGGCAGCTGATAGACTAGATAATTACGTTCGTCCTAACGAGATAGCTTGAACAAAGAAGAACATCATAAAGACAACCATTCAATGCCCTGACAATTACGTATCGACAAAGAGATCGTTGTAGCCTCCATTAAGGCTACATTAAGCAGGCCTAAGACGTTACGAAGAAGGCACTCAAGCCACCATTAAAGAAGGCCAATGGCTAGTAAGAAAAAGAGCCTATTTATAGGCTCAACCAAGCTCAAGACAAGGTAGATACAACATTTACTCTTATTATGAGTTCTTTCAATTCTTTGATTAACTCCAAAGCTCTATTTTCTGACTTTGTCATCGAAGACTCCCTGGCCGACACCACACTAGTGACCACCTGAGAGAATTTCCTATTTGCAGCCTCTTGCAGGGCCTTAGATGAGCTTGTGTTGGGAATCCTCTAGACGAACCTAACAACTGATGATTTCAACATCATCATATCATAATAAAAGTAGCATTATCAAATCATTTTTACCACCAAGCTTTCAAGAAGCCCAAGCTTTGGAGAAATTCTATCTCAAGAATCTTCAAAGAACTTGAAGAACTTTCGAAAGACTTGAAGAACTTGAAGAACAACAAATCTTTAACAAGCTTAAAGTCAGAGATTTGTTGTAAAGACTGTTCGATCCATCTTCCAACCAAAGTCAAGAAGATTTCACATTCGAGTCAGGATAGAAGATAGAATCAGAGGAGTATTCTTTTGTAAAAAAAAAAAAAAACAGATATTGTACTTACTATTTAATTGATACAAAATTATATATGTAGAACACTTTTTCAATTGTTTGATTTTCAAACTTTAAGAAATTTTTTATTTACAAATTTCTAGCACGCCCGGTGGGACCATCTTTGCCTCTCATCTCTTTTTCATCAACTTGTCACATCTTTTAAAGCCTTATGGCTTTAAAGAAGATTTGGATCAACAATCCTCATTTTGGAACAAGTGAAGTTGATCCTACAATTGATTCAAACTCTTCATCAAGTTCTGATACTTCTTATGCTAGACCCATGACAAAGGGAAGAACAAAAGCTCTTGTAGAAGTTTATGCTCAAACAACACCAATATCCCAGTCCTTATCTGTTTTCAACACTTCTGAAACTCAGAAGTCACAAACAGCTTCATCTACACAGGGGGTAAGCAAAGACATAGTTGGTCTTGTCAAAGAAATGTTGTCTCAACCTGCTTTGTCTCAAACATCAGAACCAATCCAAGAAGTTTCAATAGTTAAAGAAGAAAACAAGTCACCTGATGACTTTGAGTTCTCTTTTTCAGAAAATATTCCTACTTCAAAGCTTAGGGACTCTCCTCGCTCTATTAGTTCATTTGCCATGCTAGTCATGATGACTAACACAACATTTCTAGAGGAACAAGTCTCGACTATATAGTCTAGACTTTAGAAGAATTAATGAAGTCTATGAAAGAAAGGGATGCATTGAGAGACACACAAATAACTCTCTTAATGGATAAATAGGGAATACATTTGGACTGAATAATGAAGATGAAAGCTTTAAGTCAAAACAAACCTATAATGACAAATCCGAGAGTTCAACAAAGGATCTCAAACTTTATGCATATGGGTCTATCTCTTCTAACCAACTTAAGGAGTTAATCAAGGAAGCTATCAAAGACCAAGTTGGAGGTAGAAGTCAATCATCTACTACCTACGCCAAAACATACACTCAAAGGATAGATCTCATGAGGATCCCTCAAAATTATCAACCACCGAAGTTCCAACAATTTAAGGGTCAAGGCAATCCAAGGCAACATGCAGCTCATTTCGTGGAAACTTGTAACAATGTTGGTACTTATAGGGATCTTATGGTCAAGCAATTTTTTTGCTCTTTGAAGGGAAATGCATTTGATTTGTATACCAATCTAGCGTCTAGCTATATTGATAGGTGGAATCAAATGGAAAGAGAATTCCTAAACTATTTTTATAATATTTGACGTACTGTTAGCATGATAAAGCTCACCAATTCAAAGCAATGGAAATAAGAGCTTGTCATTAATTTCAAGGATCAATTATCTGAGGCATCTACAATTGAGATATGTATTCAAGGATTGAATTAGGCTATAAGCTATATTCTTCAAGGTGTAGAGCCTAAAACATTTGAAGAATTAGCAACACGTGCTTATGACGTAGAGCTTAGTATTGCTTCCAATGGTCACCAAAGCCCGCTTGTTCAAGAAACTCACAAGGGGAGAGAAAGACAAGATAATCACAAAGGGGGCAAATTTCCTTCTAAACTAGAAAACAAGTAGTCTTTAATTGTAGCTACTGCTCATCTCAAATTTCTAGTTAAGCCCAAGATGAAAAAACAAATGCCTACTCTCACTCAAGATAAGGGAAGAAGAAGACCGATGTTATAAGAAACGCAAGAGAAGTAATACCTATTCCCTGATTTTGATATCTTCAAGATGTTGGATCATTTACTTAAGTTGAAGTTGATTGAGCTACTAGAGATGAAACATCCTGAAGAGGCTGACCAAACAAACGATCCTAAGTATTGCAAGAATCATCGCCTTAAAGGCCACCCCATAGAGCGATGCTTTGTGTTGAAAGATAAAATTATGGAGCTAGCCTATCAAGGAAATATCACATTTGATGATTAAGTTGTGACTTCCAGTCTTGCCATAGTGGCCTTAACAACCATCTCAACTTTTCTTACCATTCAATTTGGTTCATTCAAGCCTATTGAGGTGAAAGTACCTCTCTCTCCAATGCCAATTTCCAAGATATGTGATGATGACACTCGTAGGGATAAACATATCTACAAAGTTGAGCCTTCAATTACCAATGAAGAAGGATGGACCCTCGTGACTTGATGAAGGTATCGTAAGGCGAAATCTAATGTACATGCAAAGGAGATTCCAAGGACATCTTGTGTAGTGAAAAGACCAACAAGGGTGATGAAATCTAGAATTGAAGCAGCAATACTACTTCTTAAAGATAAATCCATGGAAAGTTCACAACAACCAATTGCTTTATAAGAGTTCATCTCCCAGCATTTTCAAGATTACATCTTTTCATCTCTCACATGTTATCAAGTAAGTGATGAAGAAGAATCAAATTACGAGGAAGAGACAGAGCAAGCTATCGTGTATAGAGCATACTGGTCTTCAATCATTTTCACTAATAATGATCATATGTTGGGCTCCAAGATTCACAATCACCCCTTGTTTGTGACTAGCTACATTCGAGAACAACAAGTCAATCATATCCTTATTGATGGTGGGTCTACAGTCAACATTCTACCACTCAAAATATTGAAAGAACTTGGAATCTCCCTAGATGAACTACATTCTACTGCTCAAGGTGGGCAAAGAGCTATAGTGAAGATTGGATTTCATATAATCATTGGTGAAATGGAATCAAGTGCACTCTTCCATGTCATTGATGCCAAGACCACTTACAAACTGCTTATTGGAAGACCATGGTTGCATGAATATGGTGTGGTGCCATCTACGTATCACCAATCCCTTAAATATTTTCAAGATGGACAAGTCAAGAAGATAGTAGCTAATGACAAGCCCTTTACTGTAGCTGAGATACACTTTACTGAAGCAAAATTTTACTTGGAAGATGATACGTCAGAAGAAGCATAAGTTGTTGCTTCACCATCTAACAAAGAAGAAAAGCCCCACTCCAAAGCTTCAAGGATTGACCCTCCAATTAAGGAGAAGGAAACAAGCAAACCAAGACTTCTATAAAAGAGAAGAAGCATCATATTCCAAAAGTAACTAAAGTAGCCTCTGTGTTACACTATGTTCCGGTCACCAAAAGAAAAGAAGGTCAATCCTCATTTTCAGAAGATGACGAGTTAGTATTGAAAGATTTTCAAGGACTAACTCTTCTAGTTGCTAAAATCACAAAACCAAGACCCTCAAGTCAACCATTGAAAGGGTTCACAAGACCATCCCAAGGGAGCATGGGACTTTGCCCACCAAGAGAACCAAAGAGGGTTTTGACCCCAACGCATATAAACTCATAGCTAAAGTTGGTTATAACCATGAGAAGTTGAGTGGTTTGGGTAAGCTCATCCTTACAGCCTCTCGAAAAAAAGAACAAAAGACGTCAAATTCTAAGGGTTTTGGCATAACAAGTTCTAAGGCTAGAATTAAATGCTCCACCAACTCCCATTCACATCCCCATTCGGAAAGCTAATGTTTCAGTACTTTTGGTAAATGATGAAGAAGAACAATCTTTAAAGCTATCAAAGAAACCATTTGTTTTTATCGCATTTGGCCAACCCACTCCCCATATCTCAATCTTTGATAGGTTGGGACATAAGAAGATGATAAATTTGTCAATGGCACTTGAAGTTCTATTCTTACAAGACTTAGTGATTCAACTTCATCTCAAAATGGCACTTGAAGTTTGATTCTTACAAGACTCAGACATTCAACTTCTTCTTAACTTTCGAAGGATAAGAAGGCAAGACAAAAGCAAAATAAATTTCAAAATTCCTTCCCAAAGACATTGATGACACACTTCTTATGGATCAAGATTCAAACGAGGTTCGACGCTCAATTCCCTCGTGTATGAACCATAGAAGTATTTAGGAAGTAAATACTGGAGAAGCCTTGATTGCGAAAAAACGTACAATGGTGTCCATAAAACAAGAGGTGGAAGACAAGGTTTTTGCTTCAGTAAATCATATAACAATCACTGAAGACATAAAGGAGGAACCCCCTATTGAAGACAATGCTGAGGATGCTCCACCCACATTTGAAGAAGGTGTATAGGCCATAATCGATGAATTGAAGGAAGTAAACATTGGCACTACTGAAGAATTTAGGCCAATTTTTATAAATGCAAACTTATTTCTAGAAGAAGAAGTTGCTTACACAGAACTACTTAAAGTTATAAGGATGATTTTGCTTGGACATACAAGGAAATGTAGGTTTTGGCCTGAGTTAACCCCCCAGATTGAAGGTGAGGTCAACAAACTTACTTGACTTCAAGTATCCTAGTGGATATCAAACATTGTTCTAGGAAGAAAGAAGAATGGGCAAATTCGTATTTGCATCGACTTTTGCAACCTCAACAGGGCATTTCTAAAAGACAAATTTCCTCTTCCTTTAACAAAAATTATGGTTAATGCTACAGCAGGCCATGAAGCTCTTTCATTTATGGATGGGTTCTCTGGTTACAATCAAAATCGTATGGCTCCCAAAGATAAAGATCTCACTGCTTTTCGTACTCCAAAAGGAATATACTGCTATAAAGTTATGTCTTTTGGATTAAAGAATGCTAGAGCCACTTATCAAAGGACGATGCAAAGAATATTTGATGACATACTTCAGAAGAATGTAGAGTTCTTTGTTAATGATTTGGTTGTGAAGTTGAAGAAGAGAATAGAGCATCTTCAAGACTTTCGTCAATTCTTTCAGCAACTTCCTGGGTACCAAATCAAAATGAATCCCATGAAGTGTGCATTTGGAGTTACATCAAGAAAATTCCTAGGATTTATAGTTCAACATTAAGGAATTGAAATTGATGATTTGAAGATTGATGCTATCCAAAAAATGCCAGCGTCTTGAAATATTCATGATCTCAGAAGCCTTCAAGGAATGCTTTCCTAAATTAGGAGGTTCATATCCAACTTGGTCAGATGCTGTCAACCTTTCAGTCACCTTATGAAAAAAGATGTCCCAATCAAATGGGATGAAACATGTAGAAATGCTTTTCGGAGCATCAAAACATGCTTGCTGAATCCTCTTGTTCAATGAGCACCCATATAGGGGTGGCCCCATATTCTTTACGTAGCAGCATAAGAACGATCTTTAGGAGTGCTTCTGGCTCAAGAAAATGAAGAAGGAAAGGAGAACGCTCTCTACTACTTAAGTAGAACCCTACATGGTGCTGAATTCAATTATTCACCAATTGAAAAGACATGTTTAGCTTTGATGTTTTCCATTCAAAAGCTAAGGCATTACCTACATGCCCATTTAGTACGACTCATCTCATGGGCAAATCCCATCAAATGCATTATGATTAAGCTAGTTCTTTTAGGAAAGCTAGAAAAATGGGCTTTCTTACTCCAAGAGTTCGAGATAATATATGTCCAACAAAAAGCACTAAAAGGACAAGCCTTGGCCGACTTCCTTGCCGACCATCCTATTCCTAATGATTGGGAGCTGTCAGATGACCTTCCTAATGAAGAAGTAACGCTTATTGAAATCTCACAACCTTGGAAGATGTTCTTTAATGAAGCTGCTCAATGTAGTGGTGCCAATGTAGACACCGCATTTTGTATCCCTAACGACTCAAGCCACCGTTTCCCAATGATGCTCAAACTCTAAGGCCTAAGACCAATTTAGAGCCCACTCAAATATCAAATTGACTTGAGGAGTGTTAAAATGGAAAGTATAACATTTTAAATAAGCAAAAATCTATTTTTGGAAATAAAAGATCATGTGTTTATTAACTGTGATAGATTTGATTGAAGGGAACGGTCAAATCAAAGCTTGGGAACTCCTTTTTGAGGTATCAAGCTTTAACTCTTTCTTTTTATTTTCTGTTTTTCTTTCTATGTTTTAATCTTGTTTTTTGCTTAGTTTATGTTCACACATGTTTGCTTAGGTTAGTTTTATAGTTTTGTTTATGTTCTGAGCATGCTAGGTTGTTAGAATTAGGCTTTTTTGTTTGTGCTCTATTTTTTAGTTTCGTGTTTCTATGTTAGTGTTGTTGAACAAGTCCCACACACGCATGTCATAAGCATGCGTACAAAGGTTAAATCCTGCATACGCAGGTACTTGCCCACAAACCTTAATTCAGAACTTCTATGTTGTTTGGTTTGCTTGTTTCACATGTTTTATCTCGTTCTAAACCCTCTTTTTTTTTCTTTTTCTTCTTTTTTCTTTTTTTATATGTTTATACGTATTTGAGCCCCTGTCTTGTATGCTTGTTTGTCTTTAACATGCTTAGATTAGGGTTTCATGCTTGTTTTCTTGCTTTGATGCCATGAACATGCATTCACATGCCCATTCATGATGCCATAGGTGATGTGTTACTGAAAGGTAAGTGAAGGTAAGTCATGCATAGGTATGAGCATGCATTTGATGATGTATGTCATTTGAATGTTTGTTTTATGTCCAATTATATGCTTTACATGATCTTGTGATTGACATGATATGCTTGCTACCATGTTTGGGGTGCTGCCTTGTTTTAGATATAATAGGGTTTTTACATGCTAGATGAATGTTAGGGTTCTTAGATGCGTTTGGATTTGGCTCTCTTTTGCTTTAGGTTGAGATATATATATATATATATATATATATATATATATATATATGTTGTTTTGGGATAAAGATGTCATGATTGTATGTTAGATGCATGTTAGTGTGTGTGTGTGTGAGTTTAGAATACAAATTTTGAATTAGTTTTTAATAGGGTTAAGACATAAGACATAACGATGGGAGGCCAACCTTAGGGTTGGGCGATCTTGGGTGCCTAAGGCCTTCCCAATAGCATACCTAAACTTTGAACCTATACTCTGGTAGTAAGATAAAAGGTCATTCCTCAAAAGGATGCTATATATATGGTTCCTAGACCATTGTAAAAACTAAGTGGCAACTCCAAACCCCTTGTGCCCACAGTGGTGATTCCGCTGGGAATAGTGAGTTTAATTCTTATGTGTCCTATGTCTTAATCTTAATAAAAACTATGTCAATATTTGTTTGCACACACATCACTTGTTCTCTTTTGTCCCTTAACCTTGGTTGGTGATGAGTGGGAAGATGGAAGGCTCCATTTAAGCCCAATCTTCCGAAGTTCATCCCACCAACTCACAATCAATGCCATCACCTATAATGGGCTTTGAGTACGTTAAAGGTTTTCTATCAGTCCACTATAGGATCCTCTTAGGCCCTCGGTTGGAATCATAGCCCACCTAGTTGTGAATGACCTACTTATCTATCCATTTAGCCTTAGGGAGCCTACCCACACTAGAGAAATCCTAGACCCTATCACAAAGGATACCCCTTATATCTGTTATTTGTTCAACCATATATCATGTGTTCACCTAATTCTAAAGGACAAAGAAAAGATGTAAAAAAATGGAAGGGATGGCCTTAAAGTTATGGTATACCCTAAGATGTTATGGGATAAAAGAAAACAAGTTCTCACATATAAGAGGCTTGTCTCTAAATCTAAAGGCATATCTTAACTTGAAAAGTTCATAAGACCTTAGCCTAATTGCTATCATAGGCCCAAGTGGAAAAAGCCCTTTCGAAAAAGAGGACTTTAGGCAAAAGGTAACAAGTATGCTATGGATTTAGCATCCCACATCCTTCAAAGCCCAAAATGAAACTCCCTAATATTGGGCCTCCTTGTTGCATGCCTAGGCCCAAAATGATGAGAATTTCATTAACTTTGAGAGGAAGGCTACAATATATTCTAGCTAAAGGGCTTTTTTCAAAAAAGAAAAGAAAAGAAGAAATGATAAATAAAAACAAAAAGCCCAAAAGGTGATGAATACATTGTAAGCCCATATTTGAGACAAAGAGTTGAAAATTTCTAAACCCATTCTAATGAAAGCCCATGAGAGTAAGATGAGAGCCTTATTGTAAATGGATCAAAAGCCCAATGAAACAAGGGGCAAAAATCCATGAGGGAAGGGAGTGACATTGTAATTGGGCCTTCATTAAAATGAACTTAAGAATTTTCTAAGGATATCTTAAAGTTAAAAGGAACCTTTAATTGGGACATGAACTTAATGAAAATGGGGCTTCCTTTCAGGCATCATTGCACTATAAAAAAAAAAAAAAAAAACACGTCCCCACTCCCATTTGGATTCGAGAGAAAGGAAGGCGCTTGATCAAGCGACCCCCAAGAAATAATGACTCCCTCTATGGAAGACCCAATGGCACAAAAGATCCTTAAGGCTTTGGACGAACATGGGGAGGCCTTTAAGAGAATGGGAGGGATTTTCACTAGGTTGGAGGAATCTAAGCTCAGAAAGCCTCCACATGTGGAAATCCATGATGATAAGGAGGAAGAGGAAGAATGGGACGAAAAGGAAAAAGTAAAATATAAAAGGATCAAGCAATTTGAGAAGCTCATCGTAGAAACCATGGCCATGAGGGAAAAGATGGAAAATATGCAACTTACCTTCCGTAAGGCACAAGGAATAGGTGATTACCTCTATAACATGAGGGGAATGAGTTTAAAGGTTCCTATTGCATCGCTTATCAAGTTTAAGATTTCTAATGCAGAAAAGTTTGATGGGACTAGATATCTGAAGTAACATGTGAGGAGATACCTAAGCATCGATGAAATGAAAGGGCTAGATGAGAAGCAAACTTTGCATGCATTTCCCCTTTCACTCATGGGAGGTGCATCAAGGTAGTACTAAGGTGTGGCATGAACTAGTAGAGTTTTTTGTGGACCAATTTATTTTCAACACCATGATTGATGTGACTTTAAGGGATTTGGAGACTACCAAACAAGGATTTGAGTTGTTTTCTATATGAATTTGGGAGGAAAAGAAAAATGGTGGGCTCAGGGGAAGAACTCCATCCACCCCAATTTTATTTCCCTCTCCCTCAATCCAAATGAATCCATTAGAGTGTCTAGGTGGATTTGAATTCCCTCCATTTTATTATGTCCATTTAAAGGCTAAGATACATTTGTGGGCGCAAAGGAAAGTACGCCCCGGTTGAGTGGACCGTGACAGAGAAAAGTGGAGTTGCCACGTAGATTAGGTCTAAGAACCATATTAGGCCTTTTAGGCCAATCACTTACATACATGGGTCTATATACCAAATTATGGCACCCAAGACTGCCCGGCTTGGGAAGGTGTTAGGCACCCAAGATCGCCCGACTTGTGAGCTAGCTTCCATTATGTGTTATTAGGCCATATTTGATTGAAGATTTTATTAAAGGAGCCCTAATCCTTAACCTAAACATACATCATGCACTTAAGGAAATAACACACACAACATATTAAAGATCACAATACAAAAGGAAATAAATAAAACATAATTAAACAAAATAAATTAAACATGGCAAGTTGACAATTAAATATAAACACACAAGGAAAAGATATTAAATAAACTAAATATGGCAAAAAGGTTCAAATGAACATGGAAAATAATTAAACTCGATTAATTAACCTAAATATAGTCCAACATAATCAAATAACATGTGAAAAAATAACTAAATAAACAAAAACAAGAATTTTGCCATAATCTGGGTTCGAGGTGTGTACGCATAGTATGCGTATGCATGGTTGGACCATGCGCACAAATACTCGATGGATGCAGGCGCATCCTTTAACAAAGATTTGAAAAATTACATTTTTAGAGATTTAATCAAACAAAGATATAACATGTGAGATCAAACAAGCATGTTAGAACCCTAAACACTAAACTAACATAAAGAAAATAAAACAAATATCAATATAAACAAATAAACATGAAACAAAACAAATACACTAAACTAACATAAACTAAATATGCATGTTAATTTTACATGAAACCAAAATAACAAAACAAGAACAACCTAAAACAGATTATAAACAACCTAAAATCAAATTAAAACATATCAAACATAATAAAATCAACAAGCAAATAAAATAACGAGAGAAACTACATCAAGAACTCATGTGAATCATATGTAGCAAGGTGGGAAATCATGGGAAAGAGACTCACCTTACTTTAGAATCACAAATTTGAGATTGTTTTAATCGACCTCTTAGTCCCTATAATAGAAATATTAGATGGAGAAAACAACAATAATGAAAGAACACAACAATAGTTAGTAATCACAACTCAAGAACACAAGGTTTTGAAAGGGTTTTAGAAAACAATTTTGGAAACAAACTTTCTACCTTAGAACTAACTAAAGAGAGGTTTTAATTTTGTAAAAAAACGTTCTAAGGTTCTGCCCTAGGGTTTTGAAAAGAGAAAAAAGGGTTTTAAAGAATATGGAAGCCAAAAAATCACTCCCTCTAGCTAGAGTTTTGATTTGAGATATAAGATGAGTATTTATAAGTTAAAATTAGAGTTTTCAGGGCTTTTTAATGGTCTTTGGATGTTCCCAAGGGTCTAGGAGCTGACCCAGAAAATGAAGTTTTAAAACCCAGAAAATCATATTGCTCAGTTAGCCCAATTTCAAATAGTCATAACTTACTCAATATAAATCCAAATTAAGCAAAATTTATGTTCAAATTGAAGTCAGGATGTCTACTTTCCAATGAAATAAACCCTACTCAAAAAATTTTTGTGAATAAAAAGTTATTCAAAACAGTGAGTAAATGTCATTTTTCAATATCGATTTCAAATCAGTTTAAACACTTTTGAGTTGTGATTACTTCCAACCTATTGTGAACTCTTTAGTTACCCTTGGTTGAAATATGTCAAGCTCATCATTGGGGCTGGAGACCAAAATTTATTAATGGGTACAAATTGAGGTGTTTACAACATTTTCAAATAAATTTAGGGTTGAGATCATGCCACTTTACCTAATGCGCACCCTTGGCACAAAGTTCACTCTATAAGTATAAGTGTTTGTTCGGTGTGAGGGGCAAAGGTCGACGTTCAAGTCTCTAGGATAGAGCTTCACTCATATATATACTTTTATTTTATTTTATTTTATTTTTTATAGTTTCAACCTACGAAATCTGTTACTTATGATAGTTCTTTATTATCAGACTAAGACACCAATCGTTTTTGAATGTAGGCAGGTATTGAATCCTAAATATCTTATTTCATCATCATAGACGTTACCAGTTGAGCTAAATGGAACCCACGCACATATATACTTAGATTAGCTATGAGTAGAATTTCTATCTTTATATATATATACTAGCCTTATCACACGCGCTTCGCGTGTGCGATAAGGTTTTGTTTTGGATTTAGTGGTCTTATTTTATAGCCAAAAAAAAAAAAAAAAAGCTTGTTTCTTTATTTTTTATATATAATTTTTATTTTGAAAATCTAATTTATAAATGGATAAAACAATTTAAAAATCAACAAGAGAGTGACCCTATTTTTTAGGTAATATTTTAGTGGGAGTTAGAGTTGTATTTTTACCGGATTGTCTTTAGTTTTGTCTCTACTTAAACTTTGGAATGTAGGGCTATTTTTAAACAAAAAAATATGAGGATCTCAAAAGAGGGAATCTCCTTAAATAGTAGTATAGAGTATAGATAAAGGGGAAAAAAAGGAGAAGAAAAAAAAAAGTGAAAACGTTGGGCTTAGTGGTTCTATTTTATAGCAAAAAAAAAAAAAAAAAACTTGTGTCTTTATTTTTAATATATAATTTTTATTTTGAAAATATAATTTATAAGTGGATAAAATAATTTGAAAATCAACAAGAGAGTGACCCTATTTCTATACTACTATTTAAGGGGCTGCACCTGTTTGAACCGGATTTTTTTTTGTTCCAAAATACCCACATATTCCTATATTTAAGTAGAGACAAACCTAAAGGATAATTTAGTAAAACTATTTTTTTTTTGTTCCAAAATATCCACACATTTCTATGTTTAAGTACAAACAAAACTAAAGGATAATTTGGTAAAACTATTTCTTTTAACTATTGCATAAATATTGTCTACAAAATAGGAATATTTTCTGTTCAATAAACTCACCTTTGCAAATTTTTTTTTTTTTTTAAATCTTAACCGTTTTAACATTAATAAAAAAATCTTTTTTTTTTAAAATTTGCAATTTCTTACTCTAATCTCACGTTACTTTTAAATTTTTTTATGAAAAAAAAGAAGAAGAAACTACTCCCATGTAAAACACAACGATTAACCGTGCAAACCTCTGCTAAAAAAATTCCTTTTTTTTTTTTTAATTTGCAATTTCTTAATCTAATCTCAGTTACTTTTAAATTTTTTTATGAAAAAAAAAAAAAAAAACCTACTCCCACGTAAAACACTATTTACAAAATAAGATCACACTCTCAGTACACTTACGTTAGTTTTCAAATTTAAATTGCTTCTTTTTCAATTCTCTAACTTTCTCAAACTCCTTTCACCCACCTCTTTGCTTCAGATTTCACTACAAACAACAATAGATAGATTTGAGGTAAGCTCTCTAACCTTCTTTTTTTTTTTTTTTTTTTGGGAGGAAAATCTTTCAATTTTCAAAACTTATTTCCTTTGATTTAAGTTGTTCTTTATGCGTGTACTTTGAACTTATGTTTGGTTAAAGTTGTTTTTTAGGCCGTTCATGGTGTTACGTGGTGATTGATGAAATCTTTGGAAATTGCTGTCATTTGAAAAGATTTTGCATTTGTCTATGATATAGCACCCTGTACCACATAAGATGCTCAATATTACCAAGCAAATAATGCACACATAAATCTTTGGCGCTGGCATTATAAAATGCATCCGTAACAAATTCAACTGAAAAAAATTTATATAATTATCATTCAACAAGCATCCATATTAAAGAAAAAATTAAAAGTCTTCATGGTCTCGGTCCAGTATTGATCAATTTGTTTTGGAAGTTATTGAATACAAAGCATGATTTACTATTGCATAAATATTGCCTACAAAATAGGAATATTTTCTGTTCAATAAACTCACGTTTGCAATTTTTTTTTTTTTTTTTTTAACCTTTATCAAGGCTTAACCGTTTTAACATTAATAAAAAAATCCTTTAAAAAAAAATGCAATTTCTCACTCTAATCTCACGTTACTCTTAAATTTTTTTATGAAAAAAAAAAAAAGCTTCTCTGACGTAAAACACATGGCTTAACCGTGCAAACCTCTGCTAAAAAAATCCCTTTTTTTTTTTTTTTTAATTTGCAATTTCTTACTCTAATCTCATGTTACTTTTAAATTTTTTTATGAAAAAAAAAAAAAAAAAAACCTACTCCCACATAAAACACTATCTACAAAATAGAACCACACTCCCAATACACTTACGTTAGTTTTCAAACTCAAATTGCTTCTTTTTCAATTCTCTAACTCTCTTAAACTTCTTTCACTCACCTCTTTACTTTAGATTTCACTACAAACAACAACAGATAGATTTGAGGTAAGCTCTTTAACCTTTTTTTTTTTTTTTTTTGGAGGAAAATCTTTCAATTTTCAATACTTATTTCCTTTGATTTAAGTTGTTCTTAATGCATGTACTTTGAACTTATGTTTGGTTAATGTTGTTTTTTAGGCCGTTCATGGTGTTACGTGGTGATTGATGAAATCTTGGGAAATTGCTGTAAATTATCCCAAATTATAATAAATGCTCTAATTTTTCATCACACCCCTAGGTTTTTTTTTTTTTTTTTGTGATTGGAAAATATAATTATCCCAAATTATAATAAATGCTCTAAATAACATTTACCCAAAAAATAGAAGAGTCTCACGCGCGTGCTCAGAGGCTAGTTTTAAGTAATGTTTTAGTGGGAGTTAAAGTTGTATTTTTATCAGATTATCTTTTAGTTTTTTCTCTGCTTAGACATACGGGTGTAGAGATATTTTTAAACAAAAAAAATTGAAAATCTCAAATAGGGGAAGCCCCTTAAATAATAGTATAATAGTATATATATATATATATATATATATATATATATATATATATATATATATAGAAATTCTACTCCATTCAATTATGGTTAGACTAATAGAGTTAATTGTATCTTGACCTTATATTTATTTGAAAATGTAACTTGACTTTTAAATGGAACACTCCATTTCAGGCAAAAGAGGTATCAAGTTCAAATTCTCCTCTCCTTTATAACTATTGTATTAAATTATTATTATTATTATTTTTTTTTTTTTGTAATTTGGTTTCTCTATCCTTAATTAATAAAATATTAAAATCATTAGCCTTATTTTTAAAAAAATAAATGGTAAGATTAATTCTAAATATCATCACTATTGGATCATTGACTTTTATAAAAAAAAAAAAAAAAAGTAAAATCAGATCCGACCCGTTTGATGTGGCACCCATCCACTGTCCAGAAAAAAGTCCATTCCCGTGAGTGTGTGACTCACCCCTCTCTCTGTCCTTTTTAGGTTTTGAGTTTTTTTATTTTTAAAAAAATCAGCAAAAGCCCTCCAAAGGTCGCGTCGGTTTTTCCATTCGTTTTTTTTTTTGAATTCCCTCTCTCCCAATTCAATAATCAATCAATATTCACTTTTCTCTATTATTAGTTTTTACTTCAACTGCATAAATATATATACATAGTTTTCACTTACTATAATAATAAATACTCACTCATCATTTCTCTCTCTCTCTCTCTCTCTCTCTCTCTCTCTGGATTTTATTGGAAAGTTGAAATTTTGAGTACCAAAATTTCAAAATCAAATGTCGGCTTCGACCGTGTCTATAACGGCGAACCCGGCGGCTCGACGCCGTCCTGTGGTGGCGTCGGAAAAAACCACCAACATCGAATTGCTCGGCACCACCGCCACAAACGAAGCCACTCCGCCGCAAGCCACCGCCGGCGAAAAGCACTCCAAAGATCTAAGCCACCACTCCATTCGCGGCGGCGAGAAGGACCTGGCGAAGAAATCGTCGTCCGTAGTGCCGAACAACCCGAACGCGGCTGTTCGTCGGGGTCGGACCAAGGTTGGCGCGACCCGACCCGAACAGGTCCAGTCGCGATGGGTTACGATTGCGAGGATTTTGGCTAAGAACTTGGTTCTCTTCGTTGTGCTAGCCGGGTTGGCTCAACTCGTTTACCGACTCGCTTTGAAGCCGAATCTCGATGAAAGCGGAAACGGAAACGCGTTTGTCGGAACGCACATGGAATTCGAGGGACGGATCGCTGAAATGGAAGCGTTTCTGAAGAAGACAGCGAAGATGATGCAAGTTCAAGTCGAAGTTGTTGATCGGAAAATCGACAATGAGATCGGAGGGTTAAAGAAAGAATTCGCCGAAAAAATTGAAGACAGAAGCGGAATTTTGAAAGAATTGGAAGCGAAGAGTGAGAATTTAGAGAAATCTGTATCGGAATTGAAATCGAAGTCAGTGGAGTGGTTATCGAAGGAGGAATTCGAGAAGATATATGAGGACTTGAAAACAGCGAGGAGTAAAGAGTATGGAGGCGATGGTGAAGGGAGTTTGGATGAGATAAGAGCGTATGCAAGGGAAATGATCGAGAGAGAGATAGAAAAACACGCGGCGGATGGGTTAGGCCGTGTGGATTACGCGCTGGCGACGGGAGGAGGGTCGGTGGTAAAGCATTCGGAGCCGTTTTCTGCTGGGAAAGGAGGGAATTGGTTCTTGAAAGGTGGTAGAGGTATGGTTCATAACAATGCGGATAAGATGTTGAGACCGAGTTTTGGAGAGCCCGGGCAGTGCTTTGCGTTGAGTGGTAGCAGTGGTTTCGTGCAGATTAAGCTGCGGACGGGTATTGTTCCCGAGGCTGTTACTTTGGAGCATGTTGCTAAGGTGATGCTTATTATGCTCTTGCTTTTGCAATTGATGTTGTTGAATTTGTTTTTGAATTATGTGCATTTGTGTTATTTTGTTGAATTTGAGTGTATTATGAGATGTTGAATTGACAATAGACCTATGGATTGGATAGTTTAGACTTGTAGTTATCTGTGTCTTTAGGAAGCTGAAGATTTGATCTTTTAGTAAGCTTTGCTATACCCGGATGAAGTATTATAGGTTTTAACATTTGAAAGATTTGGTGGGATGGTTGTGAAAAATTATTTCTATGCATGAAAAGCAAATGGATAGATTTTAATTATGCTAGATCATGTTTGCATCTATTTTTGCACCTTTTATCTTGAACAATGTATGCCTAAAAGTAAGATTTTTGGCAGAAACTGAAGTATTGTGTCTGAAGTTACCTAGTTTGTTCTTGAGTTTTCTTTCTGTGAGACTAAGGATTTATTATCTTCATTAGTTAGTGACAATTTCATAGTTACGAAACCCACCCAAAAAAAAAAATGAGGGAAAAAAAAGTGGCAACAGCGTACTGTTTCCCTAAGAGTGGGGAGCATTTGTAAACTATGAAATCTGGAGTCCTTTGAAGCTCAATTTGATATTTGGGAAGGACGTGTCCTCAATTTAGTGGGTGATATGCTATATATTCCTGTTTACTTGGAATCAGATTAATAATTAGCAATAATATTAACTATGGATTGGGGTGGAATTTGGGGTATTCTATTATGATTTATGCCCAAGGCAGGGTGGGAAGTGAAGACATACTTGTAAACCTGACATGAAGATATCTTGGAGAGCAACAGAAAGTGGATGATTTGAAGTTTGTTTCTATTACAATATTATGTGGGGCACTATTGGATCTTCATTTCCTTGGTGGAGCATTTTGGGTTGTAAGGTTACCAAGTAAGGTTTTTGCAAGGACAGCAGCATTGGGGAAAATAATGATGGTGGACAATCTCTGAAATGACATGTCATTATTATTAATTGGTGTTGCATGTGCAAGAATAGTGTGGAATCATTTGAGCACTTGTTATTCCATTGTCAAATGGCTATTGATATCTAGTATTTTGTGTGTGTGTTTTTTGGGATATTTTGTGTGATTCTCAAAACTATAATTGAGATGCTGTAGTGTTAGCAAGGAAGTTCCTGTCGTCATAGAATTTCAATAATTTGAAAGGTTGTCCCCTTGGGTGCTGTGGAAAATTTGGCAAGAAAGAAATAGGAGAATGCTTGTTGGAATGTCAAATGGCTATTGATATCTAGTATTTTGTGTGTGTATTTTTTGGGATATTTTGCCTGATTCTCAAGACTATAATTGAGATGCTGGAGTGTTAGCAAGGGAGATTCTGTTATAGAATTTCAATTATTTGAAAGTTTGTCCCCTTGGGTGTTGTGTGGACAATTTGGCAAGAAAGAAATAGGAGAAGGCTTGTTGGAAGTGAAAGTCCTAGTCGTGTAATATCATCATTGGAAAGGTCCTTGTATGATTGGATGTCTGCTTGGGAAACATTTCCTCATTGTCTTTTCTTTATTTTGTATTTTTAGTTTTTAAATATGAAATTGTAACTATTTTTTTAGGAGTGATTTGGTCCACATCCTGTATTTGAACCATATCTTCTTTCTTCTTTTACATTATATTATTTTTACATAAAAAAAGAAAAAAAGAAAAAAAAGAAGCCTGAGTTGAAGGATGGAGTAATTTTTAAGGAAAGAAGACTTGGAATTTTAGCCTTTTTTAGTGTTGTAATTGCATGGAAGCTTAATATAAGGGTTGGAAGCTGATGTATTAGTTCATATTTTGAGGTGTGAATAATTTTTAGATTTAGATGTTGCACAGGTGAACTTTTGCCCCAGCTCATCTGGTTAAGTATGCACTTGTGAGCTTATATTTCCTGAAAGTTTTTAAATTTACATGAAGTCTTTTTGCTAGATTTTATTTTTTTAGAGGGGTGGGGGGATGATTTATGAGAAAGCATCTTTTAGTTGATGATTTTGGATCATTTTGTTTAATTTTGGTTGGGGAAGGCAAAGGCCTGGAGAAAGAAGAATCTTGTGTAAGAGTTATATGTTTTGAGGTTCTTCTTGTGGTGTGACTTATGAGGCTTAGCAGTCATTGAAAACACAGCGAACTCATGTACAGTTAATTGTTACCAATTGCATAGTTAAATGTGGCGGGGTTAGTATTTTACATTTTTGATAATGTGATTTAATGGCGCATATGGTTTTGGCAGTTGGTGGTTTATAATTTGGAGTTAATCTGTAGTAATTTAGTGGGTGAACAGAATGATTGAGTTGGTTTGTTGAAGTTGGTATCTTCCCTACTCAGTTAGGGTGCAACAATAACCTTTTGGAATATATGACCATATAGGGAAAGAAAAATCTGAAGTAGTAATTAGTCAAAATGATATATACTAAAATTTAAATTGAGTCAGTCTTTGACCTAAGAAATCCTCATTCAAATGTGAGAGGATAGAAAATGGAAAGTGGAGAGACATAAGAGACAATGGGGAAAAAAGAGAAGAATAAAGACACTTGAGGGAGGATGGTAGAGAGAGACATATAGGATCTCTGAAATGAAGAAAATTGCATCCCTCTGATGTAGGGCAGAAGTCTTAATGGACTTTGGTACCAGTTTTGATGTAGGATCTTTAGAAATTCGGTGCTTAATTTGGATTTCTTTTTTGGAGATCTTGAAGGGTTCTTAAATAGGGTTTGATGTTTAAGATCTTAGGTAATGTTAAGGAATTAAAAGAGTGGATCTTGAATGAATTTGATGGTTGTTTTGTGCCAGAACAGTAAATGGAACAAGGCACAAAGAACAATAAACCCAACAATCACACCTGGTTTCCCTAGGCAATTACACTTGGGTAGGAGAAGGCAATTGCACCATCAAGCATTACAATAAGCTGTTGAATTTCATTAAATTTAATCTTTCTTTATATTTATTTTATTGATTGCATAGAAGCCCTTATATATCATAGGCTATTGCCAAACCCTTTCCTAAGTAGACTAGGGCTCATAGATAACCTTTTCCTAGAAAAAACTAGGATTGTTAATAACAAAGAAAAGCATTAAAGAACATTTAACCAAGTAGAAAAAGGACCAAAAACATAAAGACTCATGGGTGTCTAGGGCCTCCAGTACAGTCCATTGCAACTCATTCCAGAAAATTAAGAATTTACCAAACTATCCCTGTTCTAGTAAAAGTTTCTTATAAATGAACCAGAAACTTTCTAACATCGGGAATCTTATAAGACGCAGTGATTAGTATTTAGCCTGTGAAATGTGCCAAGAAGGGCCCCCATCTAAACTAGATCACAACTCTTGAATAATTTGATATATAATTTATAAACTTGTATTTTCTTGAACACTTTACTGTTTGCATCACCATCTGACATGTGCATAGCATATAGAAGGATTTAATAAAATCATTTTACTAGAAAAAATGATGTATTGGAGGACAAATTCATGTAATGGGAGAAAAAGAGCATGGAAATGATTTCAAATGGGTTCGGAGGAATAGTTGATGGAATGGAAAACGGAGATGAAGACAATTTAAAATAGTTGGAGGACGGTCTGTGAACCAATCCAAAATGGGGGTCTAGGCATTCGTGACTTGGGTCTATTTAATCAAGCTTTGCTTGGTAAATGGCTGTGGAGGTTTGCAATGGAGAGGGATGCTTTGTGGATGATGGTGGTGGATGCTAAATATGGTAGTATGTGGGGCAGTTGGTGCTCCAATTCTGTACAGGGGCCTTATGAATTTTGCCTTTGCAAGAGTATTAGGAAGGGTTGGGATGGGTATGTTAGTTTTAGGGATGAGTCAGTAGCTGATTTGTTATCTCTATTAGGAGATAGTTATCACTGCAATATTAGCTTTGTTCGACCAGCACAAGATTGGGAGTTGGAATCAGTTGCATCTTTTTTATATTTATCTATTCTGGTTCAATGAGAAGTAATGAAATGGATCAGCTTTGCTGGAAACCGTCTCCCAAGCAGATTTTTCATGTTAGAAGTTAGATCCTACTATAGCGTCTTATGGTCTACCACCCAAACCCTTTTCCTTGGAAAACCATATGGATGTCGAAATTGCCAACCAAGGTTAGTTTCTTCCTTTGGACTGCTGCTTTGGGAAGGATTTTAACTATTGATAATTTGAGGAGGCATCAAGTTGTTGTAGTTGACTTGTATTGCATGTGTAAGAGGTGAAGAAACTATTAATCATTTAATTATGCACTGCCCTATAGCTAGAGAATTGTGGAATTTGGTGTTTCCATTATTCGGGGTTCAATGGGGGATGGTGGAACTTTTGGCCACCTGGTTTCACAAGTTCAACAAGCATAGATCTGCAGTGATATGGGCCATGATCCCTCATCGTCTTATTTTCTTATGTGGGGTATTTTGCTTGAAAGGAATGCTCGTACTTTTGAAGGAAGTGAGAGATCTATTCATGATTTGAAGCTATCTTTCCTCTAGACCTTATTTGAGTGGACAAAAGCTTCGGGTGTTTTTTCTTTTGTTTCTTTGGCTGATTTGCTTGGTTGTTGTAATTTTCATGCATTGTAGTTTCTTTTTGTTACATCCTTAGCACACTGCCTATGTGCTCTAGTTCTTTGTGTTCTCTTTGTTTTTATTCAATGAAGTATTATTTACTTATCAAAAAAAAAGTTTTGTTCATTGGTGGATTTGGCCCCCCTCTCCAAAAAAAAACTAGCAGTTTTGATTTTATCCTACTATCCAAGTTTTGTTCATTGATTGATTATATCTTCTTCTTATATATATATATATATATATATATATATAAATATATATAATTGCTAGTTTCTGAATCTTCATAGGTGTTTAAAAATTTTGATTTGTTATTTAAAACTGCCGTTTTAGAAATTTTTTTATTGCCAGTCTATTGGGAGGATGTTAATTTGATTCCTTCAGATGTTTTAAGATGTCAAATGGAGAGCAGCCTTTGGGCTTGGCATGAACGCTTTTTGGTAACATGCCACTAGTATTATACATTGTAGTTTCCCTGACTAGAGGGATTCCTTTCCTTTCTTTCTTTATGGCTGACTGTTCCATTTTCTCACTACTGAGTTTTTGTCGGATGCCTGTTAAGAATAGTTCAATAGTTTTGCCTCCACATAAGTCTCGGTCCAAAATAGTGGTTTGTTCTAATTTGATTTATTTCAGGTTTAGTTAGATTAATGAGGGTGTGGATTCATGACCATGAGTGCATGTGTTACTTACCAATAGGGGAAAAAAACTAGCAGTTTTCATTATCAATCAAAACTTGTGAATGGCCTATTAGGTTGTGCAAAAGACACATCAAGCTTTGGACTGGGATGTGCCCCTGTTTAGGTTCCTTTCCTGGTCTGTTTTGGCGATTATTCTGTGTACTCTTGTTTTTAATGAAATGTTGGCTGATGTATCTAAAAAAAAAATCAGAATTTGTGCATTTCATGGTATTATTTTGCACCATCTAGATGAGGGGACATGTGTATAAGGTATAGTTCTATCTTGCAGGTTGTATTTATTAAACTGTTGTGTTGAGATTCATTTGAGCCTTTTTTCTGTTTTGTTACTTGCCTTGTCTATACTGACCCGTTTTATTTTTTTGAATTTATATTCGAGATTTACAGACCTGAGGGATTAAGATACAAGAGAAGTTAAAAGTGCATCTTCTATAACGAATTTAAAAAAAAATATATTCACTGTAATTTGTGCTCATTCTTCTATACCTATTATTTGCCTTACAAAGATTAGAAGAATTGACTACTAAGATTGCATATGCTATGTTTTATTCCCATTATCGGTTCTTCTTGAGTTTGTACTTGCTGGATTTCTGCATTGCTTCAATAACTCTTTGTATGAGGAAAGCCTTTGTGTGGGGCTATTTCATTACTTGCCTGCATTTCCAATTTTTTTTTTCTTTTGCATCCTCATTACTCTTAATAAACTGCAACATCATTTGGTATCATATTCTGTTCTCTCTTTTTCTCTTGATTGCTCCCCTTTTTCAAATTGTGCTAACAATTGATTCACTTGAAAATTTATTTTGGAACAGAGTGTTGCATATGACAGATCCAGTGCTCCAAAGGACTGCAGGGTCTCTGGATGGCTGCAAGGGCATAATATGGACGCAGCAGTTGAAACTGAGCAGATGTTTCTTTTAACCGAGTTTACTTATGACCTTGAAAAGAGCAATGCTCAAACCTTCAATATGTTGGACTCAGCGGGCTCTGGCATTGTTGACACAGTTAGGCTTGACTTCACATCCAACCACGGAAGCCCTTCCCATACATGCATCTATCGCTTCAGGGTGCATGGTCGGGAGCCTGACTCTGTTTCTATGATGGCAATGTAGGCTGCATCTCTGTCACTTTTCTTGTACTTGTTTCTACTTTCTTTATTCTTTATTTAGATCTAGCGTTGAGACTTCTAACTATCTAGTTACTAGATATAGACGTCTAGTCACCTGTGTTTAAAGTTCACTATTCCATCATGTTAGTGTTCATCAAATAGATGTGTATTTCATTTTGTGCTTGCTTTCTAGTTATGAAGGAGCTTAATTGACTTTACAATGTTAAGGTGAACTAAAAACCGTTTTAACGGGACAGTGAACATCTAATTTGATTGTAGACAAATGTAGAGTGAATGTAAGTTTGTTACATTTGTGTCAACATTTTCTCTCTTGTGCCCATATGATGGGTAAATGAGTGCTCAATGTCTTGCTTGCTTCTGGCTGAAAAGGTAAAAGAAATGAAAAACTAGCGGCTTCCACTTCCCATCACATGGTGGTTTGATCTCATTGCTGATCGAATGGCAGAGGTCAGGTTCCGAAGAAAATCTAGCCACTTCCACTTTTCAATTTTGGAAAGATCCAAAAGGCCGGGTCATCATGAACTCTACTACGGATGGTGCCTTCTGTCATTTGGGGATAGCCATCAGTGACAAATAGAACCAGAACTTTCATCTTTCATAATTTGAAGTATTGTAAGCTCAATTTTCTTTGGTTTTGTTGAATTGAATAGTTTTGTAAAATTAGGATTTATACTGTATTTGTTTTGAGGATTTTGTTGTTTTGTATACAATTGGAGCTTTTAGTATGTAACTGAGACCTGGAATTGAAGATTGGTAACCTCATTTTGGTTCGAAATTGATGAATTTTTGGTAAATGGCTTATTCCAAATTTAGGCCTTCATGAATATTAGATTTCGAATCATTAGGCCTGTTTGGTAATGTTCTTTTAGTAATGTTTGTATTTTTTAGGAGGGTCCTGTTAACGGGTGCTGTACAGCACCCGTTAAGAAAGAATTAAATAATAAATAAGTTACATGTGGATTCACATTTATTGAAGAAAGAGAAACATTTTTTAAAAGTTAAATTTGTTACAAAAATACCCTTCTCTCTGTCTTTAACGTATGAAACCTTTCTCTCTTCTTCCCTTCTCACTCCTCCTTCTCTCTTGGTCTCTCACTCTCTCTAACGTTTCAATCCCAGGGAAAAAGAAGTCCACCACCACCACCGCAACTGCCAGATCTGTAACCCATCCACCACCACTAGATCCGTCTCACTCCCTCTTTGCTATCTCAATCCTCTCCCTCGTATCAGCCATGGCCAAAGCCTTGAGCTCCACCACCGTTTCTGTTAGCTGTGCTCACCGGCGCCACCACCACCTCTATAGCTGTCGCTCTCCTTTCTCTCTTTCTGCCTTTGGTTCTACTTTTCCTTCCTTTGTTTTTGGTTGTATCTGGGTTGCTTTGGTGAATGGGTTCAATTTAGAACGTGAAAAGCTTGACAATTTGGCTTGGGTTTGAAATTTGGGTATTTGGATGGTGGTTTTTGTAGATCTGAAAAAAAAAAGAAAAAACTCAAAAAGTACCGGCTGAGAAAAGTACCAGCTGAGTAAAGGAAGATGAAAGAACTTAAAAGGGTATTTCGGTCCTGTTGTAAAATGCCCAATTTTTTATGCTTTACTGACACTTTAATGCCACGTTACTAAGCTTTTTTCTACTCACAAAAAGCATCTATATTTTATTAATAAAAAATTCAACCTTAACGGGTGCTTACTAAGCTTTTTTCTACTCACAAAAAGCATCTATATTTTATTAATAAAAAATTCAACCTTAACGGGTGCTGAACAGCACCCGTTAACAAAAGCGTTTTTGGAAATATGTGAAAGTGTAAAAATACATATAATATTGTTGAAACATTGAAAATTGTTGTTTAAAATATATTACCAAACAGCCCACAGCTCAACTTTAAATTTCACCGCCGTCTACATCAAGCAGTTGTCTTCGACAGAACTTTGAACGACTGGTATCTCTCCAACCTCCATCAAGAGCACCTCCTCTGTTTGGTGGCCTCTCTCTCCCAATAATATAACATTAAAACTACACTTGGCCGCCTTGTCTCAAAAAAAAAAAAAAAATGTCAATATGTTCTATAAAATAATAAGGATTCTTTAGAGATCTATATTTTTCTTTTTCTATTTTAAGTAAGAAATATTTTATTAAACAAGGCTACTTCATGCTCCTAGCATGAAGTAACCAAAAAAAAAAGTATTAAAAAAAAAATAGAAGAAAAATACATTTTTCATGACCGTTTTTATCTTCATTATCTGAGCATTCAATTTTAAGCAGAAATCTTCATCTAATGAAAGAATCTCCTTGTAGACATTAGTGGGCTCTTTTGATTTTCTATTATTATCAAATATATTATAGCTTCATATAAGCAACATTTCAAAATTTTTACCATCCACCACAGGGCACTGCTAAGCCATGTGGAGAAATCGCCGATAATGAAGAACCCAGTCATCAAAGAAGACAGACAGGGATAGAGGCCTAAAGGGCAATACTGCAAATAGCCTACTACCCGCCATATATTTTGATGGTAAATTTGACCGGTGCTCTAGAGCTAATGACACTAAACATCGAACATCAAGAATCTCTTACCTTTGGTTCTGGATAGAAATTCAAAATCTACATGAAAGAAAGGCATCGAAATCTATAGCTATATATAAATATGGGAATAAATTTTTTTGCCTATGAATGGCAGTATAAAACTGTAAAAGTGCCCCTTGTGATTGGTTTAATCACTCTTTCTCTTCCATCAGATATGTTTTTCCATCAATCATAATGATAATAATAAACATCCAACTAAGTCATCAACGATAACCATTTTCAAGGACATGATATTATGGAATAAAGATTATATCAACTTTATTCTTGAACCAGAAGAATAAACAATGTAATTTTGCCATAATCAGGTATTATCTCATTAAACTTTCTCCAACAGCCTTCAACTTACGTCATTTCATATACAAATGGGAGGAAGAAGTCCAAAAACAAAAGAAAATAAATTAAAAATAAAAACATGATACACCAAAATTAAATGCCGTATGATCCTTGCCAAGTCCTCCTAGGGAAAAGATATTAAATACAAAAAGAAAGATAGAACACATTACAAAGAAAACTTAAAAACTTTATAATCTTCCACCCATGGATACACCAAAAGAAAAGTGATCCATCAAAAATAAATACATCATAATCCTCCCAAAAAAGATCAACCAAGACCACCATGAAAATGGCATGGTAAACAATACTATGTCATCAGGATATCAAATGAAGGTCATGGGTAGGATTACCAAAGAAATCTGAAGTGAAAAGTTTTGTATTAGAATTATGTTGAAACTAATCAACAAAGAAATTCTTTGAACTGCTAAAAGACCTACACCACCATCCATCTACAAATCAGCAAAGAAACTCTTCAAACTACTAAAATTGGTTCCTTTAATTGCACTTTCTCTCTTGGTACCTGAAATATTCAAACATTAAAATCAAATATACACATAGACGCTCTCAATTAAATACAGTCACCTTGATCCCACTAAATTATTGATGGGTATGTAATATTCCCTCAAAATAGTTAATGTGCAAAGGATCAAAAAGCGATAAATGACCCATAGTAATAGCATTTGAAAAGACAAATTAGCATGCTTATAAGAAAAAAATAATAATAAAATTGGTCATTTACAAGGATCAATTACAAAGTCAATCATCTAAACAAGCTATAAGAAAAAATTGTGAGTTGTTCAGATGCAATACAAAAAAATCAATAAGCAGAAGTCCAAATTATAAACCTTGTGTTGGTTACATATTCTATTGCAAAGCCAAATGTTAATTCCTAGTGAATGAATGTACTTTTCATTGGCTTTCAAAGCAATCATAAATGCATATGTACTTTTCATTAGCTTTCAAAGCAATCATAAATGTATATGTACCTGGTAACAATAATTTGCACCATATCTCAAGGTAAGATCATGGTGCATAAAGCATAAAGAAATATTTACTTTAATTCAGTTTTATTTAATTTTGGAAGTCAATTTTGTTTTATTTTAAGTCTTAGAAGTTAATTGGTTTTATTTATTTCCTAGAGTCAAGGTTATTTTTATAAATCATTTTATTGGGATTTCCCAAATCAATTAGAATTAGGGTTTCATAAGTCATAGAATTATGTTTTTGTCATAGTAATCTATATTTTACGTCTTTGGAGACAATTTACAAATTGCTTGATTAATATAAATTTCTCTTGGAAATTTTCCAATGGTCTAGTGTTGACTCCCGCCAATGCTAGTTGCTTACTCCTAGGTCTTTTATCTCGTTTGGTGTTCACTCCAATCAACCCTAGTTGCTGACACCTAGGTGATCTTTATTGTGTTTCCATTTTTCAATTTTCGTGGTATCAAATTTTGGTTTTTTCCTATATCATAACAAGTGACAAGTAAACAAACACTCATTTGGGGATTATTTGGGCTTTTTATACAGCCAAAACGAATACTGGGGTGTTCAAAGCTTTAAACTACAGCCCCCACCCCTTGGCCAAGTTGCCCCCAAAATTTTGATTAGAACAAGATTATTCAAGAAAATATTATTTTGTCAATCACAGGTAAACAATAGTTTTAAACACATCTTCAAATGAATTGGTTTAAAAGCATTCCAACTAAATAATCTTTGATAGGCTTATCCAAAAAAAAAAAATTCTTTGATTAAGATAACAAGGGTTTTCTCAATAGATCAAAGGTAAGATATTTTTTCACATAAAATCCCCTAAAAGATTTATACACTAATATTTGGATCACTATTATCCACATCCATCTATCAACACTATCATATCATAGTTGCCATAGTAGCTTGACTGGTTAGACTTTTTTCCAAAACCTTACAGTAAATCATCTAAATCCCAAGCTTTTAGGAATAACGCCAGATAGGTTGTTTTTGCATAAACGCATCAAGAATACTACTCCAATTAGATGTTTGTGTAGTTTGAGACATGGCCCTCTCCTCTGTGTTTGATAGCATTAGGTAGTCCTAAGTGGCTTCTGGTTTGGGCCAGGTTGTTTCTCTATTTCTTTTTGTAGATTGTTTCTACCTTCTTTAATTAAAGTTATGTTCATTTATTAAAAAGAAATAGATTCCCATTGTTGCATTAAGAACTTTAGAGAATTGATGGTTGCTCATAATACAAAGAAAATATTGCATCTTTTAAATATACATTCTTTATTTTTTGATTGGTAAGTTACACATGCATCTACTAGGTGTTGAGTCTACTATCTCAACCGTGGTTAAAAGATATAAGTTCGCAATAAAATGTGGGCAAAGTTTACTTCGACATTAACACACACACACACACACACACACACACACACATATATATATATATATATATATATTGTAAAAAACAACTGCACTGTAATGACAAAAACTTGAACCATGAGGGCAGATGCAACCCATTTGACCAATAAAGCATCCAACAATAATTTATATTTACCAAATTCTCTACAGGTTTCATGTCATCGTATAGACATATAATGAAAGAGAGAAAGAAAGAGATTCACACCTTCAACATCTGTTCACATGCCATATTGCCAAGAAATTTTCTGTTGTGGTAAAAAGCTACAAGACAAAGACATAGATAACAAAACTTAGTATAATGATCAATAGCTGCTAGTCTTGAATAAAAATAGTGAGGATAAAGAAGAGGGATATCAATGACAAAATTTACATCTTACACTAAAAATACGGTGTCTTGGTACTAATTACTAACACAACTTTACACTTTAATAGACGGTTGATATACCAAAATGAAAGTTTCACCCCACACACACATATATATGGTGAAAATTCAATTAATACATCTACAGATAATTTCCTTTATTAGTAATTTACATGTGCACTTGGTTGGTCTTATAACCCACAGCTTCACCCTCCATTTTACTCCTTTTTTTATTATTAAAAAAAAAAAAAAAAAAAAAAAAAGAGTAGTGCTTCAGTACACGTACCCATAATCTTAAACTCACAACCTCACCCTTCACCTTACTTTTATAAAAGTAGTGCTTCACTAATAGCCAAACAAACAACTGTGGCATTGTGGAGCACATTATAGGTAAAAACAATTCAAAAAGGTTCTCCCAATTTAATCTCTACTAAGAAGTGCAGCACTCCTCAATTGATTTCTATTGCTTTTACTCCCTTCAGTCATGATTAGTGCTTGTAAATTATAACAAACAGTTTATAGGATCCCTATTTCCATGTGATTGCTACATCCCTACAAATAGCAAACGGGTAACAGTGGGAATGGGGGACTCAGGACTTTACTAACATTAACACTTATTGCTTCATGGAGCACTTCGTTTCTATGGATCCAATAGGCCAGAGAGTGTTGGCAAAGATGAAAGTGAAATGATAACACATCTTGTGCCTTGTACACTCTATCCAACCAAATAGCAACCCAATTCTGAATTGACTATGTAATTCACAGGTAATAAGTAGGTAGTCCAAGGACTTCTCTATTGTAGCATAGAAAGGAAAAGAAGCATCATTGATAAAACTCGTCTTAGCAAACTCCCTTCTCATAGGAAGACTATCATTTAATAGTTTTAATACAAAAGTAAGGACTTTGAAAGGTAGTTGAACTCTCAGAAGGCAACCCACATCTGAGAACTATATCTAAGTTCTACTTCTTCCATCGGAGCATTCGCTATGGAGAAGCAAATAGACTTGCATGACTCTAAAGAGAAAAGACAGATTCATGGGACCAATCAATTTATTTGCAATTCCCAACGTAGGAGGCTTCTTAACAATAGATTTGGTTACATGAGGTGCAAATAATAACATCACCAATGTGCTATTCCATTGTGATGCTACTTGATCAACAAAATTACACACCCTTGAAATATCTATTCTCCAAAGCACATGGGATCTTACTTTAGGCCAAAAGTTAGGGTTGATAGGAATAGAGTTCCCAATTCCCACCATCCATTTAGCTTCTAAAAGAATAGATCCCAATGCATTTAGTCATAAACAAACTTAGTAATCCCAATTATTTCAACTGGAAATCATCTTCCTTTGGCAACCTCTCCCAAATTTCCACCAATTAGCTGCTTGAGTAGCTAATATTGAAACTTTATTAAGTCAGTTCTTTTCTAGTAAGACCTAGCATGGGTTTATCAGGTTAAAAATAATGAAATATCACCAGAAAAATCAAAATCTCAACAAACACCCATCTCAATTTTTGGCCAAGAAAATTAAGGTAAAGAACACCTACAAGGCATATCATAGGTCTTATGTTTTAAATATCTTTTTCTCACTAGACAGGGTTCATAAGTTACAAGAATTTCGTTTATCTTGTCCAAAATAATGGAACAACGGAAAATCTCTTGACACGATTAGTTGGCACTTGTCAAGCAAACCAAATATCTTTTTGGTTTAAAAGAATCAAATTATTGTCTTAATATTTGAATTCAAAAGGTGAAATTATTTTTAGTACTTCAAACGATGCCTTCCAAAACATAATGCAAATAAGTTACCTACCTTTTTAGCTGTAGAAGTGTAACATCTTGATGACCTTAACATAGCTATAGCCTATAGTCCTTTGTAATAGTTGCTCCGCAATCTTAGTCAAACATACAAACAAACAAAGATTTAAAACAAATAATTTCTATAAATAGAATTAAATTTCTAAATCATAATTGACTGAATAATAAAATTTTAGTTCACGCCATAGCAGAGGAGCTTACTTTTCACCTTGCAATCCAACATGTCTCCTTCTTAAGTGTTGAAGTTGATTTGAGCACCAAAAAGGGTAAAGAGGTATGGATTTTGTAGCTATCAGATGCTATAAAATGGAAGGCAAAATTGGTTAAAGAGATTTTCAAAGTATGTACGTTCCCATCCAAAAAAGAGAAGTAGAGTATATACTTTGTGCTGATCCTCCCATTCCTGAATATTCACCAAAACATCACTAAAGCAGGGGATCTGCAAAACAGCTTTTGTACAGTGATGCCTTAGAGGTTTTGAACTCCCTTGAACAAGACAAACTAAAACTGAAAAGAAAAAACAAAAATAGTCCTATAGACTGATAGGACCTTTCAAGAATTTATCACAGTAAGCATGACTTGATTCAGCTTGCATTTATAGATCTAAGGTATTGCGGTTTCTAAGAATTGAACCTGAAACACCTAAATCTATTTAACATTAAATTTTATATCATAAAAATAGGATACATAGAAAAAAAAATGATACAAATTGAAAAATAAAAAACAAAAAATTGTACAGAACATAAAAATCTTAATCACATCTGGTTTTTAACTTGCAAAGGATATGAACCTAAATTGTTGCAGGCCATTTCTCAAAAGTTACATTTTCTTACACTTTCTATCCAAATCTAGAAGTTCTCAACATTAAAACTAAATTAGAAAAGATAAAAATATGGAGAAGAATAGTAAGCATAGGAGCAATGGAATCAATAAAAAAATGTTCTTTATACAAATTAGTTAGAAGATTAATAGTTTTTCTGCAAGCAATTCATGTTTGGATGCACACTTTCATTGTAGTTTGTTTGGCATAAGAAAAGAAGTAAGCAAAAATGGTTAAGGAGAATTATTGATAAGCATAAATTTTTATGAATGAATGAATGTATTCAGGTAACAAACCATACAAATAGCATAACAAATACAGCAAGCATCAAACTAAATAGCAACTGAAACTGAACTTGCAAATAATCAGACAAGAACCCTACAATTGTGGCTATCATCAAAAATAGAGAAATTCACCCCAATTAATATAAGACTATTTGGTAACAAAATTTTCCCTCTTCACAAATTCAACCTAGGCCTTAATGTCTCTTCTAATCATAAGGAGAATAGTCACCTTAGATTTGACATTGCCATTGAATACAGGAGCATTCCTTTGAAGCCAAACATAAGAAACCACTATAGACCAAGCAAGTTTGCATATGACTTGTAAAATTTTTTTACCCTTCATACATAACCACTTAATGCATGCTATATACCACTTAATGATTCCTACTTGCAAGGTAGCTCCTGCATAAGACACAACATTTCACCTTAATCATTTAAATAGCCTATCTCATGTGGAATGTTTCCCTGATCAAGAAAACAAAATAAGGGAATATTAGGAATAATATATGAATGCAATATCAATTTCAACCACTTCACTTTAGGAAATCTAGTTCAAGCTGATTTTCAACAGAACTGCAAAGTTCAGCATTTTCTTCTGAATATGAATTAATATCACTACGTACTACTCATAACATGGCTCAATGCATTATCTATTATTCGTTAATTAGAAGGGAAAATTCAATTATTTCTTAAATGAAATCAAACATTTAAGGAAATTAAGCAATTATGCACTAAAGTCACCAACTCTTGTTAAAAAGAATAATAATAATAATAGTAAATGGAATCAGGACAGCTTTCTTTGCAACATAATACAGTGATTCTCTATTCCTTCACTCCACGTTCATATATCAAAACCTAAAGATTGTAATTAATAAGAATCTTATAAAGTCTATTCCTTCAAGTTGATTTATAGCTCACCTGACTTCTACATATAACCTCAATATCATCTTGAATCTTCATTCAAATTGAACTCAAGCATTTCGTTTTTCAATCAAAAAGTAATAATATACAGATTTAGCATACATAGCAAATACATGTTATAAAAACCGTCATATAGATTCTAGTACATTTCTATATTAATATATGCATTCACGAAAGCAACAACAACAACAACAAAAAAAAAAAAAATGGAACATGAAAAACAAAAGCCAAATTGAATATGTAAGGATATGGTACATAAAACCAAGAAAGGGAGAAATCGGGCCTTACTATCAACAAAAGAGGTATTGAGCTATTCCAAAACATTGAAGGTAACCTTACTTGGCACTTGATTGATGTTAAGCTAAGCAAAAAACATTACAAGGTGGAAGGGATCTTGGGGCCTCCAATTACCTCAACAGCAGCAAGTCCAGGTAACTACATTAGAATAAATGAATAAAAGAAATTAATATTTATTTTATAATTTATAATTACAATTAAATTCATGATTTCCCAATGAGTGAAGAGAGAGAGAGAGAGCGGCACCTATATATGTAACTGAAGGAGGCACACCTTAGCAGAGAATGGTGGCAACGTGTCTTCAAGGATATCGTCTTCTCTTAAATCATAATTATGTGTTGTTTGCAAAATGAAGAAGAAGAAGAAGAAGAGGTTGAATAAAAATGACGAAGATAGCAAGTGTTAAGAGAAGCTTCATCTTTAGCCCAGTCTTGCCACATGGAAGGGGTTGGAGGAGAGCTGTGCTTTCTGCTAGGCTTTTCCGACGGAGTCGAATTCTTATTTGCCGTCGCAGTCGGATTTTGGCATGCCTGGAATGTCCTCCACTGTTGGAAACCCCATGATCTAAATCTGAACAATAAGAAGTGGAGGAAACCGGTGACAAAGGTAGTTGTTCAGTGTCATCCAGAACTGAGGAAGACCCACAAGTGCTATCCAATATCTGGGTCATTGAAGATGAACCTAAATCAAATCCATCTGTAAATCCCAAATATGTTAGATCCATTGGAGGAGAGACCTGTCTCCGCTTTCTAATGGGAGACCCTGGACAACAACAAATGCATTCTACATGGACCCCCATCCATTTTATGAAGTCTGTGTTATCATCAGATGGTATTGGTTTATCATAAAGATGATCAGAAACTTCACATACAACTTCAATGTGATTCTCTCCAGATGGATCTGATTCATAACGTAACTCACGAGATACAAAAATAAACCACAGATGATCACACATGTCGCCTGTGAGTTTACAAAGGTAATGGTCGTCTTCTCTCTCACCATTCATGAAAACCTTCACACGACAGAATACGTCTCTAAATGGCTTCATCGATTGAAAAGCAATAAAGACACCAAATTTTGGAATTTCGGGTCCAACCAAGAATGATATGGAATTTCCAACACTCTGATGATGGTTTGATTTGAACCGCCTTGGAGGCTTATCTCCTGGTATTATAATTTGACAATCATGGTCAAAGAAAACATTGCTTCTTGGTAAAATCCCTAGAAATTCTCCACACTGCTTACATTGGCAAATACAATACAAGAAATTGAAATTTAGAAAATCTCATCATACGTAATTGAGAAAAGTAACAATAATTGAGGGATAGAAAGAGACCTGATCAAATAATCTCCTTGATGATTGTAGATCCAACGAATGGCAATCTTGTGCATCCAGTTTTACTATAGATTGTGGAAGCCTTGGAATTTCCTGAAGCTGATTGCAACCTTTTAAGTAAAGATCTTGTAATCTAGTAAATGCGGTAATGCTTTCAGGTATGGTAACAATATTGGAGTTAGATAGCCATAGAATTTCCAATACCGGGAAGCGATCGGGCTTCAACCAAATATTTAAATCACACATATTTCTATCAAAATAGCTGAGACCTAGATATGTCAAACTCGAAAACCCATCTTGCGAAAAGCTGAGATCTAGGTTTTGAACTACAGGTAGGTGTAAAGTATTGGGCCCACTGGTGAGATATTCTAGCTTTAGAGCTTTCAATACCGGGAAGTAATCGGGCCTCAACCAAATATTTAAATAAACCATATTTGTATCAAAATAGCTGAGATCTAGACTTATCAAGCTCTTAAACCCATATTGCGCAAAGCTGAGATCTAGGTTTTGAATTTCAGGTAGGTATAAAAACTCGAGCCCACTGGTGAGATACCTTAGTGATGAGGGAAATTTCCTAATACTAGTACCACTCAACTGTACAACTAAGTTCTTCGAACATTTCGTTTCTGGATGAATCTGGGGGAACTTTTTAAGCCTTTTGCAGCCTACCAGAAATAAAAATCTAAGAGATTTCAAATTGAGCTTGCTGGGAAGACTTTCGAGCTTTTTGCAAACATTAAGATCCAAATATTTAAGCTTACCAAGTAATCCAATATTGTCATGGACCTCAGTTAAATTTCCACAACCACACAAGTCCAAAATCTCTAAGTTTGGAGCGTGAAAACCAGGAAGTTTTCTAATGAACTCACACTCCATCAATTTAATACTTTTTATATTTTCATACAGGTACTCCTTTAAGGGGGGAAAAAATGAAAATTATTATCTTCCTGAAATTCTAAATTAATATTTAAAGAAATCAAAATTCAAAAATACAATTACAAACATTGATACCTCCTTAAACACCGTCTTCAATGTAATGCACCTTTTCAGCATCTTGAGTTCAACAAGTTGTTGAAGACCAAAGTTGGATGGAAAGTCAAAAGGATAATTAGGCCATTCAAGAAGCCTTAGTCCACTGGGGAAATACGTAAGTTCTTCAATAATTTCAACATTATCAACCATAAGAAATATGAGATTTTCCATCATTTTGAAAACTTCAGGGTGTAATCGCACTTGTACTAGAGTAGGTGAGTGCAGCATTATACCACGAATTTCCTCAGAACCCTAATTGGAAAAAACATTAAGAAACCCAAATATCACAATAGAATTTACAAAAACTAAAAAATTATACTAATAAACTTTTTTTTTGGCTTCCTTGTAAAAGGAAAAAAAAAAAATTGAAGAAAAAGAACTTTTACCTCATTTCCAGTTAGTACTTCAAGAGCATCCTCATGATTGCATAACCTACTACGTTTTCTGGGGATGTTTCGATTTTCTTGTCGGACAATTTCCATACCCATTTGTTGTATCAAGTCATGCATGGATATTGTGTGATTTTGATTCATAGTTATGAGAGATTTATTAACAAGTGTTGGAATACCAATTTTTGGATATAAGCTGCACTTGTCTAATATATTTACAACAAAATCCCTAGACCTTCCCTTGAAGAAACATGAAATATCAAGGAATATATCTTTTTCTGTTTCTCCCAATCCATCATAACTTACCTTAAGTATTTGATAAATTTCTCCATCGAGATATTTTTCATATTGACGCAGTGTACTTTCCCATTCAAGTTTTGTTCTCCCACACAAATTAGAACCTATTATTGTTAGAGCTAATGGAAGACTTTTGGCATAATTCAAGGCTTGATTTGTAAGTTCAGAATATTCTTCATTAGGTTTGACTTTATGGAAAGCATATTGACTAAAGAGTTCAAGAGCTTCATGATTGTCTAATTTCTTGACCTTGTAAGTTGTACAAACTTTTCCAAGAGCAATTAGCAAGTGCTCATCTCTTGTTGTTATAATGACTCTACTTCCTGATACCAACCAATCATGTTTACCAAGCAAATTTTCTATTTGTTCTGATTTATCCACATCATCAAGAATCAAAAGAACCCTTTTATTGCGAAGCCTTTCCTTTATAACATTAATTCCTTCAGGTACATTGTTCACCTTCAAATGTTGGTTTTGTAAGATCTTAGAAAGAATTTTCTCTTGTAGCTTAATTTTGCCATCATTTGTCCTTGAATTTTCTCTGACGTTTTCTAAAAAGCAGCTTCTTTCAAAATTAACAACAATTTTGTTATAAATAGCTTTTGCGATTGTAGTCTTACCTATTCCTCCAGGACCATGAATTCCTACCATACGTACATCATTTGAATTTATATCTATAAGAGATTCTACATCCTCGGCACGAGAATTTACTCCAACAGGGTACTTGGCAACAAATAAGAGTGTTCCCTTTATTTTGAATTTTGAAATCTCTTCAATAATTTCCTGGATAAATTTAGTTTCCCGACTGCTGCCACTGACAAAGCATAAGAGTTCACTTAGTTAGAAATATAAATATGAAAATAAACTAAAATTAAGATGTCTAATTTGTGCACTACAGCTTTTGCATCTAATCTAATATATACTAATATCTTTCTTTTTTATTTTTTTGTGATAATAATAGAATTTCAATATAATATAATTCTCACATAATGTTTAATTTTGAAAACCCTAGACTGCCTCATTTAACGCCAAGGGATAAATGATTAGTATAACTAATTTTAATCAAAATCTATAATCCTACCACTTAGATAAAATTAATTTAACATTAAATTTTAATCTATACTCCTACAGCCACAAGACTTCCTATGCCAAAAAAATTATTTTTTGCTCCAACTTTGAACACACCAAGGAAAAAAAAAAAAAAAACTAAAAACGTTTGGAGTTATGCCAAATGTACACACAGGAACCCAAATGGAAAAATAAATAAATCCCACAAATCAATTTCAAATGGCACAATTTTTCACATCTATAAATCAACACACAGAGGAGTTTTTCCCCTTTTTGTTTCTATAGTGAATTACAGAGGAGGTGATTGTAATTTTTTTATGAAAAATAAGGGAGGTTTGTGTATCTAAACAAGAGGGTAGGTCAGTGTAATTTTTCCATTAAAAAAGTGCCATTGGAATTAGAAAATGAAAATTGAAAATACCTTTTCTCTTGTTGTTTTTTGTTTTTTAAATTGATATATCAATTTTTAACTTTCCAAATTCTGGTCTGGATTTAATGCTTCTTATTTTGAAAGTTGAAAACTGTTCATAATCTATATATATAATAATATGTGAAATTGAGAAAAACTCAAATTAGAATTCCAAATTAGAGTTTCAATTTTACGCTATATGTCCTAAATTATTTATTCTTAAAGAGTTTTATTTCTTAATTTTAGAATCAAATGTGGGACCACATTATAAATATTCATTCAAATGAACTATTAAGTACAAAAACCAAAGAGTCTAGAATAAATGAATCATTAAAAAAAAAAAAAAAATTTGCTTCACACTAATTTTTTTAAAAAATGAACAATTTACATTTTATACCTAATAATATCCTTACAAATTATTTTAAAGAGTTAACAAAATATAAGAATGATTATTAATAGTATTTAAATTATATATATAGGAATTATATAATGCATCTTATTGTATATATTTAAGTATATCCAAGCATATACATAGAGCTAGAAGCTAATAACATTAGTTGAAAGGATTAGCACTGATGAATTTTAGGACAAGATGACAGACATTTAGAATATTGACTCATTTAATGAATTAAGGCTCATCTCTAGTAAATTCTTTTCATCTAAAAGGATCTTGTGACACCCAAATTTTGAAAATATTGATTGTGTAAGGTTGATTCACTAGAAGTGGTATTTGATCTTTGAAGGACTAAAGGTTGACGATGACCGCTAGAGAGCTCTTGCTTAATTAAAAACTAGTGTGTAGTCCTGTGCATATGCACGGTATAATTAAAAACAATTACAATTATATAATTCAAATTATAAATTTTTTTAGAAGAGATTCTAATTATACATAGTATTAGCTTACGTTTTTTTTTTTTTTTAAATCATACATTTCTAAAAAATGTAACGGTTTCTCATTATACAAATTTAATTGGTTTTAAATTCTTTGGTTTTTACACCTAATAATTCATTTGCCACAAAAATTAAAATTTTAGATGGACATGTGGTGAAAAATTGGACTCTAATTGAAATCCAAATTAGATTCTAAATTGGATTTAGATTCTTCAATTTTCACATTCATTAATTCACTTGGCAAAAAATTAAAAATTAAAAATTAAATAGGACATGTGGCGCAAAATTAAGAATCCAATTAAAATCTAATTGGATTTTCTTTGAACTTTGGATATTAATATATATATATATATATATATATATATATATATATATATATAGACTAATATATAATCCATGCATATGTACCGTATAATTAAAAACAATTACAATTATATATATATGTGTGTGTGTGTGTGTGTGTGTGTGTGTGTGTTCAAATTCATTCTCCTAGGGGCAAGGTCTTTCCACATACTAGTATGCAGCAATTACTATATAATGGGCCCTTGGTCATATGTTACTTTCTTTTTGCTTCCATGTAACTCATTATGTTGTAATTGATGTATATTAGTATGCTACAAAACCTTTCCCTTAAGAGAATGAATTTAAAAATGTAAATAAATGAGAGGATCATTGATGTGGTGTAACAGGAGTATAGTAATATTAAATGTTATATATTAATTATTATTATATAATAAAAATGTATAGATCTTATAAAAATAAATGTATAGATGTACATATCGATAGATATATAATGGTTTTTAAGTGGAGTTTGTGTTATGCATTTGCGTTAGAACCTCACCCTCTCCCTTGTGTGTGTTTGTTTGTTTCTAATATATATATATATAATGATGGATACAATTCACTCGTATATTTGGAGAACATTGAATATTTGTCTATCATTATAAGTAATATAAGCTAATTAAATACATGTTCTATTATACTAGAATTTTTTTTTTTTTTTTATAGGTGCAAATATCTATATTGATATAAAATCCATGAAATTTACAATTCAATGAAAATATATGAAAAAAAATTCACTGAAATTAACAATTCTTCTAGAGTTATATATATATATATATATATATATATATATTTTTTTTTTTTTCCTACATGTATAACCATATATTGCCATTTAAGTTATCCATAAACATTCTTCTCAAAAAAAAAAAAATTTATTCGTAAACATTACTTGGAATCAAAATCCATTGAATTAGCTAAACCCTGCCAATAAAAAAAATAAGTGCACCTACATAGCACGGCTTTTGGGCTAATTATTAATTATAAAAAAATTTTAGTTAAACAGATTGACTTATTGACATATTATTCAAGGATTTGAGAAGTATCTTTTTTTTTTCTCTCTCTCTCTAGGAAATCTGATTTAGGTTTTGCATGACCAAAATGACAAAAATCTTTTTAAAAATTTCTATAAAAACAATGGGAGAAACTTTTTAACCGTAAAATTTTATATTTCAAACATTAAACTTAATTTTGAACTATAACTACCTCAGTATTAGAAGATATTACCAGCATAAAATACTTTCATAATATATGAAATAGTATCTAGCTAGAGGTTATGACAAACTGTTAGAGATATAAATTCATTAAAGAGTGAGACATCATAAAATACATACCCATCCTTGTAATGGTATCCAGACAAGTTACCAACTTCATTTAGAGCTTCTCTCCAATTTTGAACCCTAACAATGTTATCCTTGAATGTTTCTTCATGTTTAGTCATGTTGACTCCAAACTCTTTCTCTTGTTTACGTACTTCTGATGGATCCACTTTGTAAAAAATTGGCAACACCAACTGGCCATTTTTCTTACATTTGAGAATACTGACAAGCTCATTCAAACACCAAGTAGAAGATGCGTACTTTTCAGAGAGTACAACAATTGAAATCATTGACGATTCAATATTTTTGAGAAGTTGTGCTGAAACATCTTCTCCCCTTTGAAGGTCATCATCAAAGAAGGTGTGAAAGCCTGCGTTACACAAAGCTTGATGTAAATGGCTTATAAAACCATTACGGGTATCGTCACCTCTAAAATTCAAGAAAACATCATATTCCCCTTTGTGAGTAAAAAAAAGAGGAAGTCCCTTCATTGGTGAGGATAGCCATGGGTATGACCTGTTAGCTGAAGATTGAGAAGATGCAGAAAGAGGAGGAGAAGGTAAGAAAGATTAAAGATTTTTTTTTTTTGGTATTTTCGGATAAAGATGAAATGGGAATTATAAGAGATAAGTAAATAGGTGCAACTTGAGTGGAGGTCCACGAATGAGTTGAGAGCTCTAAATTTGAAAGGTTATAACGTGTGCGTTTGATTGGGAAATTGATGAAAGACCGATAATTTTCACAAAGTGAGCAATATGAAAGAAGAAAAGTGGGCTACGGTTGCTCCTAAGAGTTACCGATTGAGGTATTTATATAAAACTAGGAGAAGTTAATACCATAGAACTCAATTTTTTTCATAGTTAAAAAGTCATCAAGAACTTCTGGATTGGGTACTTCCGGAGTCAACAACTTGACTCAAAGGGGATGAAACAAAAAATTGATTAAATCAACTTGACTCAACAAAATTGATTAAATCAACAAAAAATTTCTAAAAACACAACAGAATGATGAAACATTTTCATAATACCTTTATAATTTTGTTATATTTTATTTGAACTTGTAAAGAATTGACAGCTTAACAATTTTGAAATATTGTGACAATATTAAAATGTCTTAACATTTTTCACACAAAAAAATGTTATGTCTATGACATTTTCACAACAAATTATAAGTAGTAGGTTACTACAAGTTGTTATTGATGGGCAAAAAAGTAGTTTCATTAGTAAGTTTAAATTAGAACCAATAACAATTTACCATATTTGATTTGTTATGAAAATGTTGTGAAAATTATTGTGGATATAACACTTCTTTTTCACAAATACTTTTATTTTTAGTTGTAACTGGTTCTAGTATGATATTTTATTATTTTATTTTGACTTATAATGAATTAACACCTCAACAATTGTGAAAATATTGTGCCAAATGGTGATGTTAAGGGTATGTTTGGTAACTGTTTTTCCCTTTATTTTCTGTTTCTAAAAACAAATTTCTATTTTTTAGACTAAAAAACTTGTTTGGTATCCCAAAATGGATAGAAAACAAAAACTGTTCTTAAAACTCATTCTGTGAAAGAAACTGAAAACATGTAAAATGCTGTTTTCAGTTTCTAATTTTCAAAAGTCAATGAAAATACGTATTTAATTTAATAAATCTATCTCATTTAATGAGTTAGCATTATGATTCAAATCCTAGTAACAACATATTTTAGTATTTTCTATTTTTTTCTTCAAAAAATTATTATTTTTAATTTCAACTAACCAAACATATTTTTGATTTCAAAAATACAAGAAAAAATTTTTTTTCTTTATATTCCCCAAAACAAGTTTTTGAAAATAGAAAACAAAAACTATTACTAAACATAACCTAATATTTTATTATAATGTGAAACAGTATGAATTGGACAAACCAAAAATAATATAGTAAATATACTACAACTTTATGCATTCACACAAAAAAAAAAAAAAAAACTGGCCAGCAAAACAGTGAAAGTTGAACAAACCAAAACTATTGTAACGAAATTACTGTAGCTTTTCCCATTCATTCTTTTTATATATAAAAATATACATTGCACTTACAATGTAAATTTATATTGTAAACACATAAAAATTGGCAAATGTTGTACACATTTGCAAAATTTGTACAATTTTTTTTTTTTTTTTGCAAATGTATATAATATTTACTACTTTTTGTGTATATACAATATAAGCTTACATTACAAGTAGAAAGTAAAAATATAAAGATTCTTTAAAAGAAAAAGAAAAAGCTCAAACCAAGTTGGTGAACTTGAAAAAAAAAAAATAATAATAATAATAAAAGAAAAAGAGACAACTCACTAAACCAAAAATACTATTCATAACATTGTTCATGAGCTTATTAAATGTATATAATATTTTCTTTTTTTTTTTTTTTTTGTGTATACAATGTAAGCTTACATTACAAGTACAAAATAAACATATAAAGATCCATTAAAAAAAAAAAAAGCTCAAACCAAGTTAGTGAACTTGAAAAAAAAAAAAAAAAGAGGGGAGGAGAAAAAGGCAAGTCACTAAACCAAAAATACTATTCGTAGCACTATTTATGAGCTTATTCGCTCTTTTTATATATAGAAAAAAGAGCACAAATCAATGACTGAAAAAAAAAAAAAAATGATGAACTGTACATTTTTTTTGAAGATATGATAAACAAATTAAAATACTGGAATTTTTACATATTTACCCAACAAGTATTACAATATTTTCAGAAAATATTTATTTTCGGTTGTGGTTGGTCATAATTTTATATTTTATTATGTTATTTTGACTTATAAAAAATTGATAACTTAATAACTGCAAAAATATTATGAAATTTATTGTGTCAATATAACAATATATGGGAGTTCTTATAAATATTTAAAAGAAAAAAAAAGACAAACGGAAGACCAAAAAAAAAAAAAAAAAAAACCTCTAGTTACTATAGGTACCGTGCCACTTAAACAAACCAAAGTGGCACTGTAGCATCGGTTCAAATCTTAAAAAAAAAAAAAAAAAAAAAAAAAAAAAAAAAAAAAAAAAAAAAAAAAAAATGGCTCACTTAACCAAATGTGTAATGGAGGGGAATTTCCGCTTTTTATATAATTAATAGAAACAAGAGAGCAAATTCTCTTTCGCGTTTTGGCTGTCTATTCTCTTCTTACACTCAGGTACTAAATGAGTAAATTCACATTTTTCATTCTTTGAAATTAAAAAAATTGAAAAATTGTTTTTATTTGTATTAAAGATAATTTATTTTGCTGAAATTCAGGCCTAGCTAGTTCGGAGAACCTTTCTGATTCAGCTGCTTTAACTATATTTTACAATGGTACTGTCTCCATTTTCGATGTGCCTTGAGACAAGGTTTGTTTTGTTTTAAATAATTTTGGTATTAGAGCATTAGCATTGAAGAATGCTAATGTCATATCTAAGGCCTTTTTAGCATTTTATGGCTCAAAAACGTCTGCATCAAAAAATAGTAAACCTCACTATTACAAATTTTTTTGCAATAGTGCTACAGTACAATTCTAAAGTTAGAATTTTATTGTAGCACTATTCTAAAAAAAAAGATATATATATATATATATATATTTTATTCCACCGATTCTTTTCTCTCTCTTCATTCGCTGCTCTCTTCTCTCTTCTCTCTTCAGACCCAAACATCATCTCTTTTCTCTCTTTCTTCTCTTTTCCTTCTCTATTAGGCCCGGTGTTTGGGTCGTTGGTCGTGGTTCGTGGTTGGGTTGTGGGTCCGGTGTTTGGGTCGTGGGTGACGGCGTGGGTCAGTAGTGGTTGTGGTTTTTGGCGTGGTTGTGGGTTGTGGGTTGTGGTCGGGTCCGGTGTTTGGGTTGTGGTCGTGGATCAGCGAGCTAGGATAAAGTGGGTCGTTGGTCGTAGATCAGCGAGCTGGGATGAAGTGGGTCGTTGGTCGTGGATCGGCGAGCTGGGATGAAGCGGGTCGTTGGTCGTGGATCGGCGGCTGAAGGGGGTTGTCGGTCGTGGATCGGTGAGCTGGGATGAAGCGGGTCGTTGGTCGTGGATCGGCGGCTGAAGGGGGTCGTTGGTCGTGGATCGGCGGTTGAAGTGGGTTGTTGGTCGTTGGTCATGGTTGGGTCGTGGTCGTGGTTAGGTTGTGGCTAAGGTGGCTCCGGTGATGATTTTTTTTGAATGGGTTTGCTCCGGTGGGTTTCAAATCAGCTGGGTTTCAAATTGGCGGCGTGAGTTTCTGATCGATGGCTTTGTTGGTTTGATGGTTTGATTGGGTGGGTTTCTAATCGGCATGGGTTTGTGTTTGTTTGTGTTTGTGTTTGTGTTTGTGTTTGTGGTTTGTGCTAGAGGTTGAGGGAGCCTGAGAAAAAAAAAACGGTTGGAAAGCCCAGGAAAATGGAATCACGCCTAGGCAATATCAGATAGAAAGAAATAATAAAGAAAGATTAAATAATAATATTTTAATAAAAATAGAGTTTTTGGATGTGGGAGGAATTGTAAAATGGTATGGTATAAGTAATAAAGTTGCTTTTTGAGATAGTAAAAAAAAAAAAAAGATAGCATTCTTTGATGCTAATGCTCTCAACAAAGCTAGCCAGCTAGCCAGCTAGCGTTGTTTCTAATTTTTTTTTTTTTTTTTTTTGTTTCTAATTTTGTATTAATACTTAATAATGACACAAAAATTTGCATGATTGATGAGGCAGAGACAACCTATTGGTATATCGTGTGTAAACTATTGTGACGTGTGTAAAAAAATTGGTATCATTTTAGTGTTTCAGTGTATTGTAAGTTTTTATGAATCATATGATACAATGTCTTATCATATGAATTGTATCTTATTGTATCATAAAATTGTACGTATCGTATGATACATAGACAAATGCTTTAAATTGAGTTTTTTGTTAAAATTCGTACTTTTATTTGAATCTAATAAGTGGTTAGACTTTTTTTTTTTTTTTTGGATAAATAGTTAGACTTGTTTTTAACACAGAATTATTAGGTTACTTAATTTAACCTAATAAAATATCATATTAATATGTTTTTTTTTTAATCTTTTTTTCCTACAAAATTTGAACTACACAATACATACTTACGCTTCACTTTAATACTTACAAATTTATTTTCTATACTACGAATAAGATATTAATTGGCAATATAAATATTTTTTTTTTTGTCATTATTGAAATAAGCCCATGAAACTAATATGCCAAGAAGAAATAGTTTTTTTTTTTTTTTTAATTATTAGAATAAAAAGAACAAGAAGATATAGTCAATGTTAATGACAATGAAGAAAAAAGTTTGCAAAATTATAAACGTGATGATAGCATTGACTTAGATGGGGTTGATTAGACAATATAATAAATATGATGAAAATAAATTATCATGTTTTGGTCATTTGTAATATATTATCACTTTTAAATTTAAGCACTTTGAATATGTATGTTATAAACACATGTTAGTATGAAAATGAGATTTTTTTTTTTTTTTGATATTATTAGAAAATGAGATTTTCTAATAATATCTTAATGAGGAATGACTTGCCAACTTGTATTCACTCTAAATATTAACAGTCTAAAAAGAGAAAGTAAACACCATTTTGTCCTTTAGAGCATTCACATTGTGCAAAAAAATTATGTCTATTTTAGTATAAAAACCAATTTTTTATATTTTATATACTTACTTTTCAAAACACTTCAAATCAGATTATCTATTTTATATTATATTACATTAAATTATTAATTTTTGTAATTGTTTCTCTTTCTTCATATACAATAATCACTATCCATTCTCTTCTTTCAACATCGAGTTACGTAAAGAAAGAACAAAAAATTATATGCAAGGTGAATATTATTAGTATAAATTTACATAATTACAATACCAATTTTGTAAATTTACACATTTTTAGTTTGACTAATATGAATGATTTTAAAAGTTAAATGCAAAAAAGTGATACATTTTTCTATTTTGCATTATTTGATATAAATGCTCTTATTATCTCTTTTTTATCTTCCTCATTTCATGGATAAGTTGAGAGCTAGCTGTGATTTGAAAGGCTTTAAATTTGTGTGTTTGGATGGGAAAGGGAAAATACTTAGGTACTTCCGAAGCACGGAGAAATTGTGCTCCTTCCTCTCACATTCACGGTGGACCCCACCATGAATTTAATGAGTGGACCCATCATGAATGTGAGAAGAAGAAGTATCATTCTCTATATTTCGGAAGTACCTAAGAATTACTCGATGGGAAAGAGAGATTAAATTGAACTGGAATTGAATAAGAAAGAGAGATGAACTAGAACTGGAAATTTTGGAATTTGCTGCGAGAAAAAGTCACAGGTCTTGCCGGCTTGGTCCTCACTGGACAGATACAATTTGCCACGAATTTGAATTTCCGCAATAAAATAGTCAAATACAAATTATACAATCTTCCAACACATTTTGACAAAGCCCAATGACTAGATTTAATTTAATTTTAAAATTTACACCAAAAAGACAACGCCCTCTTCCTCGAAGTTTCCATCAAACAATCTTCCAATCCCTACACATCAAAAACAAAGACAAAAAGCAGGAATCACTTTCTTCCTTGTCGTCGATGCAATGCCAGGTAAGAAATCTTCATTTCCATCGCCGCTCATTCAGAGCATTACAAATGACCATAGTAATAATATTATTTGAATAAAATTTAGTTACAAAATTAATTGTAATTTAAAACTACAATTTTAATTAATATCTTTTTATTATAAGTGAATTTTAACAATATCACCATTAGATTACATCTTTTTCTTATATCTACCACGTTTGCAAAATTTTTAGAAAATTAAAAATTAATAACTATATTATTAATGATAAGGAATATTTTCACCATTCAAATAGTTTTTAACACCCTAGAGTATTCGGTTACTAAAAGCATCACGAGCTCGTTAAAAGAGTCTTTGATTACCAAAAGCATCGTTTGGTACCTTCTTTGACATCATGCGACACACTCCGCCATGCCGATTAACTCCGTCATCAGGGATCTGTCACGCATCCTCTTGACCCATCAGATTGTGACCATGCCGATCGACTTTGTCATCAAGGATCTGTCACGCATCCTCCTAACCTATTGGATTGTTCCTATGCCAATCAACTCTGTCATTAGGGATCCGTTGAGGGATGTCATGCATCCTTCTGACTCATCGGATCATGACTATGTTAATCGACTTTGTCATTAAGGATCCTTCATGCATCCTCTTGACCCATCGGATCGTGACCATGTCGATCGACTCCGTCATCAGGGATTCATCAAGGGATGCCATGCATCATCCTGACCCATCGGTTTGGAAAACCGACAGGCCAGGACCTCCCCTCCCTCGATGATAGATTACTCTAGACTCCACGTAGGATTTGCATGCTTCCCACTTATATGCCTCTATATGGAAATAACTTGCACACCACACCCAAAGACCCTACTATCACTACAAGAAAAAAGGTCTATTACAACGGAAATTATCGTTGCAATAACTACAAAGTCGTTGCAATAAGGTGTTATTGCAACGGCACAAAAGTTGTTGCAAGCCGTTGTAATAAACTCCGAGGCAATAGGTTTATACAACAAAAAAATCTCGTTGCAATAAATCTTAAATATTGCAACGAACAAGTTGATGCAATAACTTCTTTATTACAACAAATAACTTTGTGGCAATAGCATATTGCTTCAAAGGTTTTGTGAAAAATGTCATAACTTATTACAACAAACAACCTTGTTGCAATAGGTTATGTTTTTTTTTTTTTCTTTTTTCCTTGTTGCAATAGGTTATGTTTTTTTTTATTTTTTTTATTTGTCTATTACCCTATCTTGCAATATACACATTATAAGATAATATAAAACATTATATTTAGGAACTACAATTTAAAGATACAAATTAAATAAATGCAAAAGTCAAAGTAATCCATTAAATTGATATGTCCAAGAACACAAATATATACAAAACTTGTTTAGTTTACGATCAAACACATAGTTTCAAAAGTAAATATACACAAATATGTACACAACTTGTAAGAAAAGTTCCCTTCAGAAAGTGATATCCATGCATGCTTCACAAGCACTTCATTGACCTCCACCCTATACAATTGGAAAAAAGAAAAGAAAAAAGAAAAAAGTATAAATTGAAAAAAATAATGTTTGCAATTCGTATATGTCTCAATAGAAGCTAAAAGCAAGAAAATATTTAACCAATAGACTAACATCTATGAAAAAATCAAATGGCATTCAAGATTATCAATGTTAGACTCTTACAAGATTAATATAATGCAACGCCTATATTAGAATTGAATAATAAAGAGGAAAACTTTCTGTTTGCAGTCAAACTTTCTATTTCCAGTCCCGACAAGCTTTTCCTTGGCATTTGAATTTTTAAATATCTACACTCCTAATCATTAAAACCCACTAATCCACTCTTTATAGGAAAAAAAAAAAAAACAATGTAGAAAGAGAGCCCATAACCATTAATAAACTTTAAAACCTTAAGAAGAGGAACTTGAGGACCAGATTTATAACACTCTATTACTGGTAATTTCTAAGCATAGACATTATCACAAAAATTCCATTTAAAACCATGACATGAGCTCCAAAAAATACCTAACAATACCAACAATGAGACAAATGTAAACACAAGAGTGATCATATACAACAACAACAACGACAAGCCTTAAATTCAATTTGAACAAGGAAAACAATTCAGTCCTTCCAGGGTGTGGCTAACTAGACTTTAGAATTTGACGATTTTGCTTGTGTTTGAGAAAATATGGGCTTTAGGATTTATTATTTTGTATTTAAGCTAATTTTTTTGGGTTTTTTGTGTTTGTTTTTGAAGAAAATTTATAGGTTTATGGGTTCGTTGAAGATTGGTTTGTTTACTAGGTTTATGGGTTTGAAGGGGTGTCCACGGGTCGATCTGGGTCTGATTTATGCCCAACCCATGACCGACCTGACAGAATCGAGTGAAGGAAGTTCAAACCTGTTGCCGATCGGAGAGGGAGTTAGATTAGAGACGTTGGATTCGTGCCAGAAAGTGGCCAGTTTAGTATAAACCGTCCACGGTGGAAAAATCCAGCCTAAATAGCTTATTTTAGAAAAAATTTTGCCAGATTTGGCGGAGATCTCATCGGATCTAGTGAGATCTTGCTAAATCCGATGAGATTTCCACCAAATCTAGCTGAGATCTCACTAGATTCAATGAGATATCCCTGAATCTGGCATAAATCTTGTTGGATCTAAAGTATTTTGACCAAAAACTTGCCAAAAAAAGCTTGAATCGCCGGATTTTGGTAAGGTTCTGGTTAGGTTGGTTGAGGAGAGTTTTAGAGGAGAGAACTCGCCAACCAACCCACCGAAGTTGGTTTATTGGATCTATAACTTGCTACCGATCGTTGGAGCTGGTTTTTGGGATCTATAACCCATCGCAGACCACCGAAGCTCTCGGATCAATTGGATATGTCTTGATTTGGGGAAGAACATGTTCTTATGTTCTTCCCCAAAAAAAAAAAAAAAAAAAAAGAAAAGCAACAAAAAAATATTTTATTATTTAATTTAATTGGATTGAAGGTTTGCTACATAGACAATTTCCATTATTGAGATGACAGTAGTGACCGAAATGGTAACGATTTTCAATTTTGAGGGACCAACATAGGCACTTCAAAAATATAGAGACCAAAATGAAAATTGGCTCAAAATATAAGGACCAAAAGTGTATTTTTGCCTTAAATATATAAAAAGCCTCAATTTCAACTTTTTCCTTAAACCCCAAAATGCATCAAGCTGTCCTTAACCTCTATTATAACAACTTCATTTGATGTGAAACAAGGTTTTACCTATTACAACATTATATTTTGATGTGAAATAAGTGGTTACTTATTGCAACAACATTATTTTGATGTGAAATAAGTGGTTACTTATTGCAACAACACATTTAGATGTAATAAGGTAATTCTTGCAACAATTATAAATTGATGTAATACATTTAAGCTACTATTACAACAAAAAGTATATTTTTCATCTATTACAACAATATATTTTGATGTGAAATAAGTGGTTACTTATTGCATCAATATATTTCAAAATAAAATAAGGTTTAGTTATTACAACAACACATTTAGATGTAACAAGGTAATTTTTGCAACAATCTTAATTGATGTAATAAATTTAAGTTACTATTACAACTAAAAACAACTCACAGATGCAATAGTATATATATTACTCCAATTATTTTTGTTGTTGTAATATTACTTGTTGTAATAGGCCTTTTTTCTTGTAGTGTATGCAATCAAATTTTCCATATATAGGAAGAGAAAACCTAAGATCTTGGGGCCCTTAACTCCATATCCTCTTCATAAGGAAACCCCCTACATCAAGGGATTTGGGTCAGCTCTCCACTACTATATAAGCACCAAACCCTAAACTTCTCTAGGTACGTGAATTCTCCCTAGATCTTGTACTCTTAAGTTCTTGGAGATTCTTCTATCACTGACTTAACATTCAGAGATTCTTTGGCCAGCACCCCATCGGTGCTCTCTGTAGGTTTTTTCTCTCTTTTTGTTCTTCAAGTACACCTATTGGTAATATTGTCATTGTTTATAACTTTTTGCTTTGGAATTCATAACTACTCCAAGAAAAATTGCTAAACAACAATGTATCCTATAAAAGGGTCCAGCTTGTGTCCAGTGGCCAGTGGCCACTGGACTCATTAGGATACGGACACGTGTCCAGTCTTGGAAACATGTTCGCATCGCAACGTGTCTAATGGCACTGGCCATTGGACACAAGCTCCACCCCCTATAAAACAAACAAACTCCAAGAAAAATTGCTAAACAACAATGTAGCCTATAAAACAAACAAATAATAAAGATAACAAATAGGAAAAAAAAAAAATTTATTGCAAAACACAACAAAATAGATTTGTGCAACAGTTGTACTTCAAACTATATACTCCTCAATTTAATTTTCAATCTTATAGACTAAAGAATTAGGCTGTGAATAATAAATGTGGAAAATAAATATACATAACACATGTGCAAAATAAGAAGAATAATCTATATGTAAATAATTATAAAAAATCAATGATATGGTAAATTTGATATAACTCAAAATGAAAATAAGTTTGTTTGTGTTTGTGTTTGAAAATAAGTTTGTGTGTGTGTGTGTGTTTGTAGAGATAGTTTACACAACTTTTAAGAGCAATAACCATAGAGACAATAAGCAACCTGTTTTTATTGTAATTAAGAGTGATTTTTTTTTTTTTTTTGAGTCATGCTTCTCATCGCAATCTTCTCAAGCTCTGATCAATGTAATATCATACAAACAAAGACCTATAACGATGCTACATGCCATACAAAGAATAATACCAATCAAATATAAATTTTGTACTAAAGAGACCAATAAAATTGTACAAATTAATTGATTCCTATAAAACTATTTGATCTTCAAATTGTACAAATTTTAATCCAAGGTAAACCCATCCAACATTGAGATTCAAAACTTTGACACTAACCTCAAAGTAATGTCATAAATCTCAAGCCTTTAGAAAAATCAATATTTGGCCACGAACTAATCATTCAACCAAAAATTCTAAATACAAAGAAAGAAACATGCGAATTGGTTCCTATAAAATACACTAAATAATAAGGAGAGAGAGAGAGAGAGAGATGTCATTGCTATGTTGAAGCTAATTTTCCCATTGCAACTCCTAAATTTCAGGTATCAAAGAGATTGAGAGAGGCAATCCAAATTTAAGAAATATAGAGTTGAAGTTTTGTAACGTTTTGTTGAGGAAGGATAAAGGATGAGGAAGATTGAAAGTTAATCACATTTTGGTAGCATTCATGTATCAACACATGAAAGATAGGGATAAATCCATAAAATGTAACAGGCAAAAAAAAAAAAAAAACTTTTTTTTTAGAGTTTTAACCTATGGCGTCTATTCCTAATAATAACTCTTTATCATAAAATATAACAGTAAAAAAAAAAAAAAAAAAAAACTTTCTTTTTTAGAGTTTTAACATATGACGTCTATTCTTAATGATAACTTTTTATCAGTAGACTAAGACATCAATTAGTTTTTGGTATAGTTGGGAATTGAACCCCAGATCTTTTATTCAACTATTAGAGACTTTACCAGTTGAGCTAACTGGAACCCACAGATAAAATAATAATAATAATAATAATAATAATAATAATAAATGTTGAATGAAAAATGGCAAAAGAAAATAATGGCAGCTTTACGTCAAATAGAAAAAAAAATATATATATATATATATGCATTTTTTTTAAACGTAAAATCGTTTTTTTTTTTTTTTTTTTTGGGAACTCGCCACAAACTGGTGTGATGGTCTCCCCCGCTCCCTTTCTTTTGTTTTTTATTCCTGACAATAGATTTTTTTTTTTTTTTTTCTTTGAGCTAGACGATAGATTTTTTAAGGAGTGATGCATTATGGTATTAGATAACCGGCTAATTATGGTACTGGACTTTTATGGTCCTATAAATAATAAGCATTATCTTTATGTCTTTACAATTATTGTGCCAATGAATAACATGGCATGTGGCATAATAAATTGGATGAATTGTGTCACTTAAACAAATTGAAACTTTTACTTACTATTTCTCCACAAAAAAAATTTGAAACTTGCCCCTTAACATTATTAGTTCATAACACCCTACATTTATGAAGGATTTTGTTAAGTGTGAAGGTTATATATGCTTCAATAAAGGTACATGTGGCACCATTGTATGCATCCACCAGTTTTGGAATCCAACTTTTATAATATACTAGTAAGTTGCCTGTGTAATGCACGGATAATTTGTAATATTTTAAATAAAACAGTTTTGGATAGTGCTGTATATATATTAAAAAAAAAAGAAAAAAAAAAAAAGGTAAACTAAATTAGAGTAAAGAAACATATACATTTTGAGATATTAAAATTAGTTTAGTAAGATTTATTTATTTATTTTTAAATCAAGAAACCAAAAATAAATGAAAAAGAGTAACAAGACTATAAAAATCAACTAATTTGTGTTGTGTTCACATATTTTATACTATGAAATGAAAATATGTCCAACTCTCTCACCGTCTTCCACTCATCGATAGTGCAACATTAAAACATGGTGTGGGGCAAGTGTGTATGTATGTGTTGTATAGATGATTTAAAACTATGGTAGAATATGGTTTTATATTGCGTACCAAATATTTTCTCTACTTATATACCCAAAACAGAAACTATCCAACCAAATTTCACAAACCAAAATCATATTTAAGCCCCTAATTTAAAAAAAAAAAAAAATTACTTGTAGGTGTTTCAGCATCTTGATGGTGGTGGGAGGTCAATATAATGGAGGCAGCGAGCCCTCAGATTTCTCTTTCTCTCACTTTCAAATGTTTTGTCAGTCTCAAATTTTTTATTTTGGTAATATGTAGTGAAACAATACGTTTTATTTAACAATCTACAACATTTTTGTGTCTCGCTATCTTTCTCCAGGGCCTTGTTTGGTTAGTTATTAATATTAGTCCTTAATTATTATTTTTTGTTTATTTTTTTAATATTAAAATGGTGGGTATGCTAAAAGACATGAAGAAGAGAGAAATGTGTGGTATAAGCTTAGACAATTAATGAGAGACTAATGAGATAACAGTATAATAAGTTAATGTTAACTTTTGGGTAACAGTAAAAAAAAAACTTAATGAAAAAGGTAAAAAAAAGCCTAAACGCAAAATTAGAGCACCACTTGGCAAGACCTCATACACTCTCGTATGAGATCTCTGCTTTTATATATATATATATATATATATATATATTGATTGATTGATTATAAATAGGGCTACTTGATTGAATCTAATAAAATAACATGTTCATGAGTTTTTCCACCCTTCTCTTTTTCTCTTACAAATTTGCATGATTGATTAGGCGGAGACCATTTTGAAGCTTGCTGTGGATGGAACTTGGAAAGTTGTTGAAAGTACGTTGGACCCAAAAATTGCAGTTCCTTCAAGTGACCAACAAGGCAACAACCACTCCAAACACTTGCATTCTGTTTGTTTTGATAGAAAATCTTGGGTGAAAATAGTTTTTCATGTAGGAGTTTTTTTTTTTTTTTTTAATCTCATTTAAGGTTGCTACTAAACATAGAAAAATGAGAGAGTTTTATAGAAAATATTTTTTGAAAAATTGCTCATTTTCTAGAAAACATTATCATCGAAACAATGCGTTAATTGAGGTTTTTTAGCTAAATCTATTTTTGCTTTTCCTTACATATAAAAACTTTATGAGGTTTATTAAATGGTGTATTGATAAATAGTGTACTAAATTAGTTTTTTTTTTTTTTTTTAGCATACACTGAATACTGATGCTCTTAGAAATGAAATGCAATAAAATCTAAGGGGTTTATTATTGTCGAATATATGTGTAATTTTGGTTTAAAGTTAAATTTTGATTAATGGGGCAGTCAATAAAGTGTCACTTGACTCACTACTTACTGTTGCTGCGAAAGTTTCTGCAATGCAATCTTTCGTTGAGGGTGTCCCACACGTTTTGAATTATCCTTTCTAAAATCCTTTCTATTCTCCCAATCAAATGGAAAAACTAAAATATTTTCTATCTTCTCACTTTTCCATCCCCTTCCTATTTTTTATCATTCTACTTTTCCATCCCTTCAACCAAACAAAGCCTAAATGATAGAATAAAAAATGAGATGTTCTGATAATCACTTAATAAGTAATGACTCGCCAACTCACATTCACCCTAAATTATGGTCTAAAAAAGAGAAGATATATACGATTTTTTCCTTTATTATCTCTTTTTTCTCTACCTACTTTCATGAATGAATTGAGAGTTGTGATTTGCAAGGCTTTAAATTTGTGTGCATTTAGTTGGGAAAGAGAGATGAAATTAGTTAGGGACATATTTAATGTAATTGACTAATCCTTTGATAAAATGTACTTTACTTGTAATTGGGTAGATCTAGGATGAGTTTAGTACTTCAAGAAACATGTTGCTCAAGTCAAGTGTTAACGTCATGAAGATTTGACCAAGAAACAAGTGAAGAAGAGCTGTTCATTAAAGCTCGATAGCAATCTCGACAGAAAGACTTCTATCAAGATTAAAAGTTGAAGCTCAATAGAAGCTTGACATAAGCTGTTTCTATTGAGACTTATGAAATAAGAAATTTCAGATCTGATTTTCAGCCCATGCTTGTATATTTGTATAGGGTTTCTTTTCTCATAACCCTAGACATATATAAGGATTATTTTAAAGGTCGTTACGCATGCAGATAGTGACCTAGTTCATTATTCTCTCTGAAGAAGCTACTGCGGCCAAGGGTTTTGTGACCAAGGAACTTCCTGATCTTTATTGTTGATGAACTGAAAAACTTTGCAGCCAACAACCTCTTCAAGTTGCTAGAGTTAGTAACGTACTAGGATTTATGCGTCATTAGTTAGTCACGTACTGGGATTCGTGCATTGAATGGAAAGATTGCCGCTACAATACAAGTTTAATTGGGTATTGGGGTAAGGGTTTAACTGTAAGTTGGTATTTCGGAATAGGCCAAAGGGTTTGGTAAGATTCCTTATACTTGTAACCGCTTGTGATTGATAATAGTGGATTCTTGGGAGTGGTGATCTTAAGATCACCTGGTAGGGTTTTGCCTCGGTGGTTTTCCCTATTCATAAACAAATCACCCGTGTCAAAAAAATTTTCCACTACATTTAGTATAATCGGTGATTTGTTTGTGCTACCACGCTATTGCATGTAATTGAACCTAATTAATTAACTTGGGTAATTAATTAATTTGCAAGGGGTCAATTCATTTTAACTCAACAAAATCGAACTGGAATTGAATAGGAAAGAGAGATAAACTTTGGAAATTTGGAATTTATTGTGAGAAAAAAAGGGGTGGTCAGTATTCTATCGTATACAAAATGTTTTGTATTATAAGGGCGTTTTGTAAATGTTCATGAATTATATGATATATAGTTGTGTATCGTATTGTAAAATCGTGCATATCATATGATATATAGGATTTAAAATGAGTTTGTTTTTTATTAAAATTTGTGCTTTTATATGAGTTTAACAATTTATTAGACTTGTTTTTATTTTAAAATTATAGGGCTACTTGATTGAATCTAATGAAATAACATGTTCATGAGTTTTTCCTCCCTTCTCTCTTTCACCAAAAAAATTTGGACTACACACTTGACACTTTCACCTCTGTATTTGCAATTTTTTTTTTCTATACTATGAATAAGATATTAATGACAATATAATCATTTTATTTTTTAGTTTATTGTTATAAGTCAATAAGAAGCTAGAATGCGAAGAAAAAATTTAAAGAAAAAAATTATTAAAATAAAAGAACAAGAAGAGATATTAAATGTTGATGATGAAGAAGAAAATTTTAGTGAAGAAATAATTTTGTAAGGCGATGAACATGATGATAACATTGACTTAAATAGAATTGATTAGACTAGACGATGAATATGATGAAAAGAAAGTATTATTTTGGCTCATATGTTATATACTATTACTTTTGAATATAATCAATTTGAATGTGTATGCTATAAACATGTGGTAATTTGATTTATTTAGATTTGTCAAATATTATTACATAAGTGATTATTAAATTAGTCCTAATTTGAATATACTTCAAATTTATAATGAATATATCTTTTATATATGTATATCTATATGTATTTTATTAATTATTTTAGGTGTTTGCATATCTTATGATGCACAATACGATACCAAAAAATAAAAATAAAAAATAAAAAATCAAAAATCAATTTATGATGCGATTCATATTTTGATAACTATGAATTAAGACCAAAAACTTCGGAATCATTATTTAAGTTGTGCCTTTTTTGTTAATTGAAAAAAATAATATCCCTTTACCACATGAGTATGATAGAAGTTAGAAGGACTAAAAATTAGAATAAGAATTAAATTTGGCTTAAATGATAGAATGAAAATGAGATTTTCTAATAATAACTTATGAGTAATGACTTGCCAACTCGCATTCAGCCCAATTAATGGTCTAAAAAGTGAAAAATAAACATTGATTGTCCTTTAGAGCACTCACATGAGCAAAATATTTTGTTTATTTTTAGTATGAAAATCTACTTTTTCTATTTTATATACTCACTTTTCAAAAAATTTTACATCAGATTATCTATTTTATGTTATATTATATTAAATTATCAATTTTAAATGATTTTTTTAAAATTATTTATCTTTTTTCACAGATAATAATTACCATCTATTCTCTTCCTTCAATTTTGGGACATGAAAATAAAGAATAAAAAATTATATGCAAAGTGAATAGTAGTAGTGTAAACTATAGCAGCTATGTAAATTTATATATTTTTAGTTTGATTGCCGTGAATGATTTTAGAAATTATATATGTAAAAATGATATATATTTTTCCTATTTTGAATTATTTGATGTGAATGCTCTTATTATGAACGCTGTGATTTGAAGGCTTTAAATTTATGTTTGGTTGTAAAAAAGTAGATTAAATTGAACTGGAATTGAATAGGAAAGAGAGATGAAGTAGAACTGGAAATTTGGAATTTGTTGCGAGAAAAAGTCACTGGCCTTGCCGCCTTGGTCCTCACTGGGCAAATACAATCATCCAAGAATAAGTGCCCATTTGCTTTTAGGGGCTGAAACGCCCGTTTGTTTAAAAGCTGGACAGGAATTTGTTGTGAGAAAAAGTCACATGCCTTGCTGGCTTGGTCCTCGCTGGATAAATAAAATAGCCAAGTAATACAATCTTCCACGAAGTTTCACAATCCCCAATAAAACACTCAAATAGAATCTTCCAAATAGTTTCGTAATAAAATACTCAAATACTACGATCTTCCAACACAATTTGACATCAATAATATTATTTCATTTAGCAAAAACAAAGGGACCTTTAGAGGCAAAGTCAGATATTTTTTTTTTCAACTGTGCCATTTTTATTTTATAAAATTTATAAGTATAACCTATTAATTATATATATACATAAAAATATTTGTAATTTGATTTCTAAAAAGCTATTTTATCATATTTAACTAAAGAAAAAAAAAGTTAGATAAAGTAAGTCTTAACATAAGTCTATATATTTCCTCAAAAAAAAAAAAAAAAAAGTCTATGTAAATATATGTATGTATGTATCATCTACTTTTTTGGTAATCTACGAATTATCTTTTAAATCATATGAATCATAATTAATAGACTTTATCATTTATATAAACTTATATATTTTTTAGTTAAGTATACATTGAATAAATTTTAATTTATTGAGTAAAATGAGGTATAAAAGAAATAATAGACCCCCCCCCAAAAAAAAAGGAAAGCATTTAATAATGTGTGAAAATGATATCACTTTATCATCTACTATTCATAACTTGCCACCTTTATGGTTGTAAAATAATGTGTGAAATTTAATATGATTGTAGAGTTAGTAATGAAGTATGATGGAAAGCCATTGCTGCATGCAGAGCGCAATGCCGCAAATCTACTTCTAGCTATAATTGAGTCTAGTCTTCTTTACCCTTTTACTTTCGAATCGATGGAAATGATATTTTATCACAGTAAACTACAGCTCTATTTTTTCCTCCAAAAAAAAAAAAAAAACTACAGCTCTATTTATACTTACCACCTAAACTTTCAGAATTACAAGATTACCACCCTAAATTATAATTTGTGTTTCGCTTTGCATCCTAATGTCAATTGAGTTATTAACTTGGATAGAAACGTATGTCATGTATGACTCACATGACCTTTGTATATACTACATGAAAATACCATATTTTTATTCTTCAATCCTTTAAAATAAAACCGTTTAACAAAATTTAACCCTTGTGGTGCCACCTAATCTTTGTTTAATGAAGAGTGACATATCAATATTTTTGTGTGGTGCAATGTATGTAAAGATCATATAAAATACTTTTCCGTTTAAGTTAACAACCCAAATGATAGTAGAGTACAAACTAAAACACTAATTATAGTTTAGAATAATAATCGTATATTCTAAAAGTTTAGATTGATAAATAACTGAACATAAATTGGGATATTATAATTTCATTGAAATGATGGGTCTTGCGTAAAATTGACGTAAATTTAGGGTCTACCTATGAGTGAGGTCTCAGTCCAAATGAACCCTTCGAGTCTTCGACCATCGTCAACAACACCGTGTGGAAATTTGACACCCTCCTTTTTATTTATTTATATTTGGTAATTACGCCAATCAATAAAAGAACTCAAAAATGAAAAATTGTTCATAGAAAAATTGTTTCCTTTTTGGCTTTTTGCCGTCTCTATTTTTAATTTTTTTCGACTTATGACACATTAGTGTGGTTGTCTCATAAGTCATACCCCACGGTCCACCCGACTGGTTAATGGAAAAAGCAATGCTAGCTAGGTTGTGCTGGTTAGATAAGCTTTTTTTTTTTTTTTTGGTGGGTCACAGGGTTAGGTTACTTAGGACCGTATGAGTTTATTTATTTTATGTAGACTTATCTGGATTTTAAAGGACTAATTTTCACGCGGGAACAAAACAAAAAAAGTGATACAAATCTGACATTTTTTTATTGACTAAAATTTTAAAAAACAATTTCAAAATTTAAAAGAAGATGAAAAGCAACATCTTGAAAACAAAAAAAATATATATATATTCACGTGATTGGTGGGCAGGACAAATGGGCCGACAGAGAAGAGGAATTTGGATTATCTCGTATCTAATATACTATTTTTTTAATATTAACTTTTTTTCACTTATTTTATTTAACGGTTAGGATTGAAAGTGACTTATTTTTTATTATTTATTTTTTAACTTTTGCAAATGAAATCATATAATATAAAGTGTCGTTGAACTTGACCACCTTTTAAAAAAGTTACAACACTATCACCGTTTCACACACTGCACTTTTATTTTATTTCATAGGAATTGTTAACGGGGAGACAATTGTTGGAGTCATGTTCCAAGTTGCTTCAATTTTTTTTTATGGAAGTTCCAAGTTGCTTCAATTCTTCTTTATGTTTGTACAATTTCTTATAGATTTCAATTAAGTTTTTCTACCGTTCACATTGAAAAAAATAAAAAAATTTACATTTAACGTGAGGGGTCAATACTCAGTTTTTGTTGGGAGATAGTTGGTGGAGTCATGTTCCAAGTAGCTTCATCGTGTTTGTACAATTTATTATAGATTTTAATGAAGTTTTTCTACCTTTCACATTAAGAAAAAAGTTATACTTTGAATTTTGAAAAGGTAATAAATGTCTAAGACTGTGTTTGGCAATATATAAAATGTTTTTCGAGTATAAAATATTTTCAGTTGAAAATATTTTATGTAAAGGAAAACATTTTCTATTGTTTGATTGTGTTGTGGAAATTACACCAGATAATTATTTCTTGTGTTTTTTCTTGGATGTAAAAAATCTCTATTCTCTGGAAAATGTAAGCCCAAGCTAGCCACCACCAACACCAAGGACAAGCACAACCCACCACCACCCACACCAAATCCAAATCGGTTTGAGGGAAAAAACTGCCACCATTGCTCTATTGCCATCACCACTCACAAAAAATCCACCACTATTCACACAAAACCTACCACCACACAACACAAAAACCATCAAAACATCACCACCCACACCACCACAACAATAAAAAAATCAGAGATTAAAGAAAACGAAAATTAGACACAAAAATAAATAGGAGGCTTGGTTCGGGTCAGAGAGAAAAAGTGAGATGAGAGAGAGAGTGCCGTGATTGAGAGTGAAAGAGAGGGTGTGGTCAATTGTGGATGGAACTTGGAAAGTTGTTGAAAGTACATTGGACCCAAAATTTGCAATTCCTTCAAGTGACCAACAAGGCAACAACAACTACTCCAAACACTTGCATTCCGTTTGTTTTGATAGAAAATCTTGTGTGAAGATAGTTTTTCATGTAGGAGATTTTTTTTTAATCTCATTTAAGGTTGCTACTAAACATAAAAAAATGAGATTGTTTTATAGAAAATACATTTTGAAAAATTGCTCATTTTCAAGAAAACATTATCATTGAAACAAACAAAGCGTTAATTGAGGTTTTTCAGCTAAATCTATTTATGCTTTTCCTTACATATAAAAAATATATGAGGTTTATTAAATGGTGTATTGATAAATACTGTACTAAATTAGATTTTTTTTTTTTTTTTTTTTAGCATACCCTGAATATTGATGCTCTTAGAAATGAAATGGAATAACTAAGGGGTTTATTATTGTCGAATATATGTGTAATTTTGGTATAAAGTTAAATTTTGATCAATGGGGTAGTCAATAAATTGTCACTTGACTCACTACTTACCGTTGCTGCGAAAGTTTCTGCAATGCAATCTTCCATTGAGGGTGTCCCACACATTTTGAATTATCCTTTCTGAAATCTTTTCTATTCTCCTAATCAAATAGAAAAACTAAAATATTTTCTATTTTCTCACTTTTCCATCCCCTTCCTACATTTTATCCTTCTACTTTTCCATTCCTCCAACCAAATGAAGCCTAAATGACAAAATAAAAAATGAGATGTTCTGATAATCACTTAATAAGTAATGACTCGCCAACTCACATTCACCCTAAATTATGGTCTAAAAAAGAAAAGATATATACGATTTTGTCCTTTATTATCTCTTTTTTCTCTACCTACTTTCATGAATGAGTTGAGAGCTGTGATATGCAAGGCTTTAAATTTGTGTGCATTTAGTTGGGAAAGAGAGATAAAATCAGTTAGGGACATATTTTATATAATTGACTAATTCTTTGACAAAATGCACTTTACTTGTAATTGGGTAGATTTAGGATGGGTTTAGTATTTCAAAAAACATGTTGTTCAAGTAAAGTGTTAAAGCAATGAAGATCTGACCAAGAAACAAGTGAAGAAGAGCTGTTCATTAAAGCTCAACAGCAATCTCGACAGAAAGACTTCTATCGAGATTTAAAGTTGAAGCTCGACAGAAGCTTGACACAAGCTGTTTTTGTCGAGACTTACGAAATCAGAAATTCCAGATCTGATTTTCGGCTCATGCCTGTATATTTGTATAGGGTTTCTTTTCTCACAATCCTAGTTCATTTGTATAAGGTTTATTTTAAAGGCCGTCATGCATGAAGATAGTAACCTAGTTCATTATTCTCTCTGAAGAAGTTGTTGTGTCTTTACGCCAAGGGTTTTGTGACAAAGAAGCTTCCTGATCTTCATTGTTGATGAACTGAAGAACTTTGCAGCCAACAATCTCTTCAAGTTGCTAGAGTTAGTCACGTACTAGGATCTATGCATCATTAGTTAGTCACGTATTGGGATTCGTGCATTGAACGAAAAGACTGCTGCTACAATACAAATCCAATTGGGTATTGGGGTAAGGGTTCAACTGTAAGTTGGTATTTCGGGATAGGCCAAAGGGTGTGGTAAGATTCCTTATACTTGTAATCGCTTGTGATTGATAATAGTGGATTCTTGGGAGTAGTGACCTTAAAATCACTCTGTGGGGTTTTCTTTCGGTGGTTTTCCCCATTCGTAAACAAATCACCTGTGTCAAATTTTTTTTTCGACTGCATTTAGTATAATCAGTGATTTGTTTATGCTACCACGCTATTGCATGTAATTGAACCTAATTAATTAACTTGGGTAATTAATTAATTTGCAAGGGGTCAATTCATTTTAACCCAACAAAATCGAACTAGAATTGAATAGGAAAGAGAGATAAACTTTGGAAATTTGGAATTTATTGTGAGAAAAAAAGGGGTGGTCAGTGTTGTATCGTGTACAAAATGTTTCGTATTATAAGGGTGTATCATAAATGTTCATGAATATTTAAAATGAGTTTGTTTTTTATTAAAATTTGCGCTTTTATATGAGTCTAACGAGTTATTAGACTTGTTTTTATTACAAATTATAAGGCCACTTGTTTGAATCTAATGAAATAACATGTTCACGAATTTTTCCTCCCTTCGATCTTTCACCAAAAAAATTTGGACTACACACTTGACACATTCACCTCTGTATTTGCAATTTTTTTTTTCTATACTATGAATAAGATATTAATGACAATATAATCATTTTATTTTTGAGTTTATTGTTATAAGTCAATAAGAAGCTAGAATGCGAAGAAAAAATTTAAAGAAAAAAATTGTTACAATAAAAGAACAAGAAGAGATATTAAATGTTGATGATGAAGAAGAAAATTTCAATGAAAAAATAATTTTGTGAGGCAATGAACATGATGATAACATTGACTAAAATAGAATTGATTAGACAAGACGATGAATATGATGAAAAGAAAGTATTATTTTGGCTCATATGTTATATACTATTACTTTTGAATATAATCAATTTGAATGTGTATGTTATAAACATGTGATAATTTGATTTATTTAGATTTTTCAAATATTATTACGTAAGTGATTATTAAATTAGTCCTAATTTGAATATATTTCAAATTTATAATGAATATATCTTTTATATATGTATATCTATATGTATTTTATTAATTATTTTAGGTGTTTGCATATCTTATGATACACGATACGATACAAAAAAAAAAAAAAATCAATTTATGATGCGATTCATATTTTGATAACTATGAATTAAGACCAAAAACTTCAGAATCATTATTTAAGTTGTGCCTTTTTTGTTAATTGACAAAAATAATATCCCTTTACCACATGAGTATGGTGGAAGTTAGAAGGACTAAAAATTAGAATAAGAATTAAATTTGGCGTAAATGATAGAATGAAAATGAGATTTTCTAATAATAACTTAATGAGTAATGACTTGCCAATTCGCATTCAGCCCAATTAATGGTCTAAAAAGTGAAAAATAAACATTGTTTGTCCTTTAGAGCATTCACAGGAGAAAAATATTCCGTTTATTTTTAGTATAAAAATCTACTTTTTCTATTTTATATATTCACTTTTCAAAAATTCCTACATCAGATTATCTATTTTATGTTATATTATATTAAATTATCAATTTTACATGATTTTTTTTAATTATTTATCTTTTTTCGCATATAATAACTACCATCTATTATTTTCCTTTAATTTTGGGACACGAAAATAAAGAATAAAAAATTATATGCAAAGTAAATAATAGCAGTGTAAACTATAGTTGCTTTGTAAATTTATACATTTTTAGTTTGATTGCCGTGAATGATTTTAGAAATTATCTATTTTATGTTATATATTCACTTTTCAAAAATTCCTATATCGGATTATCTATTTTATGTTATATTATATTAAATTATCAATTTTACATGATTTTTTTTAATTATTTATCTTTTTTCACATATAATAATTACCATCTATTATTTTCCTTCAATTTTGGGACACAAAAATAAAGAATAAAAAATTATATGCATAGTAAATAGGTAGCAGTGTAAACTATAGTAACTTTGTAAATTTATACATTTTTAATTTGATTGCCGTGAATGATTTTAGAAATTATATATGTAAAAATGATATTTTTTTTCCTATTTTGAATTATTTGATGTAAATGCTCCTATTATGAACGCTGTGATTTGAAGGCTTTAAATTTGTGTTTGGTTGTAAAAAAGTAGATTAAATTGAACTGGAATTGAATAGGAATGAGAGGTGAAGTAGAACTGGAAATTTGGATTTGTTGCGACAAAAAGTCACAAGCCTTGCCGCCTTGGTCCTCATTGGGCAAATACAATCATCCAAGAATAAGTCACATGCCTTGCTGGCTTGGTCCTCGCTGGATAAATAAAATAGCCAAATAATACAATCTTCCACGAAGTTTCACAATCCCCAATAAAACACTCAAATAGAATCTTCCAAATAGTTTCGTAATAAAATACTCAAATACTACGATCTTCCAACTCATTTTGACATCAATAATATTATTTCATTTAGCAAAAACAAAGGGACCTTTAGAGGCAAAGTCAAAATTTTTTTTTTTTCAACTGTGCCATTTTTATTTTATAAAATTTATAAGTATAACCTATTAATTATATATATACATAAAAATATTTGTAATTTGATTCTAAAAAGCTATTTTATCATATTTAACTAAATAAAAAAAAAAGTTAGATAAAGTAAGTCTTAACATAATTCTATATATTTCCTCCAAAAAAAAAAAGTCTATGTAAATATATGTATGTGTAGGGTCCACTTTTGGGGAGGTCCTTCACTGTAGGAATGAATGAGACCAAACCCAACAGGCCTAATACAATGAATTTGGTAGAGAAATGGGCTCAAGAACTGGGCCTTAGTGAGGAATTGTACAGCAGCCGGACAAGACCGTATGGAAGTGGGATGGCTGAATGTGTGGAGAAAGGGTGAAAGTTTATCCTCGGGCTTGGTCCGAGGATAAATTCTCCTTCTTTATTCTTCAGTGTTTCACGACGAGAGCTTTCAGGACTCCTAAGAACTGCGATCGTCTTCCTTTTCTTCTTTCTTCCTCTCATTTTTCTGTCCCCCTCTTTTGTGAGATCTCTGTTGTTATATACCCTTCTCCTCTGTTCATCCTAGCCGTCCATCTGTTGATCATGCAGGTCGCTACTTGAGTGTCTATCCCATCCAACTCCTTCCTCAACTTGTTGTGAGTTGCAACAAACAAGGTGACACTATTCAGGGGTCATTCCTTCATTAATGCGGCCAGACTGTCAGCTGTGGGCATTTATTGCGGAGGTGACAGCCTCCCCTATAATTGCTCCTCCACCATACCCCCGTAGCTGTCTCCCAGTGTTGGTCCTTTTGTTTGGGACGATTGGGAGGGCTGCTTTGGAGAGTGTGCTGCTTTTTCCTTTCATGACCCTGGTTCGCCGAGGACGGGACGGTCCTCAACGATGCCTCCCAGCAGCTTTGGGCCATCCTTATTCATCCTCGGACGTTTTTCTCTCCTCGGCCTGGGCCTTGGGCTTGATAATAAATGGGCCGGAGTCCCCAGATCCTTTGGCCCCACAATAGTCCCTAAAAATCCTGCTGTTCGGCTCCTCGGACGGGGAGGAGGGTTTTGATGTCCTCGGGGTACCTTACCAGTTTGTCAAGTCTTTTCATCTGTTGGCGTCAGGGCTTTTCATTTGCCCAGACACGTCTTTGGCGCTTCGGTATCCAGCGCATGTCTTCATTAAATTCTGGCGGTTTTGTGCTCCCCACGTTGGATGGTGTGATGGTAATCTAACGGCAGGGATTCGTCCAGCCTTTATGGGTGTGAAAAACCGGGCGGTTACTTTAATTGGGGGTATAAATACCCATTCGAACTGGCCTGCCAGTTTACTTTTACATCCAAGCGCTCTTGTGCACATACCTTGAATTTCGTCAAGTGTCCAGTTGAACTTATGCCTTCTTTCAGCATAAAAAGCCTACCCGAGGAGCTTTTCCTCACTTCTGTAAGTTTTCTCTTCTCTCTAACTTATACTTCCTCCTCTCTAAGTCCCTGCCTGTCCTGTCCTTTTCTTTCCTTCGCCCCCTTTTGAGTTTTTAGTTGGTTTCAGAGATGGGTAGATTTAAGAAGTTAGTTGAGTCGGAAGAGGCGATGGAGAAATTCGTCGCTGATTACAAAATACCCAGCAATGTGGGCTTGAGATACCGTAAGGAAGGTGATTGGCACATTATGAGGCGAGATGTTGAGGTTATGATTCCTATAATCGCCTTCCTAGAAGGGGGTATGAGACTCCCCATGCGCCCAGTGATGAGGGACTACCTTAGGCACTTTCGACTAGCACCCGTCTAGTGTGCCGTCAATGTGTTTAGGATCCTGGGCAGTGTGGATGCATTAAACGAAAAGATGGGGTTGAGGTTGACCCACCACGACGTAAACTGGTGCTACAACCTCCAGTACCTTATGGGTAAAACCTACTACATGAAGGCTAGGGATGAAAGGGTCTGCCTTATTCGATGTCTCCCAGAGTCTAGCAAGGGTCTAAATAAAGACTTCCTCATCGTGTCAGGGGTGTGGCATGACAGCCTACCCTGCCCAACTCGAGAGGGGACGCCAGGTGGGGCATTTGAGTAGGGGAGGGTCATTTCTTTGATGTTGTTGTAATTGGAATTCGTGTGGTCGCTAACGGGGGTACATTTTCTCTTTTGCAGATCCTCACGCCTTCGAGCGCCATCTCCACTTGGTCAACCGGGCGGACTTAGAGACCATTCTTCAGGCAAAGGTTTTTGTGAACGAAGGCGACCACTAGGTCAGGGCTGCTCACAAGATCCTCGGATATAATCCCATTTAGAAATCCTTCGCGGCCCCAAAGTACGTAATTAAGGCCAATGATCCTCGGCTTCAAAAGATCACTGTTGCGGAGCATGGTTTTTTCTTCCCTGAGGGGCTTTCCGCTCCACAGGCCACAGAGACTGAGGAAGGAAGGGACGAAGGTGAAGAGCAGGTTATTGAATTGAACCAGTCCGAGGACGAATTTGGCTCATTTGACCAATTAGATCCGTCCGAGGATCCCCTTGGTGACATAGGCGATCCTAACTTGGCCAAAGAGGATCTCCAAGGGACTTCTTCGCAGGCTGATATGGGTTTCAAAAGGAAGCCTTCCGCCAGCCTTCTTGATCTGATCGAGGGCTGGTTGGGGAAAGATGTGCCGGGGAAATCATAGCCTAAACTTCCCCATCCTCCTTCCAAGTTCCAACCCCTATAGACTAGGTCATCATCTGCCCTTCCGCCGCCCGCCAAACTTCCCCCCCCCCCCTGTTCAACCTGTTGACCCCAAGAGGAAGAGGTCTGCCAAAGGGAAAGAACCCATGGACAAGGAGAGATCCCATACTTCTCAGGAGGAGGATGAGGGCCGGTGGGCCTTGAAGCAATTAAGGATTGCGCCTCAGGGTCAGGAGAAGGAAGTCGTCGCTTAGCCCGAGCCCCAGGCTTGGCTCCCCGCTCCAATGCTCCATGGGGAGCCCCTGATGGACAATACTTCCCTTAGGGACTTCAATAAGGGTGAGGGCACTTATGTGGCCGACGTAGTGGAGAGGTCCCTGCTACTCCCCGTGGATATGGCGGATCTGAAAAACCTAAGGAGGCAGGAGCTCTTCCTCAGTATGAAGAGGTACCTCGGCATGGTAAGATTTTTGGCACTTGTGGCTTTTCTAGTCTTAGTTTTCGTGTTTCCAATTTACATCTTGCTTATTTCTAATGGTAGGCCATTCAAGCTACTTATAGAATGGAGGAGATGGCCAATAACTAGGGCAGGACCTTGGACCTTGAGCGTGAAAAGCGTTTGGACGCCACGCGAACCCTCAAGAACTCCAAGGCCGACCTCCTGAAAGTAAGGGAGGACTTGAAGGAGGTAATTAAGGCTAGAGATAGCACCGAGTCAGGCCTGGCCAGCGCCCAGAAGCAGGCCAAAGATCAGACAAGGCGCCTGCTAGAGGCCGAGGAACAGCTGCAGATTGCCAAGGAGTAGATTGTCGACCTGAAAAAGAAGCTGGCCGAGGCAGAAGGGGCCAAGAACGTTGCCGAGTGGGCTAAGGACGAGGCCTTGAGGGCCAAGGAGGAGGCGAAGTTTGCCAGGACAGAGGCCGAGTGCTCTGAGAAGAAGGCCGAGGATGAGGCCTATGACTCAGGGGTGGCGGAGACCCAGGCTGCCCTGAAGGCTCAAGTTCCTGGGGTATGCAAGCTTTATTGCTCCCAGGTTTGGAACGAGGCTCTTAAGCAGGCTGGGGTTGATACTTCGTCTGACCTGTGGAAGGCAGACCGTGTGTTCTATCCCCCTGCCATTAGGGAAGACGCCACTCCCAGTTCCGAGGTCAGGGATGCTCTAGAAGAGGTTGAGGCTGCCAGCCCCGGCGCCACTCTAGCAATAACTTCCCCCGAGGTGCCCGCCAAGGAAAGCGGTCCTTCTGGGGTGGCTGGGACGGACGAGGGTCAGGACCCTGATGCACCCAAGGAGATTGTAGGGTCTGTAGGTGACGCCTCGGTTTCTCATGTTGAAGGATCGGTTATCGTCGTTAAGCCTCTTCAGTCGATTCCCCTTGGTGAGGGCTCCAAAGATCCAGAGATCTCACCTGTTCAGCTCTCCAGGGAGGGGGTCGAGGCCAAGTTGAAGGAGTAGACCACACAGGGTTGTTCCCTTTTTTTTTTTTTTTTTTTTTGGGAACAGAGTGATTTGCTGTAATAGGGCTCCCTTTGAATGAATGAGATTTTTTTTCTTTTTCTTTTCATTTCGCTCGTTTTTATTACTTGTTATATCACTATTAGTATGGGCCACACACCTGAAAATGATAATATATGTATGCACCACGCTTGCCTTAAAGTCCTGGAGCCCCAAAACTCAGAGGCCCTGGGTGTGCGTTTAGGCTTTGACCCTTACTTTCCTCGAGGCTTCGAAATAAGGGGAGGTGCCATAAGAATAACTAATCTAATAGCGGGCTTGTTTGAATGTTTACATAAGAGTTTTGCCTACCTATTTGCACAGGGGAATAGTTTCATCTATTGGCACTTCGATCGTGGGGCGAGGACTAGACTATTATGTAGTGCTTATTCGGATTTCACCGTAGCTAGTTTCCCCATAGGTTTGAGTCTGAGGACTATGCAAGACCTTGGTTCTGTCTAGTACTTAGTTTTTTCTTGGAAGTAGCTAGTTTCCACATAGGTTTGAGTCTGAGGACCATGCAAGACCTTGGTTCTATCTAGTACTTAGTTTTTCTTTTTTTCGAAGTAGCTAGTTTCTCCATAGGTTTGAGTCCGAGGACCATGCAAGACCTTGGTTCTGTCCAGTACTTAGTTTTTTTTTTTTGGAAGTAGCTAGTTTCCCATAGGTTTGAGTCCGAGGACCATGCAAGACCTTGGTTCTGCCTAGTATTTAGTTTTTTTGTTTTTTGTTTTTTTGTTTTTTTGTTTTTTTTTTTTTTTTCGTGAAGTAGCTAGTTTCCCCATAGGTTTGAATCCGAGGACCATGCAAGACCTTGATTTTATCTAGTACTTAGTTTTCTTTTTCTAGAAGTAGCTAGTTTCCCCATAGGTTTAAGTTCGAGGACCATGCAAGACGTTAGTTCTGTCCAGCACTTAGTTTTTTCTTGGAAGTAGCTAGTTTCCCCATAGGTTTGAGTTTGAGGACCACGCAAGGCCTTGATTTTGTCTAGTACTTAGTTTTCTTTTTCTGGAAGTAGCTAGTTTCTCCATAGGTTTGAGTTCGAGGACCATGCAAGACCTTAGTTCTGTCCAGCACTTAGTTTTTTCTTGGAAGTAGCTAGTTTCCCTATAGGTTTGAGTCTGAGGACCATTCAAGACCTTGGTTCTGTCTAGTACTTAGTTTTTTTTTTTTTTTTTCTCTGGAAGTAGCTAGTTTCCCCATAGGTTTGAGTCCGAGGACCATGCAAGACCTTGGTTATGTCCAGCACTTAGTTTTTTTTAGAAGTAACTAGTTTCCCCATAGGTTTGAGTCCGAGGACCATGCAAGACCTTCATTTTTTTTTTTTTTTTTTTTCTTTTTCTGGAAGTAGCTAGTTTCCCCATAGATTTGAGTCCAAGGACCATGCAAGACTTTGGTTCTGTCTAGCACTTAGTTTTTTCTTGAAAGTAGCTAATTTCCCCATAGGTTTGAGTCCGAGGACCATGCAAGACCTTGGTTCTGTTGAGTACTTAGTTTTTTTTTTTTTTTTTTTTTTTTTTTTCTGGAAGTAGCTAGTTTCCCCATAGATTTGAGTCCAAGGACCATGCAAGACTTTGGTTTTGTCTAGCACTTAGTTTTTTCTTGAAAGTAGCTAGTTTCCCCATAGGTTTGAGTCCGAGGACCATGCAAGACCTTGGTTCTGTTGAGTACTTAGTTTTTTTTTTTTTTTTTTTTTTTTTTTTTTTTTTCTGGAAGTAGCTAGTTTCCCCATAGGTTTGAGTCCGAGGACCATGCAAGACTTTAGTTCTGTCCAGCACTTAGTTTTTTTTGGAAGTAGCTAGTTTCCCCATAGGTTTGAGTCTGAGTACCATGCAAGACCTTGGTTTTATCTAGTACTTAGTTTTTTTTTTTTTTTTGGGAAGTAGCTAGTTTCCCTATAGGTTAGAGTCTGAGGACCATGCAAGACCTTGGTTCTGTCCAGCACTTAGTTTTTTTTTGAAGTAGCTAGTTTCCCCATAGGTTTGAGTCCGAGGACCATGCAAGACTTTAGTTCTGTCCAGCACTTAGTTTTTTTTGGAAGTAGCTAGTTTCTCCATAAGTTTGAGTCCGAGAATCATGCAAGACCTTAGTTCTGTCCAGTACTTAGTTTTTTTTTTGTAAGTAGCTAGTTTCTCTAAAGGTTTGAGTCCAAGGACCATGCAAGACCTTGGTTCTGTCTAGTACTTCGTTTTTTTTTTTTTTTTTTTTTTTTTTTTTTTTTTTTTTTTTTTTCTGGAAGTAGCTAGTTTCCCCATAGGTTAGAGTCTGAGGACCATGCAAGACCTTGGTTCTGTCCAGTACTTAGTTTTTTCTTTTTACATAATATAAGGCGCGTAGTCAGGGCAAACTAAAAATTGGAGCTGGATAAGTGCTCTACATTAATAATAGTACCTCTTCAGGTTGTTTATATTCCAAGGGCGGGGTACAACTTTTTGATCTAAGTCTTCTAAGTAGTACGCACCTATTCCTGCTACCGAAGTAATCCGGAATAGCCCTTCCCAATTGGACCCAAGCTTTCCCTATGATGGGTTTTTGGCAGCACCGACGACTTTCCTTAACATTAAATCTCATGGTGCCAATGGCCTCAGCTTTACGTTGACGTCGTAACCCTGCTTGAGCTTCTAGTGGTAATATGCCAAGTAGATCGTTGTTCTCTTTCTTCTTTCCTCGATCAGATCTAGGCTCTCTCCCAAAAACTCATCATTGCTGCTTGGGGTGAAGGAGTTTGTTCTCAGCGTTGGGAAGTTTGCCTCTAGGGGGATTACAGCTTTAGCCCCATAAGTCATGGCGAAAGGTGTTTCTGTCGTTGACCGTCATGGCGTGGTTCGGTAGGCCCATAAGACATGTGGGAGTTCCTCTACCTATCTCCCCTTGGCGTCATCTAGTCTTTTCTTAAGCCCATTGACAATGACCTTGTTGGAGGCTTCAGCTTGTCCGTTCCCCTAAAGGCAAGCTGGGGTCGAGTATTTGTTTGTGATCCCTAGTTCACAGCAGTATCCTCTGAAAGTCTTGCTATCGAATTGGAGCCCGTTGTCTGAGATAAGGGTCCGAGGGACCCTGAATCGTGTAACAATATTTCTCCAGACAAATCTTTTTGCGTCTACGTCTCTGATGTTAGCCAGTGGCTCAGCTTCAACCCATTTGGTGAAGTAATCCGTGCCGACCAGCAGGTATCTCTTATTTCCCGCTGCCTTGGGGAAGGGGCCTACAATATCTAGGCCCCATTGGGCGAATGGCCATGGGCTGGACAAAGGGTTAAGAACCCCTCCTGGCTGATGGATGCTCGGGGCAAACCTCTAGAATTGGTCACATTTCTTAACATACTCCAGAGCTTCCTTCTGCACCCCCGACCACCAGTAGCCCTAGGTAAGGGCTCGGTGCGATAGGGATCTTCCCCCTATGTGACTCCCACAGATCCCTTTGTGTAGCTCTTCTAGCAGTAGCTCTGATGTCTCGGGGTGGAAACACAGTAAGTACGGCCCAGAGTAGGAGCGCCTGTACAACTTGTGATTCTTAGACAACCAGAATCGAGTCGCGTTTCTTCGTATTTTTTTAGCCTCTGACTTCCCTTCAGGCAAGATATCGTTTTTGAGGAACGCCATTATGGGGTCCATCCAGCTAGGGCCTACACTGACTTCATGGGCACGGATCGTGTCTTTCGCAATTTTGCTTGCTCTGCTCAGATGCTCGACGAGGATAATTCGAGGTAGCTTTCCTGCTGAAGAGGTGGCAAGCGTGGCCAATGAATCTGTGTGGGTGTTGCCACTTCTGGAGATGTGTGACAAGATGAATAAGTCGAAACTCGGCTGAAGGCGCTTGACCTGGTTGAGGTATTCTTGCATTCTCACATTTTTGGCCTCCATCTCTCCCTTCACCTGACCTACTACTAACCTCGAGTCCGAGAACATCTCTACTACTTTTCCTCCCATTTTCTGCACCATGGCCATCCCTTGTAACAAAGCTTCGTACTCGGCCTCGTTGTTCGTAGCCGAGAACCCCAGTCTTAGGGATTTCTCTATGGTGTCTCTCTCAGGAGTGATTAAGACTAGCCCCACTTTGGATCCTCTCTGGTTTACCGCACTGTCAACGTACACCTTCCAGCGCGGGGGTTTTGGTGTGGAGACCACGCCGACTGATTTTCCTTCCACGCCGCGTAGTTCGGTTAATATTTCTAGTGGCAGTTCAGCGAATTCGGCTACCAGGTCTGCCAGGACTTGGCCCTTTATAGAGGTTCGAGGCATATACTTGATGTCGAAAGCTCCCAGAATCATGTTCCATAGGGCGATCCTTCCGGTGTAATCTGAGGTCCGGAGTACAGATTTCAAGGGTAGTTGAGTTAGAACCACTACCGTGTGGGCTTGGAAGTAGTAGGGAAGCTTCCGCGAAGCATGGACCACAGCTAGTATCGCCTTCTCTAGGGGGGAGTATCTGATCTCGGCCTCATGTAGCGATTTGCTTATGTAATAGACCGGCCTTTGGAAACCATTGTCTTCTCGTATCAGTACTAAGCTCACAGCGTGGGGGGCCACAGCGATACATGCGTATAGGACTTCATCGGCTGCAGGACTGGACATGATGGGTGGCCTTGACAGATATTCCTTGAGTTGTTGGAAGGCTGCGGTGCAGTCCTCGGACCATTCGAATCCCTTCCACTTGTTGATCAGGAGGTAGAATGGTTGGCATCTATCTGCCGATCTGGAAATGAATTGATTCAGGGCGACGATCATCCCGGTGAGCTTTTGGACTTCTTTGGCATTTCGCGGCAGTTTTAGGTCGTTAATGGCTTTGATCTGGTCAGGGTTAACCTCGATTCCCCTATGTGTGACCATATACCCCAAAAATTTGCCTGATCCCACGCCAACAGAGCACTTGGAAGCATTCAAGCGCAGCTTGTGCCTCCTCAAGACGTCAAAAATGTCGCCAAGGTCTCTCAGGTGTTCGGTCACCATCTTGCTCTTTACCACAATGTTGTCAACATAGATTTCGATGTTTTTGCCTAAGTGCGGCTTGAACATCCTAGTCATCATCCTTTGATAGGTGGAACCTGCATTCTTTAGGCCAAACGACATTACTTTGTAGTGGTAGTTCCCAGTAGGCGTGACAAAGCTTGTTTTCTCTTGGTCCTCCTGGGCTAGCGGTATCTGATGGTAGCCCTGAAAAGCGTCTAGGAAGCTCATCCGAGGATGCCCTGCTGTGGCGTCTACCAGCTGGTCTATCCGAGGCATGGGGAACGAGTCCTTTGGGCATGCTTTGTTTAGGTCCGTAAAATCCACACAAACTCGCCACTTTCCATTCTTCTTCTTGACCACTACGGTGTTGGCTAACCACTCGGGGTAAAAAACCTCTTTTATAGTACCGGCGCGTTTGAGTTTCATCACCTCTTCCCTAATTGCCTCAGCATGCTCTCTGGATGGGCGCCGGGGTGATTGCTTCTTAGGGATAATGGAGGGGTTGACGTTGAGGTGGTGGCAGATGAAGTCTGGGTCGATCCTTGGGGCATCGCAGGCGTCCCATGCAAACACGTTGATATTCCTTTTATGAAACTCGACCAGCTCTTCTTTCTCTTCAGGAGGCAACTTGGCCCCTACTTGGAAGAACCTTTTCGCGTCGTCTCCAATGACCACCCTTTCTAGATCTTCGCATTTTGCCTCCTCGGCTACTATTTCGAGTGGTGGCGCCAGAGCTTTTGATTGCTATAAGTCTTCTTCCATGGGCGCCGAGGACTCTGCATCAAGCCGATGTGAGACGGCGGCCACCATACACTGCCTTGCCATGGGTTGGCAGCCTCGGATCTCGAGAACCTGATCTTTCGATGGGAACTTTACCTTTTGGTGCAAGGAGGAGGCAACAACTCCTAGGGTGTGAAGCCAGGGCCTACCAACGATGGTTGTGTATGGAGAGTAAGTGTCGACTACGATAAAGTTCACCTCTATAATCTTCAGGCCCGTTTGGACGAGCAGCCTGATCATGCCCTTTGGAATGAAAAGCTTCCCATCGAAGCTCATCAAAGGGGAGTTGTATGGTAGCAAATCTTCCAGCTTTAATTTCAAACCCTTGTAAAGGTCGGGGTACATAATCTCGGCCGCGCTGCCCCCGTCTACCATCACTCTTTTCACATCGTAGCCCCCGATTCTGAGGGTGATCAACATCGCGTTAGCATGGGGTTAGGTTGTTCCGACCTTGTCTTCCTCTGAAAAACTTAAGACTGGATGAAAATTCCTTCTGGCCTTTTCGGCCCCGGTTAGGATTCTTCGGCAAGCAGCTGAGTCATGGACAATACTCGTAAGGGGTAAGCTCCCGTTCTTCTTGGCGCGACTAGGATCGTATTGATCATCCCTACAAGTGGCCTTAGGGTAGCGTCCCTTCGGGGTTCCTAGTGTGTCTGGCTCTGATGACCGTTAGAATGATGTAGAAGGTGCTTCAACTTTCCTTCTCGGACTAATTGGTCCAAATAATTCCAGAGGTTCCTGCAGTTTTCCGTGGTATGTCCGTGGTCCTGGTGGTATTGGCAATATAGGTTCTGGTTTCGCTTTGTGGACTCTCCCGCCATCTTATTCGGCCATCTAAAATATGGTTCGCTCTTGATTTTCTCTAGCACCTGATGCACTGGTTCTCGGAATACAGCCCCGATTCTGCGCGTTGGTCATCTCTGATTGCCCCGTGAAGTCTCTCTTCGGGCGACTGTTGGTGTATCGATCCGACCTTAAATCCCTCTTCTCCTGAGGGATAACCTTCTCCTTTCCCTTGCCCTGTATCTGGTCTTCTTTTACTCGCTTATACTTATTGATCAAATCCATTAACTGGCGCACGCTGGTGGCAAGCTTGCCAGTCAGGGATTTCCTTAAGCCATGCTTGACTGGGAGGCTGCTCTTGAAGGTGTTGATGGCGATGTCATCGAAGTTGCCATCCATTTCATTATACATCTCCCAATACCTACCCGAGTAGGTTTTCAGGGTATCTCCGTCATGCATGGATAATGATAGCAATGCGCTCAGGGGCTGAGGGGCTCTGCTGTTCATAATGAAGCAAGAACCGAAGGCTTGCGTTAGCTACTTGTATGAATCTATAGATTCCACCTTTAGACTGTTGAACCACCTCATCGCCGCTGGTCCCAGGCTGGATGGGAAAACCTTACACATCAGTGCCTCATTTTTAGAGTGGACCGCCATCCTTTGGTTAAACTGGCTTACATGCTCCACGGGGTCCGTATTGCTGTTGTAGATGGTGAAGGTTGGCTGCTGGAATCGCCGGGGGAGTGCAGCCCCTTCAATACGGCGTGTGAATGGTGACCTAGAGAGTTGGTCTAGTGCCTTGCTCATGGTGTCGTGTCCCAAGCCCCTTGGAGATGGGCTCCTGCGTTCACGGCTTTGGTGACGTTCCCCCACATTAGAGAAAGTCTCGCTTGGGGGGGTCCTGGACCTTTGCCTATAGTCGTCATCATTTTCGTCGTCGAGAGGTGTGTCCGGGCTAGGGGGGATCGTCTTCGTTGTGCAAGGTGCAGCCTTCTCTTTAAGTCATTTATCTCTCACTGCATGGCTTGTTCGTCATCCCGTCTCTGGGACATGTGACTACCCACACGGGTATGGCTTCTGCTGGTTTATGTGGTGTTTACGCTCCCTTCCCGAAACCTTCCATTCTCTTCGTTCCGGCCATGCTTAGGGTTCGGGAAATTACCCTGCTGCTGGGATTTGGTTGGCCCATGCTGATGGGAGCTTGCCCTGTGGGGGTCTGATCCCGCCATCTTGGATTGTTGTTCTCACTAGCACGCAAGTTCTCCCCACAAACGGTGCCAATTGTAGGGTCCACTTTTGGGGAGGTCCTTCACTGTAGACGTGAATGAGCCAAAACCCAACAAGCCCAATACAATGAATTTGGTAGAGAAATTGGCTCAAGAACTGGGCCTTAGTGAGGAATTGTTCAGCAGCCGGACAAGACCGTATGGAAGTGGGATGGCTGAATGTGTGGAGAAAGGGTGAAAGTTTATCCTCGGGCTTGGTTCGAGGATAAATTCTCCTTCTTTGTTCTTTAGTGTTTCATGGCAAGAGCTTTCAGGAGTCCTAAGAACTGCGATCGTCTTCCTTTTCTTCTTTCTTCCTCTCTTTTTTCCGTCCCCTTCTTTTGTGAGATCTCTGTTGTTATATACCCTTCTCCTCCGTTCATCCTGGCCGTCCATCTGTTGATCATGCAGGTCGCTACTTGAGTGTCTGTCCCATCCAGCGCCTTCCTCAACTTGCTGTGAGTTGCAGCAAATAAGGTGACACTGTTCAGGAGTCATTCCTTCATTAATGCGGCCAGACTGTCAGCTGCGAGCATTTAATGCGGAGGTGACAGCCTCCCCTATAATTGCTCCTCCACCATACGCCCGTAGCTGTCCCCCAGTGTTGGTCCTTTTGTTTGGGACGACTAGAAGGGCTGCTTTGGAGATTGTGCTGCTTTTTCCTTTCATGACCCCAGTTCGTCGAGGACGAGACGGTCTTCAGCGATGCCTCCCAGCAGCTTTGGGGCTTCCTTATTCATCCTTGGACGTTTTTTTCTCCTCGGCTTGGGCCTTGGGCTTGATAATAAATGGGCCGGAGTCCCCAGATCCTTTGGCCCCACAGTATGTATGTATCATCTACTTTTTTGGTAATCTACGAATTATCTTTTAAATCATATGAATCATAATTAATAGACTTTATCATTTATATAAACTTATATATTTTTTAGTTAAGTATACATTGAATAAATTTTAATTTATTGAGTAAAATGAGGTATAAAAGAAATAATAGACCCTCCCCCCCCCCCCCCCCCCAAAAAAATAGAAAAGCATTTAATAATGTGTGAAAATGATATCACTTTATCGTCTACTATTCATAACTTGCCACCTTTATGATTGTAAAATAATGTGTGAAAATTAATGTAATTGTAGAGTTAGTAGTGAAGTATGATGGAAAGCCATTGCTGCATGCAGAGCGCAATGCTGCAAATCTACTTCTAGCTATAATTGAGTCAAGTCTTCTTTACCCTTTTACTTTCGAATCGATGGAAATGATATTTTATCACACTAAACTACAGCTCTATTTTTTCCTCCAAAAAAAAAAAAAAAAACTACAGCTCTATTTATACTTACCACCTAAACTTTCAGAATTACAAGATTACCACCCTAAATTATAATTTGTGTTTCGCTTTGCATCCTAATGTCAATTGAGTTATTAACTTGGATAGAAACGTATGTCATGTATGACTCACATGACCTTTGTATATACTACATGAAAATACCATATTTTTATTCTTCAATCCTTTAAAATAAAACCGTTTAACAAAATTTAACCCTTGTGGTGCCACCTAATCTTTGTTTAATGAAGAGTGACATATCAATATTTTTGTGTGGTGCAATGTATGTAAAGATCATATAAAATACTTTTCCGTTTAAGTTAACAAACCAAATGATAGTAGAGTACAAACTAAAACACTAATTATAGTTTAGAATAATAATCGTATATTCTAAAAGTTTAGATTGATAAATAACTGAACATAAATTGGGATATTATAATTTCATTGAAATGATGGGTCTTGCGTAAAATTGACGTAAATTTAGGGTCTACCTATGAGTGAGGTCTCAGTCCAAATGAACCCTTCGAGTCTTCGACCATCGTCAACAACACCGTGTGGAAATTTGACACCCTCCTTTTTATTTATTTATATTTGGTAATTACGCCAATCAATAAAAGAACTCAAAAATGAAAAATTGTTCATAGAAAAATTGTTTCCTTTTTGGCTTTTTGCCGTCTCTATTTTTAATTTTTTTCGACTTATGACACATTAGTGTGGTTGTCTCATAAGTCACCCCACGGTCCACCCGACTGGTTAATGGAAAAAGCAATGCTAGCTAGGTTGTGCTGGTTAGATAAGCTTCTTCTTCTTTTTTTTTGGTGGTGGGTCACAGGGTTAGGTTACTTAGTACCGTATGAGTTTATTTATTTTATGTAGACTTATCTGGATTTTAAAGGACTAATTTTCACGCGGGAACAAAACAAAAAAAAGTGATACAAATCTGACATTTTTTTATTGACTAAAATTTTTTAAAAAAAAAATCAAAATTTAAAAGAAGATGAAAAGCAACATCTTGAAAACAATATATATATATATATATATATATATACACGTGATTGGTGGGCAGGACAAATGGGCCGACAGAGAAGAGGAATTTGGATTATCTCGTATCTAATATACTATTTTTTTAATATTAACTTTTTTTCACTTATTTTATTTTACGGTTAGGATTGAAAGTGAATTATTTTTTATTATTTATTTTTTAACTTTTGCAAATGAAATCATATAATATAAAGTGTCGTTGAACTTGACCACCTTTTTAAAAAGTTATAACACTATCACCGTTTCACACACTTCACTTTTATTTTATTTCATAGGAATTGTTAACGGGGAGACCATTGTTGGAGTCATGTTCCAAGTGGCTAATTCATCATCATGTTTGTACAATTTCTTATAGATTTCAATAAAGTTTTTCTACCTTTCACATTAAGAAAAAAGTTATACTTTGAATTTTGAAAAGGTAATAAATGTCTAAGACTGTGTTTGGTAATATATAAAATGTTTTTCGAGTATAAAATATTTTCAGTTGAAAATATTTTACGTAAAGAAAAATATTTTCTATTATTTGATTGTGTTGTGGAAATTACACCAGATAATTATTTCTTGTATTTTTTCTTCGATGTAAAAAATCTCTATTCTCTCGAAAATGTAAGCCCAAGCTAGCCACCACCACCACCAAGGACAAGCACAATCCACCACTACCCACACAAAATCCAAATCGGGAAGAGGGAAAAAACTGTCACCATTGCTCTATTGCCATCACCACTCACAAAAAGTCCACCACTATTCTCACAAAACCTACCACCACACAACACAAAAACCATCAAAAGATTCAAAACATCACCACCCACACCACCACAACAATAAAAAAAATCAGAATTTGTCATTTCAACCAATTATGGAAAGAGTCTGAAATAAATTGGTTCACATAGATTTACCCATTTTTTCATTAGGAGATAAAAAATCAACGGATAAATATATTTTTTTTGGAAAATTTAATAAAAAAGAAAAAAAGGTAAGATACCTATCATGGTTAAGAAGTTGACAAGAACATCATTGTAAATATGCTCTATTTATTTTCTCCTTCTCATTAGGATGAAAAGATTAGACATTTTCTCATAGCCTAGGATCTGAAAGAAGATTATTCAAGTGAATACAAATTTGCTTAGAAAATAAATTTTGCAATAAAAGTGATTTCCTTATAAGAATTTTGTCAATAGTGCTAACAAAAGAATAAAGGGTAAACTATAAGTTCATTCAAAATATTCAACTTAAACATTAAACCGTTACATTAATCATGTTCAATAAAGTATTGAAACATTATTTTAGTGTATATGCGTATGTTCAAGATGTATCACTTAAATCCAATAAATTCAGCTAAAGACTAAAGCAAACACTAATCAACTAGCTATTAGAAAATAAGCATTTTTATATGTATAAAAATAGCAATTTAAAAATACATCTTTTGAAAAAACAATTTAAACATATCACAATTAAACATTTGATTTGATCTTTTAGGCTAATTTATTTGTTTGGACAATATATGAGAAATGTTATTTACCAAAATTTTCACAACAAATCTTAGTTGACAATTGTTATCGGTTCTAATTTACATATCACTAAAATTGTTTTTTTGTTCACTGGTAGCAACCTACTACCTAGAATTTGTTGTAAAAATGTTGTGAATATAGCATTTTTTTGCAATTCTTTGGTTCAATCTTTAATAGGCAAAAATTTTGGAGAAGTCAAATTTTATTTTTAATGGGCTTAAATTTTTATTTAGGATGTTCAAGTTTTTTTTAGGGTGGTCAAATTTTTTTCTGGAGTGATCAACAACCCATATTAATTGAAATTATTTTTTTTAAGGTATAAAAAAAAATTCTCAAGTTCAGGGTGGTCCCATGACCACCCTGGATCATACATAGCGTTGCCCCTGGGTGTGGTTCTTGAGTGAAGGCACTAGATCGGTGACATGCAATGTCTAATCTGACTTTGGTTGGTTGGAGGGAAAGAGAGAGAAAGCAAATCAGTGAGTGGTGGAGACGAGATTGAGAGGAGACGATCTAACCCAGAAGGTGGTGGTGGTGAGATTGAGAGGAGATGATCTGACCTAGGGGGCAGTAGTGATGAAATTGAGAGGGGGACGAGGCGATCTAGAGGGTGGCCACGATGAGCTTCAGGCGGCGGCGATGATCAGACTTGGTTCAATCTCTCTATCTCTCTCTCTCTCTCTCTCTCTCTCTCTCTCTCTCTCTCTCTCTCTCTTTTCAGGTGTGTTATCTCTCTCCCCTCCTTCTGCTTTGGCTTAGTGTGAGTGAGCTTAGAGAGTGAAGATAGGAACTTTTTGAGGAGAGTGGAAATGGTTTGGAGGTAAATTGAATGTGTAAAATGATTTACAGGTGTGCATGGGGTGGGTATTTTACGGTCAACTAAAATCTATTTTCAGTTTGACTGTAATTTCCTGTGTTGCCAAACACAAGCAACGGTGTAAAACAATTTCAAAAATTCAATTACACTCGAAACAAACACAGCCTAAGGACATGACATTTGTTAATAAGTCAGTTTTAGAAACTTTTTATCCAAAAAGAAAAAAAATAATTGACATTATTTTTATTGCTTTTTATATTTCCAATAAAGAGTGATATTAAGTTAAGGTTATATTTAGTAACAGATTTTGTTTTTTGTTTTTAAAAACTTGTTTTGGGGAATATAAAGCAAACAATTTTTTTTTGTTGTTGGTATTTTTGAAATCAAAAACATGTTTGGTTAGATGAAATTAAAAAGATAGTTTTTAAAAAAAGAAAAAAGAAAAAGAAAAAACTTAAATATATTGTTACTAGGATTTGAACTTAAATGCTAACTCATTAAATGAGATAGATTTATTAAATTAAATGTGTTTTTCATTGACTTTTAAAAATTAGAAACTGAAAACAACATTTTGCATGTTTTCAGTTTCCTTTATAAATTGCCCGTTTGGTAGAGCATCTTAAACACATGTTTTCAGTTTTTAAATAACATTACACACATTTTCACACACATTTTCACTCACGCATTTCAAAAAAATACAAACAACATTACTTAAACTACTCTACCAAACGGGTTGACTAGTTTTTGTTTTTTATCCATTTTGGGTTGCCAAACAAATTTTTTAATTTCAAAAATAGAAATTTTTTTTTTTGGAAACAGAACATAAGTAGAAAAATAGTTACCAAACATACTCTAAAACTTTTTAAAAATAATTTATCAACAAATGCCCTTTTTTTTCAAAAACAAAAACTGAAAATAGGAATCACTTTTCTTCCTTGTCCGATAAGATGCAATGAAATGTAGGAAATCTTCATTTTTGCCGCCGCTCATTCGAGCATTACAAATGACTACAGTAATGATATTATTTTAAATTTCATCAAGAAAATTTCTAGTGAGCACTCACAGCAAATGTGTTAAAATAACTTAAAAACTATTTTAAGTTTTTAACATCTTAAACCTTAAAGTAAAACTCTATTTTAACATTCACATAAAATTTTTAGCTTTCAACTACATTAAGCCTATAACAGTTTACTGTAGCATAAAAAAAATAAAACTCATTTTTTTATTTTACTATCTCTTAGTCTCTTTCTTCAATTAAAAAATCATTTCCTTCTCACTCTCTCTAATATCTCTCTCTTTAATCTCTCCTCCTGCTCAGACCCCAATGTCTCTCAGATTTCCTCTCATCTCTCACTCTCAGATTTTCTATCTTCTTTCACTCTCTCGATTGTGTTGTGGGTTATGGTGGTTACGGTTGTGGCTATGGGTGTCGATGGCTCAACTGTGGTTGTGGGCGATGGTGGGTTCATGGGTCTGGAATGGGTCATAGTGGGTTCATGGTTTTGTGGTTGGATTGATTTTGGAATGGGTTACGGTGGGTTCATAGTGGCTAAAGTTTAGGGTCTCTCTCTCTCTCTTTCTTGCAAGTTACTTTTTTCTTGTTTGTGGTTGAAGTTTTATGGACACATTTTTTTTAGTGATGGTGGTGGTGGCAGGGCAGTGGGTTGTGGGTTTTTCTTTTATTATTATTTTTTTATATAATCAGTGCTGGTGGTTGGTGACAATGGGTGTGGGAAGTAGAGAAGAGAAAGAGACGGAGAAGAAGATAGAGAAAGAGGAGAGAGTAAGAACAAGGAAATAATATTTAAATGAAGTGGTGATAACAAAAATAGAATATTTGATGTTGGATGTATTGTAAAGTGATATATTAAAATAGATAAAGTAAGCTTTTAAGATGCTAAAAGTTAATTTTGTTGGCTTCTTTACTGTGAATGCTTCATGTACAGGGGTCTGCTATTTACTGTGGGGGAGTGTGCGGATTTGTAGCCAAGATGTGATACCCCGATTTAATTGATTGTGTGATGTGTGTGGGTGTGTGATGAGTCCAACATCGAGTATTTATTGAGTAGATCTGAGCTTTATTAACAACTACAAGGAGTCTCAATTGTGACTAGTTCTTTTGAAGTATAGCGCAGATATGGTTAACGCTTTTCCTTGGGTCGTTTCATATGGTATCAGAGTCGGCTTGGTAACCTCACATGGGCTTAGAGACACTATCCACAAAGTGGGCCCTAATGAGGACGTTAGGGATTTAAGTGGGGGAGATTGTGATACCCCAATTTGATTGATTGTGTGATGTGTGTGGGTGTGTGATGAGTCCCACATCGGGTATTTACTGGATAGTTTTGGACTTTTAACAACTACAAAAAGTCTCAATTGTGACTAGTACTTTTGAGGTATAGAGTAGATGTGGCTAGCGCTTTTCCTTGGGTCGTTACACAAGATATCTAAATGTGGTAGCTATCATTTTTGAATTATTTTTCATACAATTCCTATTTGAATAAGAATTCTACTATTTGGTTTAGGATTGCAGACTCAGATTGAAAGAGGGGTGGTAGCTGGATTTAGAACTTGTGGATCTAGAAAATCAAAACTAACCTTTAGGTTTAGGATTGCAGACTCAGATTTGCCAATATCAGAGCATGCAATATCATCGACATTGGAGACTCAGATTTTCCATGGTGTGTGGGTGGCAATTTCAATGCAATTCGATTTCCTTCTGAACGTTTGGGGGCAGAGAACTTCACTCAGGGTGTGTATAATTTTTTTGATTTCTTCTCTTTTAATGGGTTAATGGATATCCCTTTGGAGGGTGGTAGTTACACTTGGTCAAACTCTCTGTCTGGCTCCAGGATAGATCGCTTCCTCTTTTCTTCAAAATGGGAGGAACATTATCCAAACATTCATCAAAAAAGGTTGGTTAGAGTTCTATCAGAGCACTTCTCCATTTCTTTGGAGGGCGGGGATATTCGTAAGGGACGTAGGCCTTTTCGTTTTGAGAACATCTGGCTTCAAGTGGATGATTTTGTGGAGAAGGTGATCCATTATCCCCTTTATTGTTTGTCATTGTTATGAATGCTTTTAGTAAAATGTTCGATAAGGCAGTGAGAGATGGGCTTATGTCTGGTATTAGGGTAGGTCCCACAGGAAACTTTTTGCAAGTGACCCATCTTCTCTTTGCTGATGATACCCTGGTCTTATGTGATGTTGATCTTGGTCAGATTCTGTTTCTTTGGCTGATGTTGTTTTGGTTTGAAGTAGTTTCTGGGCTGAAAATTAATATAGGTAAGTCTGAATTGGTCCCTGTGGGTGTGGTTCCAAATATAGGAGACATGGTGGATGTGCTAGGGTGCAAGCAAGGCTCCTTCCCAATGAAATATTTAGGTCTTCCATTGGGTGCTAATGTGTGAGATAGTTCTATTTGGAATCCAATTATTGAGAAGTTGGAGAAAAGGTTAGCAGGTTGGAAACGACTGTATCTCTCAAAAGTAGGTAAATTTACTCTTATTAAGAGTACTTTGTCCAATCTTCTAACTTATTTTCTCTCTCTTTTCCTATTCCGGTGGAGGTTGCAAACCGTATTGAGCAACTTCAATGAAATTTTCTCTAGAGTGGTATGAGGGATGTTAAAAAAACTCACCTAGTTAAATGGGCTACGGTTTGCACTCCTTTTCATTCTGGAGGTTTAGCTAGTAGAAGTTTGAGAAGTTTTAATAAAGTTTTGTTTGGAAAATGGTTATGGAGATTTGGGAATGAGCAACAGGCCTAGTGGAGGAGAGTGATTGGGGAAAAATATGGTTGTGAAGGGGGAGGTTGGTGCTCTCTTCCCATTATTAGTCCTCCTGGAGTGAGTTTGTGGAAGTCTATTAGTCGTAGTTGGCCATCTTTTGTTTGTCACATCCAATTTGAGGTTGGGGCCAGGTTTACTGTTAGATTTTGGCAAGATATTTGGTGTGGGGACACTTCTTTGTGTGTGCTCTATCCAGGACTTTTTTCTTTAAGTCAAAATAAGGAGGCCTATGTGGCTGATTTGATGAAATTCCCAAATGGTGTTCTTTTCTGGGATATAACTTTTAGAAGATACAACAAAGATTGGGAATTGGAATCCTTTTACAGTTTAATGTCTAGAATTTATGGTGCTTCTTTGAAAGGAGTTGGGGACGATAAGATGTGTTGAAAACTTGCTATGGGAAGAGGTTTTGCTGTTCGTTCTTATTACTAGGTGCTAACAAAAATTTTTGATTAGTCTTTCCCTTGGAAGACTGTCTGGAAGTCTAAGGTTGCCTCTAGAGTTGCTTTTTTTGTGTGGACTGCAGCTTTGGGGAATATTTTGACTATTGATAATCTTAGGAAACGATAGATTTTGATTTTGGATTAGTGTTGTATGTGTAAAAGAAATGGGGAATCAATTGACCACCTCCTCATCCATTGCTCTATTGCTTTTTGATTTATGGTCTATGGTGTTAACTTTGTTTGGCATTCATTGGGTTATGTCAAAAACAGTGGTAGAGCTGTTGGCTTGTTGGCAAGGAAAGTTTGGGAGGCATCGGAATTCCGCTATTTGGATGGCTGTGCCCCATTGTTTGATGTGGTGCATTTGGCGGGAGAGGAATAACTGGCATTTTGAGGATTTAGAGAGATCAGTTTTAGATCTTAAACTCTTCTTCCTTAAGACTCTTCTAGATTGGGTTATAGTGGTAGGCTTTTGCTCTTTTTCTTCAGTCCATGGTTTCATGGACTTTTGTACTTTATGCACTTGATTTGTTTTTGTCTTTTATGCACTTGATTTGTTTTTGTCTTTGATCTATACTTCCTGTATACTCAGGTGACACCCCTCTTCTTTATAATATATTTTTATTACTTATTAAAAAAAAAAGTTTTAATACAAAAGTAAGGACTTTGAAAGGTAGTTTTAGCTCTCACAAGGCAACCCACACTTGAGAACTATATCTGAGTTCTACTTCTTCCATCAGAGCATTCACCATGGAGAAGCAAATAGACTTGCATGACTCTAAAGAGAAATGACAGATTCATGGGACTGATCAATTTATTTGCAACTCCCAACCTAGGAGGCTTCTTAACAATAGATTTGGTTACATGAGGCGCAAATAATAACATCACCAATGTGCTATTCCATTGTGATGCTACTTGATCAACAAAATTACACACCCATGAAATAGCTATTCTCCAAAACACATGGGATCTTACTTTAGGCCAAAAGTTAGGGTTGATAGGAATAGAGTTCCCAATTCCCACTATCCATTTAGCTTCTAAAAGAATAGATCCCAATGCATTTAGTCGTAAACAAACTTAGTAATCCCAATTATTTCAACTAGAAATCATCTTCCTTTGGCAACCTCTCCCAAATTTCCGCCAATTAGCTACTTGAGTAGCTAATATTGAAACTTTATTAAGTCAGTTCTTTTCTAGTAAGACCTATCATGGGTTTATCAGGTTAAAAATAATGAAATATCACCAGAAAAATCAAAATCTCAACAAACACCCATCTCAATTTTTGGCCAAGAAAATTAAGGTAAAGAACACCTGCAAGGCATATCACAAGTCTTATGTTTTAAATATCTTTTTCTCACTATACAAGGTTCATAAGTTACAAGAATTTCATTTGTCCTGTCCAAAATAATGGAACAACGGAAAATCTCTTAACATGATTGGTTGGCACTTGTCAGGTAGACCAAATATCTTTTTGGTTTAAAAGAATCAAATTATTGTCTTAGCATGCGTTTGGATAAGAATGAAAAATTAAAATTATTTTACTATTTAGCTTATTTTTGCTACTATTCATGGACTCTACTGCACTTTTTGGTATTATTCATGAGCCCAGTTGTACTATTTCAACAAACTTTTACCTTTATCTACAGTATTTTCAACAATAAGTTTTCAATTTCAGCAAAATAATCGGTATCCAAACAAACCCTTAATATTTGAATTCAAAAGATGAACTAATTTTTAGTACTTCAAAAGATGCCTTCTAGAACATAATGCAAATAAGTTACCAACCTTTTTAGCTGAAGAACTGTAACATCTTTATGACCTTAACATAGCTATAATCCTTTGTAATAGCTGCTCTGTATTCTTAGTCAAACATACAAACAAACAAGATTTAAAACAATTAATTTTTACAAATAGAATTAAATTTCTAAATCATAATTGACTGAATAATAAAATTTTAGTTCATGCCATAACAGAGGAGCTTACTTTTCACCTTACAATCCAACATGTCTCCTCCTTAAGTGTTGAAGTTGATTTAGGCACCAAAAAGGGAAAAGAGGTATGGATTTTGTAGCTATCAGATGCTATCAAATGGAAGGCAAAATTGGTTAAATAGATTTTCAAAATAGAGTATGTACGTTCCCATCAAATAAAAAAAAGGTAGAGTATGTACTTTGTGATGATCCTCCCATTCCTGAATACTCACTAGAACATCACTAAAGCAAGGGACCTACAAAACAACTTTTGCACAGTGATGCCACAGAGGTTTTAAACTCCCTTGAACAAGACAAACTAAAACCAAAAAAGAAAGAACAAAAACAATCCTTTAGATTAATAGGACCTTTCAAGAATTTATCACACTGAGCATTACTTGATTCAGATTGCTTTTATAGATTTAAGGTCTATTTAACATTAAATTTTATATCATAAAAATAGAATACATTGAAAAAATAAAATACAATTTGAAAAAATAAAAAATTGTACAAAACATAAAAATCTCAATCATGTCTGGCTTTTAACTTGAAAAGGATATGAACCTAAATTGTTGCAGGACATTTCACAAAATTTGCATTTTCTTATGCTTTCTATCCAAATCTAGAAGTTCTCAACAATAAAACTAAATTAGAAAATTTGGCATTGTAAAAAATAAGTAAGAAAAAATGGTTAAGGAGAATTAAAGATAAGCATAGTTTTTTATGAATGAATGAATGTATTCAAGTAACAGACCATACAAATAGCATGGCACTAGTAGCTAAAAGCTAACAACACAAATAGAGCACGCAGCAAACTAAATAGCAACTGAAACTGAACTTACAAATAATCAAACAAGAACCCCACAATTGTGGCTATGATCAAAAATATATAAATTCACCCCAATTAACATAAGACTATTTAGTAACAAAATTTTCTCTCTTCACAAACTTGACCTAGGCCTTAATGTCTCTTCTAATCATAAGGAGAATAGTCTTCTTAGATTTGACATTGCCACTGAATACATGAGCATTTCTTTGAAACCAAACATAAGAAACCACTATAGATCAAGCAAGTTTGCATATGACTCGTAAAAAAACTTTTACCCTACATGCATAACCACTTAATGCATGCTATATACCTAGTATTTTATTGGACACCATGACTTAACTTTCTCCCAAACCCTCTTTGAGAAAGGATAATCAATCTCAAGGAACCAGACTAGTAATGATTCCTACTCGTACGGCAGCTCCTGCATACAACACAAAACTTTTCACTCCACGTTCATATATCAAAACCTGAAGATTGTAATTAATAAAAATCTTATTTAAGTCTATTGCTTTAAGTTTGATTTATAGCTCACCCAACTTCTATATATAACCTCAATATCATCTTGAATCTTCATTCAAATTGAACTCAAGCATTTTGTTTTACGATCAAAAAGTAATAATATACAAATTTAGCATACATTGCAAATATATTTTACAAAAACCGTCATAGAGTACATTTCAATATTAATAAATGCATTCAGCAAAGCAATAAAAAATTGGACGTGAAAAACAAAAGCCAAATTGAATATCTAAGGATACAATATATAACCAGGGACGGAGGCATTAATTGACCCCGGGGGGGGGGAGGGGAATGGCCCCCTCTAATTTTTTTTTTTAAATAGTATATATATATATATATATATATATATATATATGTGCGCATCAATTTTAGTAATTTTGTCCTATAAAATTATATTTTACCCCCTTAACAATATCATTGATTATTTTTAGATTAACATTACAGTTACAAATTTATCTACAATATTTTTATAAATTGTTGAAGTATAAATTCTTATTGGTTCACATCTGGGCCTATTACTTACATCACTTTTTACTTACCAATAATCACTCATTATATCAGCAATATACCTCTAGCACTTTCCTCATTTTAAAGGCCGTTAAAAAAATTTATAAATCTAAAATCTAAAACAACATATACTAGCCCAAAAACATTTGTGCAACAACAAAAATCACTAATAGCAAAGCTAAAAAAAATTTCAAAAAAAAAAAAAAGTCCAATTAACCAATTTTACTCAAACAACTAGCCCTTTAAAAAGTTTTAAACAGAATAATTTTGTGTTTGCCCATCAAACGCACAAATCAAAAATTCAAAAATTCAAAAAAAAAAAACCTCCACGGCTAAAAAGTTTCTAAACTAGAGACTAGAGTCACCCCCCTTAACTCAAAGTCTTAGCTACGTCCCTGTACATAACCCAAACATAAAATCAAGAAAGGGAGAAATTGGGCCTTACTGTCAACAACAGAGGTATTGAGCTATTCCAAAACTTGGCACTTGATTGATGTTAAGCTTTTTGGCCGTGGGAGTGGGATTCTAGCTCGCCTGGAATGTCGTCCATTATTGGAAACTCCATGATCTAAATCCAACCGGTCTGGAATCTCCTCCATTTTGGAAATTTGAACCGAGAGATCCACTTTCTAATGGGCCTCTTTGTTATGAGTCGATGGTTTCTTCTTTGCCACCAGCGTCCGATTTGGGCACGTTCGGAAGATCCACGAGGACAACAACAGATACATTCTACATGGACCCCCATCCATTTTATAAAGTCAGTGTTATCATCACATGAAGTCTCATAATAATCTCCGTCTTCATCAAACCCACCAACTTGACATGCAACTTCAACGTGATTCACTCCAGATGGAGCTGATTCATACAATTGCCCACGAGATACACAAAAAAACATCAGATTCTCAGACTTTCGTTCGTCTAGTTCCCTTAAAGTACCGATTTCTTCGTCTTCTTTACCATTGATGAAAACGTTCAAATACCATGCTCCGTGGTTTTTACGTGCCTTGGTCGATTGAAAGGCAATAAAGACACCAAATTTTGGAATTTGGCGTCCAACCCAGAATGATATGGGATTTCCAACACTATGATGATGGCGCGATTTGAACCACATTGGAGTCTCATCTCCTGGTAGTATAATATGATAATCATGGTCATCATATTCGTATTCTGATTCAGATTCAGATTCGAAGTCATCAAAGAGCAAAGGATCCCTTAATAATGCATTGCTTCTTGGTAATATCCCAAGAAATTCCCCACACTGCTTGCATTTGGCAAATACAATACAAGAAATTGAAATTTAGCTAATCTCATCATACGTAAATTAATGTGCATTAAAAAAAAAAAAAAAAACCTTAAAGTGAGAGATAGAAAGAGAAAGAGACCTGATCCAATAATCTCCCTGATGATTGTGGATCCAACGAGTTGCAGTTCTTTGCATTCATAAATTCTATAGATTGTGGAAGCCTTGGAATTTCCCGAAGCTGCTTGCAATTTTCTAGGAAAAGCAATTGTAATCTCGTAAATTTGGTAATGCTTTCAGGTATGGTAACAATATTGGAGTAAGATAGATCTAGAGTTCCCAATACCGGGAAGTAATCGGGCTTCAACCAAATATTTAAATCAACCATATTTCTGTTAAAATCCAAATAGCTGAGCTCTAGACGTCTCAAGCTCGGAAACCCAAATCCAAACCCATATTGCGAAGACGCATTGGTGGTGGTGGGATAAAAAAGGTCCCCAAGATTTTGACATTTACGTAGGTTTAAAACAGTGAGCCCACTAGTGAGATACCTTAGTGATGAGGGCCATTCCGTAATACCACTATTACTCAATTCTAATTGCTCCAGACATTCCATTTCTGGTTGAATATGGGGGAACTTTTCAAGCCTTTCGCAGCCTCCTAGATTCAAATATTTAAGAGATTTCATATTGATCTTGCTGGGAAGAATTTGGAGTTTTTTGCAATTATAAAGGCTCCATTCTTTAAGCTTATAGAGAAATCCAATGGCTTCATCGACCTCAATTAAATTTCCACAACCACGCAAGATCAATGTCTCTAAGTTTGGAGTGCGCAAACCAGGTAATTTTCTAATGGATTCACACCCTCCCAAATCAATACTTTTCATATTTTCATACTGGAACTCCTATAGAGGAAAATAAAAAAGAAAATTATTATTCCCTGAAATTATAAAATAATATTTGAAGAAATCAAAATTCATAAATACAATTACAAACATTGATACCTGCTTAAATATCTTCTCCAATCTAATGCAACTTTCCTGCATCTCGAGTGCAACAAGTTGTTGAGGGCAATAGTTGGATGGAAAGTTAAAAGGATATTTTGGCCATTCAAGAAGCCTTAATCCACTGGGGAAATACGTAAGTTCTTCAGAAATTTCAACATTATTAACCATTAGAAACTTGAGATTTTCCATCATTTTGAAAGCTTCAGGTTGTAATTGCACTTGTACTGGAGTTGGTGAATGCAGCATTATACCATGAATATAATCAGAACCCTGATTGGAAAAAGCATTAAGAAACCATATATCATAATAGAATTTACCGACTAGATGTGGTACGTTTATAATATTTTCATAACAAATAATAGATGGTTAGTTTTTATTGGTTCAAATTTGAACCTAACACTTAAGATTATTTTTTTACTCCAACAATAACAACTAGCAATAATATGCCACTTAACATTTATTGTAAAAATGTTGTAAACATGTTATTTCTCTTTACCAAAGAGAGGTCTAAAAATTTACTATCCTAATAAACCTTTTTTTTTTTTTTTGGGGTACAATGTTAAAAAGAAACCATATCAAAGGGAAAAATTATTACTTCTTCCTTGTGAAAGGAAAAAAAAAATGAAGAAAAAGAATTTATACCTTATTTCCAGTTAGTACTTCAATAGCATCCTCATGATTGCATAACCTGCTACGTTTTCTGAGGATTTTTGGCGATTCCTGCCGCACAATTTCCATACCCATTTGTTGTATCAAGTCATGCATTGACAATGTACCAAGGTGATTAATAGTTATGAGGGATTTATCAACAAGTATTGGAATACCAGACTTTGGATATAAGTTGCAATTGCCTAATATATTTACAACAAAATCTTCAGACCTTCCCTTGAAGAAACATGAAATATCAAGAAATATATTCTTTTCATTTTCTTCCAATCCATCATAACTTACCTTAAGTATTTGATAAATTTTTCCATTGGGATATTTTTCATATTGACGTAGTGTACTTTCCCATTCAGGTTTTGTTTTCCCACACAAATTAGAACCTATTATTCTTAGAGCTAATGGAAGACTTCTAGCATAATATAAGGCTTGATTTGTAAGTTCAAAATATTCTTCATCGGGCTCGACTTTATGGAAAGCATATTGACTAAAGAGTTCAAGAGCTTCATGATTGTCTAATTCCTTGACCTTGTAAGTTTTAGTTGTACAAACTTTTCCAAGAGTAGTTAGCAAGTGTTCATCTCTTGTTGTTATAATGACTCTACTTCCTGATACCAACCAATCATGTTTTCCAAGAAAATTTTCTATTTGTTTTGATTCATTCACATCATCAAGAACCAAAAGAACCCTTTTACTACGAAGCCTTTCCTTTATCACATTAATTCCTTCAGATACATTGTTCACCTTCAAATGTTGGTTTTGTAAGATTTTAGAAAGAATTTTCTCTTGTAGCTTAATTGTGCCATCATTTGTCCTTGAATTTTCTCTGACGTTTTCTAAAAAGCAGCTTCTTTCAAAATTATCAACAATTTTGTTATAAATAGCTTTTGCGATTGTAGTCTTACCTATTCCTCCAAGACCATGAATTCCTACCATACGTACATCATTTGAATTTATATCTATAAGAGATTCTACATCCTCAGCACGGGAATTTACTCCAACAGGGTACTTGGCAACAAATAAGAGTGTTCCCTTTATTTTGAATTTTGAAATCTCTTCAATAATTTCCTGGATAAATTTAGTTTCCAGACCGCTGCCATTGACAAAGCATAAGAGACATAAGTTCAACTAGTTGGAAATATAAATATGAAAATATACTAAATTTAAGATGTCTAATTTATGCATTGCAGCTCACACATCTAATCTTTTTTTTTTTTTTTTTTTTTGAGGGAGTTTCAACTATGACTTCCTTTCCCAATGATGCAGCATAAGATACATAAGTTCAAGTTCAACTAGTTGGAAATATAAATATGAAAATATACTAAATTTAAGATGTTTTCATAAATTTAAGATGTCTAATTTATGCACGTACGCTCTTGATGATGCTCTTTATCATCAGACAAAGACACCAATTGATTTTTTGGTGTTGGCAGTGATTATATCCTAGATCTCTTATTCAACCATCAGAGATTTTACTAGTTGAGCCAACTAGAACCTACAACTCATACATCTAATCTAATATATACTAATATCTTTCTTTTTTGGAAATAATAAAAGAATTTCTATATTAAATAACTCTCATAGACTGCCTCATTTAGTGCAAAAGTGCAAGGGTTTAGCCATAAATTTTTTTGGGGGGCAACTTGTGATACTAATTTATTAGTCTATACAAACTTCTATACGCATGCACAATCACAAACATCTATACACACACATAAATTAGTATCCTCCATAATGAATCCTTAATATTTCCATTTTTAATATAAGTTACCAAATTGTCTACCAAAGTGAGTAAAAAAAATTTCAATTAAACTAATGAAGTATTCAATGACATGAATAATCCAAAGCATTAATAGACACAAGAATACATTTTACAATAAAAAGTGAATGTGAGGGGAAAAAAAATTCTCTATAACTGCTAGACCAATTGAATAATTTTTTTAAGAGCATCATTGGACTTACTCAAATATTTGACAAGGCTAAGTCCCATTTTGTAGGCTAATTATTAAAATGTTTACATATGGTAAGCAAAACATTTTAAAGTTTTTGGGAGGATTTTGGCCCCCACTTAAGAATGTAGCTCCACCCTGGCCAAGTGATAAGTGATATAACTATTTTTGCGCAAATCTATAATCCTACCACTTAGATAACACTTATTTAACATTAAATTTTTTTTTTTTTTTTTTTGAGAAAGAACATTAAATGTTAATCTATACTCCTACAGCTACAAGACTTTCTATGCCAAAAAATTTATTTTTTGCTCCAACTTTGAACACACCAGGGGGAAAAAAAACTGAAAACGTTTGGAGTTATGCCAAATGTACACACACGAACCCAAATGGAAAAATAAATAAATCCCACAAATCAATTTCAAATGGCACAACCTTCACAGCTATAAATCAACTCATAGAGGAATTTGCCCCCCCCCCCCCCCTCCCTTTTTTTTTTTTTTTTTTCTATAGTGAATTACAGAGGAGGTGCGTGTAGTTTATTAGGAAAAATAAGGGAGGTTTGTGTATCTAAACAAAAGGGAAGGTCAATGTAATTTTTCCATTAAAAAAGTGTCATTGGAATCAGAAAATGAAAATTGAAAATACCTAAAAGGTGTTCTCTTGTTGTTTTTTCGCTTTTTAAATTGATATATCAATTTTTAACTTTCCAAGCTCCGGTCTGGATTTACTGTTTCTTATTTTGAAAGTTGAAAATTGTTCATAATATCATTAATTTGAAGGATCAGTAGCGATGAATTTTAAGATGAGATGATAGAAATTTAGTATAATGACTTATTTAATGAATTAAGAAAAATTTTAGGAGTGTATATATGTCAAGAATTGTTTGCATGGTTGAATTGACTAGTTGTTAACCTGCACAATACACATAAAAATCTCATATAAAAGATAAAATCATAAATATATATATATATATATATATATATATATATATATATATATATATATATATATAAATATCAGGCGACTGGGCTCTGATATATCATAAAAGAGATGCGGAAGGTAAAATAAAGTAGCCAACTGTGGCTTACAATGATAGGCTGTGTTTAGGAGACTATTCCTAAAACTTGGCTGGACCTCTAAGGTATTTCTGCTATGAAAACCTTTGCTGAAGAGGGAGGTTCAAATTTGCTGTAAAATGAAGCCTGCTGAAGACTGAGGAGTGAGCTCCTTTAAATAGGCTGAAGGGAGCATCGGATGCTGCTGAAGACTCCTGAAATCACGGAAGAATCTGCTTTCACGGGGGGTGAATACTGTTTCCACCGACTGCTACAGTGATTTGTCATGATTGCTGTGAATAGTGAAAACTTTTACTATTCATGCTACAGTAACTTGTCCCCTTACTTTTCCGGATTGGGGTACTGTAGAAACAGTAATCTGCTGATGGCTGGTACTGTAGATACTGTTCAAATTAGTGGCTGGTGCTGAATTTGAATAGTAATCGGACTTATAACTTTATCCTGAGTGCTGAGTCAGGATACTTCTAGTCTGTATCGGGATCATCTGACGTATTTTGATCAGACGGCTCCCACGGAGAGTCATTACCGCAGTTGTGCCCGTGATACCTGGCGTAGGTATTGCAAAGTCCACAGTAGAGGAGTGGTTCACGGATAGGCTTTTTCCCTGTGAGAAACTCTTTAGGGCAATCTGGACCGAACTTTTCCCAATTTCTGATAGCTGAGATATATGGTCTTCTCCCAAAGACATAGATTCTGTCTGTAGAGCCTATGAAATGGTAATCTTTCCAAAGTTCATGGCTGATATCTACAATCTGGTTGTTGAAGTAATTCCTCCAGCGTTCTGCTAGAGCCTTAGGGTATTTGTAGGAGATGTATGTGTCTCCTTCATACCACGGGCCTTGATAAGTATAACCATCGATAAGGACAAGATGCTTTGAGGGATGTACTTCCATCCATCTCTCTTCATCCCAATCTGGTAAAGTACTCCAACATCTGATAGAAACAAAAGGGCTGTTGATTGCTCTGACAGCATTTTGGATGATTTGGGGCATCTGGCTGATCTGGTCATGACTCGTTAGCTGGATGAGTCTGATGAAACCTGATTCAAACATCTGAGAGAGCCAGGCTGGATCCCTTTCATCTTCATCTGTCTCATCATTATAATTGACCATAAGTCCTGGGAAGGGATGCTTGTTTTCGTATACTCTGGTGCTGCTACCAAAGTGATCTTCCCATTCAGCTTGTGCTAGGATGTCATCCAAGTTATCTGAATCATAAGGATTAGGGAATGTGGTAGTAACAAGTATTTTGAAGTGCTTGTACCACAGATTCCTGCTTTCATTTATTGCCTCGCTTTTCAGAATATGATTTTGTATATCTGAAGGCAAGTTGGCGGTGGCACTTTTAAGGATGGTTCGAGCCTTAAGGCTGAACTTGGAATAATCTGTGCCCATGATAGTAATTTTTCCCCTTGAATGGGAATTCTCTTTGCCAGAGAGTTGACTAATTAATTTTTCATTTATAGCCATGAAACTACTGGAATATGCATTCATTTCTGGATACACATTTTGAAGGGATGTTGCTCCTCTATGGCTGGTAGAGGATGCGCCTTCATGCTTCTCAAAAGACTGTCCCATTGCTGGTAGTCTTTTGTCCTGAGGATAGTCCCTTGCGGGAGCTTTCCCTTTGCCTTTCTTCTCCGCTGGAGAAGACATTGTTGCTATTTCCTGCCAAGAAAGTTTTGGATGAAATAAGATTTTTAAGGGCTGGTTAAAAATCCTTTTTTCTTTAAAACTGATGGATGCGGGGATGCAAATATATTTATAATGAATGCATGATGGTAATTGATTATGGCTGAAGGGACAATCAATTGCTTTGGCTGAATCAAGGTATTGGGCCTGATTATAAGTTGTGAGAGTACTGAGAGTTTTGGATATAGAAGCTTTCTGGAGGGACTTGATTTCCCAAGGGGCTGGGCTTCTTACAAACTCAAATTTGATTGGCTGATTGAAAGGACGGGCTGTGAGTCCTTCATTGTCTGTGATGAATGGATATAACAGGCACAAGAATGGATTTCCTAAGATGACTCTATCTGTCATATTTTTAACTAAGACAAACTTTGTCATAAAGGATATGCCGCTTTGGCAAACCATGGCTTGTGGGATGTCATACTTAATTTGCATTCTTCCGCCACTTGCGGATGCTAGTCTTTCTTTAGACTTCCTGAAATATTTTGGGGGAATGATCCCTTCTTGGATGCAATTAAGATCAGCACCTGAATCAATTAAGGCTATGACCTCAAATTCAAACTCTTGGCTAATGACAATTCTGACTTGGGAATGCCATTTATGGAAGTTAACTCTACTGATGGTCTCTAAGAACAAACCTTGGCTGGGTTCTTGGCTAGGACCGGCTGTGGGGTTAACTGTTTGACTGCCTTCTTCATCTGAGGGACTTTCCTCATTACTTTGATGAGAAGTATCTTCCAATAATTGGATTCTTCTATTAAGGAGATCATAATCTACCCTGAGAATGGTTAGTTCTTGCTTTAGGGTTCTGACTTCTGATTTGGTTTCCTTAATTTCCTTCTGAAGGTCGTTGACTGTAACTTCCTTCTTTGACTGGGTAAACCTATTGTAGATTTGCTCTAAATCTACTTTGGGTTGCTGGATCTTAATGGGAGGCTTGCTGGTTTCCTTAACCAGGGCTTGGTGGAAAAGGGTAAGCTTTTGGGCCTTAATGCCGGGGTCTTCTATAGCCTCTATGAGGTCTAAAAGAAGCTCCTCTTGCTTGCTTAGCACATTGATGGTTCTGTTTCTACAACAACCATCTCTGCATGGTGTGGGTTCATCCTGGCTACTAGAAGTACTGGTTCTAGAGGATTCGGAGGATGACCTGTATGACTGCCGAAGTTCACTGTCACTAGCACTGCTAAATGACTCGCTATCTGAGCGGTCAAGTTCTAGTAACTTGAAGATCTCATGTTTACTGGGTTGGTCACTAATGAGGGTGTTGATCAGGGACTTGGCCTTGGCTCTACACTCATTTTTAAAATGACCTTGCTTTCCACAGTTGTAGCATTTGCCGGATGCTTGTGGAATGGATTGCTTGGGTTTTCCTTTCTTATAGAAATCATCGGCCTTGTGCCTATGCTTTCTATAGTACTTGGTTGGCTTCTTCCTAAAGGGCTTTTCAAAGGATTCCTTTCCTTTGTGCTTGGATTTCCTTTTGGAAGGTCTGACTGAGGGTAAGCCATACTGTGTACAGAAATGTCCTATTTCGTACTTGGCTTTGCTTTTACTGATATGGCTTTGGATTTTGAGATCTCTGCACATCTTCATCCCTTCACTTCGGATGGTGCTAGAGATATCTCCATATGTTAGGTTATCATAATCTATGATACCTAAAGGACTGCAAAGGGTTTCCTTTACCTTCTGGCTGAAGAGGGTAGGTAAACCATTGATAAATTTCTCCTTCCAAAATGGAGAATTACAATCCTTTCTATGCATGACTCTAGTGGTAAAAACATCTTCATACCACTTATATTCTCCTAGGGTTTTACACCTAAGATTGCTCAGCTGTTCATAAATCCTGGCTGTGATATTGCTAGGTTTTCCTATGAAGTGTTTCATGATCGTATAGATCAGAGTGTTGACTCCATCAGGGATACCCTGCTCAATCTCATTGATGATGGGATTGCCTTCCTCATCCTTCTGGATGGCATACTGGATGTCTTCTTTAGACACTTCAGTAAGACAATTGTTCCACCATTGCTGGAGTTTGCCTGTGAATCCTAACGCCATCATTTCTATGACTTCTCTATGGGGACGGCCTTCGTCCAAGTAGTTGTTGGCTACCATAGTCATATGCTGGATTTTGTTTAGGATTTCCTGTTCTGATAAACCATCTATGTTCCATTCATAGAGTCTACCAGAGGCTACTGAGAACTGGTTACCAACATTCCTTTCCTCATACCTGAGGTCAGGGGGTGAAGGTTTACTGAACCAATTCTTGGCTGAGCTGCTAGGATCAGGGTGGTAAAGCTTTTTTACCTCTAAATCCTGGAACTGGGTTTCTAATTGCTCAAACTCTTGGTCCGAGACTTGACTGGAATTGCTGGAAGATTCCTGGATATTTAGAACCTCAACTGAAGGGGTGACTGGTTCCTTCTTCACAAGTTCTTCTAGCTTTTGGGCTACTACTTCTAGGGCTGTCTTATCCATAGAATGGCTGAGACTGGTATGCCTAGTTGTAGGTAACTTGATCAAAGGCTTTTCTAAGACTTGGATCGGTTTGCTGGAGTTTCCTGGCTGGAGGATAACTTTGTTTTCGATCTTGTCTTCTATCCTGTCAAGCTGTTTGCCTATGACATGGATGGCTTGGTTGGTGTAATTGTTCTGCTCAATTACCTTGTCAACCGGTTGGTGCCTATCAATCGTTACTTTAAAGGGAGAGGCTATAATCTCCTTTCTGCGATGATCAAAGGTTATGGCTTCTAGGGGTGGATGGCTTGACCTAACAACCTCTTTGGTTGCATTGGGTCCTTCAATGGTCCAGGCTTTGGTGAGGACGCAAAACTGCTTGCGCTTGCCATAATACCGTTCGAAGTAAATGAAGAAGGGAACATTACGGGATAAATCCCTCATGAATAGTACCCAAGCATCATAAACATTCTGCTTTTGTTCTCTGGTATAATTGGCTTTGTAGGCTGCTCTTTTAGCCTTGTTTTCCTCAGAAGTAAAATCCTTTCCTAACTCTTCTAGGTCGGGATCAAACTCTTTGGTTAGGACCATGATGTTTAATGGTTCCTGATCTGGAGGCTGTTCCATATCAGTAACTGATGGGGATGGTGGGGATTGCTCACGATCGTCTTGCTCATCGACAATCGAATCCTGTTTGGCTGTATAGCAAGGTGTGCTGAGTTGGGAATTGGTTTTAACTCCCTGAAGCTGGACACCTAAGTCTCTTCTAGACGTTGGATATGGTGATCCTTTAGGTCTAGTTGAGGTTTGCTGGGATACTGGCCTATCTCTCAAGTAGATAGGTGACTGAGGCTGGATTGGAGATCTAAACTGGTATGTATCCAGAGGCTGTCTGCACTCAGGAGTGCTAGGCCTAGATCTATCAAAACTCAACCTATTAACCGGAGATCTAAACTGGGATGTATCCAGAGGTTGTCTATACTCATAGTCTAGAGGAGTAGATAACCTAGATCTATCAAAACTTAATCTAACCGTACCGTCGGCTAGTTGCTGGACAAAATCCAAATCTGGACTCTGTGCTGGGTTTTGGATCTGTAGAACATGGTTCTCATTTTCTAAAGTCCAATCTGCTGGGAATGTGATCTCATTCCATCTAAGGCTTCTGGGAATACTAACCCTGGCTGTAGGATCAGTAGTCTGGATTAGGGTTGTTTCACCCTTCTCCCTTCTATCAAGTGCTCCAACATTCATGTTAGTTCTCATGCACTTGTAGTATACTCTGTATATCAAGGCTATTTGGCTGGTTCCCTGTACCATGAGGGTTCCGTGGGTCTTGATATTTAAAGTGAGGGCTTTGATGACTGTGCTGTCATGAAGACAGATGCTGAAATCTGGAAAACAATTAAAATGTATAGGACCATTAGAAAGGCTGGTTTCTATGGAACCTAACAGGCTATCGCTAAATCTGATGTGTCTAGCGTCTCTAAGGGCCATGAGGATTGAGCTGTTCAAACCTCTTCTGGTGAGTGGTTTCACTCCAACTTGGACTAATCCTATGTGTAGGAAGTTATGTCCTTTGGCTTTATGCTTTTGGATAGCTGAAGGAGATAACAAGTAGCACGTTTCGTACTCTTTGTTTATACCATAAACTTGTTCTATGGTTTTAACATGGTAGTCTGTTTGAAAGGCTGATTTCAAAGACCACGAAGACTTATAGAATTGGCTGGTGGCAACTTTCGGGATATTCCAATCTCCTATGTCTAGATCTAGATCGGATAGCTCATAAGTTTCCGAATTAATTGCTCCTACGTCTGCTGGAATATCTGGGATGGATGTGGGTTGATTACATCTACTACTGGTGGATGAGTTACTTCTAAATATCCTATTCATGATTCTGGGGTTACAAGTTTAAACTAACGATTACAACCTGGTCACCTTTATATCTTCAAATTTAAACTAACAATTACAACCTAGTCACCTTTGTATCCTCAAACTTTTGGGTTTCTCAACCTTTAGATCTGGTACAGATAAACACAACTGTGGGGTAGATACCTAACTGCTAACTCCTTGTCTTCGGTCTTCACTTCCAATAATCGGGACCACCCTAACACGCCTTCCTCGGCTTTCAACGGGCTGACCAACGAAACCTAGGAAGATTCTCGACTTTATCGACAGTGGAGAAAATAACAGGAACTAAGGTAGCAATTCTCACAGAACTAGTGTATCTGCAACAAACTTTCAGGGATAGACACAAAAATAAGAAGAATAGGGATAACTGTGAAGTAAGGTTAATAAAAATATGAAGAGTAGGGATAACTGTGAAGTAAAGGTTAATTTGAACAAATAGTCACAGAATAACAAATAGAAAGGTTAGAAGGAGGCTCAGCCTACCATTTACAGATGTAAAAGAAGATAATGAAGTAGTAGCAGACGAAGAAATAAATAATTGGAAATGGAAGAGTTATCATGAAATAGATGTAAAACAAAATATGGGGAATGGGAGATATATCCATAAAATAATTCAAAATAAATATAATGCCAAAATAATGCCAATATTTCTGGATAACTATGGCGGCAGTGCCGACCAACTTGATTGTAATAAAAGTAACTTACAACTGACCGGGCCAAACTTGGCTCTGATACCAAAAGGGGCGTAAGTTACATTAAATATCCTATTCTTAGTGTGTCTCTTGGCTTCCAAAGCCTACAAGGAAGCAAGGCCAAGGAAGCCTCCAAAATATTATGGTTACGACAAGTGTGACCATCACAAAAGAGAATGTAGGGAAAAAGCCTCCCACATTAGAGAAGGAAACCCTGAACCTCAGGAACCTAGCACATCCCGGCCAAGAAAGCCAAACAAGCCTCAAAAATGTTATGGTTGCGGAAAGCGCGATCATCACAGAAGAGATTGTAAGGCCAAAGCCTCCAGCCTTAAGGAAGGAAACCTTAAGGACCAGGAACCTAGCACAACTCAGCCTTTAGTCCAGGAAACCAGTAATCCTGTGACTCAGCAACCCAAGAAGGAAGTCAATTTTGACTTCCTTCTTGGGTTGCTGAGTCACAGGATTACTGGTTTCGAGCAGACTTTTCTTGGGAGAGGATGCTCTTATAGAACTGGATATTCTTTTCTGGGTGTCTGGGTAAGAAATGCCAGTTTGGTGGCAATACTTCCATGGCTAAGGCTAGAGGATCTGTTATATGAACCAAGTGGGGTTCAATATAAGAGATATGCTGAATAAAGGCTTTTTTGACATATGGGGACCGACTTTGAACTGGGTAGGAAGAAGGTCTCTGGATGAGGCTAAAATGTTTTTCTACTTGATAAGGGTTAATTGTTCTGGGTGTTGGGGAGGCTAGGGCTGAGCTATAACTGGGCTGACCATGAGATGATATATATATATTTGGGAAGCTAAAATAAAATAAAATATCAATTCTTAAATAACATCTAAAATTTTGTGCATCATCATAGAATTCTATAAAAAGGAATTCTTTTTTAAAACAACCCTTTCTCAAAATCAAAATTTTTTCTTCCTAATATCCAAAACATATAAAATGTATTTAATAAATTACAAATGAAAGAAAACTATCTCTCCTTAATATACAAAACACCAACAAAAAAAACTACAAAAAAAAAAAAAAAAAAAAAACCACAAAGACTTTCAAAACCCAAAACCCAACAAAATCATGATTCAAAATAAATCATACTATTATTTATAACTTTATTTACAAACAGAGCAAGCTTCATAATAGCATAGATTTGTCTAGTTTCCCACTCTTTGTTTTCTTTTCTTTTTTTCCCCCTTCTTTTAATTGCATCATCAGTGAACCAAAATTTAGATTCACGCCCAAGTGATGAATAAAATGTTGCATAAGATAATATTTCAAACAACAATTACAAGAGTTTCGATTATCATTTATGCTATTACAATTGGATGAGGTGAATAATTTTTTTTGAGAATACTAAGTAGTTTTAATACATACACACACATGGGGAGAGGGGAGAATAATTGGATGAGGTGAATAATTGATATCTATAATTCATCATCAACAAAATATATATATATATATATATATATATATATATATATATATATATATATGGTACATAAATATAACACAATTGAAACAATTGACAAAGCAAAACAATTGGTAAAATGTAAAATAGAAACAAATTGAAAACTATTAAACAAAATAAATATACGTCTACGAAATGAAAAATCATTCCAATCAAGATATAAAAATATTTTTCTTCTCTTTGTACTTCTCATGTTTCTATTTGATTATTTAAGAAATTCATGCCAGCATTGTTTCCTTTAATTAATCCATTGCCACACTAAAAGATTTATGATTATTATTATTTTCATTTTGTACTTATTGATCTAAGTCTATATGTTATAAGGATACACATGATGGCATGTTTGTTTTAGTCAAACCTACTATACCAGAGCTTAATAAAAATGGAAACAAAACAATTAGTTAAAAAAAGGAAAACAAAACACCAAAACACTAAAAGATATGCGCCTATTTACCACCAAAAAGAAGAAGAAGAAGAAGAAGAAGATATGTGCCAAACAGTGCAAAACACATCCCAAGGTAAGATTGAATATGGAGTATGAAAAACATAAATTAGGCAAATTTTAGTAAATGAGATGTGAAAATGTAATCGATGGTAACAAAAAGAGCGGAAAACAAATAGAAGCCATTAAAAATTCACCCCAAAAAAAAATCATAGAAATAGAGAGAGTGTTGAAAAATAAGATAATATGTTTAGAGTAAGAAATAATTAAGAGGTAATTAACAGTGAAAATGAGGAGATGGAATGTTGGAGAAAATGTAATGAAAGAATTTCAGAGGTCATTAAAGAGATAATTGAATAAGGTATTAGAGCATTCGCATTGAGCCTGAGAAATGCCAAATGTAAGGAAAATTTGGCATTCAGGCCCAAAGGAGCACAGCATCCGAACTGCCAAAATGGGAACAATTGTAAAAAATTTTAGAATGTTGCTATAGTACCATCCTAAATGTAGAATGACATTGTAGCACTATTGTATCCATTTTTTAATCACTTTTATTCTCTCTCTCTCCTTTATCTTCTCTTTCTCTGGGGTTGAGATGTCTTCTTTCTTTCTCAACTCTCTCTCTATTTTCTCATCTACCCTCTCTCACTCTCTGACTCAATGTTGGCCGAAGCAAGGTCCGACAAAGGCGTGGCGATGACGACGTTTACTGATCGGTGATGGCATTTCTCACGGCAATGATGGCATTTTTCTAGGTATTTTCGACGGCCTAGGTTTCAAACGACAATGTGGGTTTTTGATCGGTGGCTTGGGTTTGCTAATTGGTGGCTTGGGGTTTCTAATCAGTGGCTTGTGGAGATTGGTGAGTCGGTGTGGTGCGTTTGAAGTGATTTCCTCGATCATGAGTTTGAAGTGGTTTTTCCTCTTGGTGTGTTTCTGGCAATTTTTTGGCAATTTCCTCGATCGGTGGTGGTGGTTTTTGGCAATTTTTTGTGTTTCTTTTCCTCTTGGTGGTTGTTTCTTGTGGTTGTTGTTGGTTGTGAGTTTGGTTGTGGTGGTGGTTGCTAGCTGGTGGCGTGGTGGTGGCAAGGTGGCCATTTTCATGTGGTTGTTCTTGCTATGGTTTATGGGTTTGGTGGTGGTGGCAATCAACATGGATTGATGGTGGGTTTTTCTTAAATTTTTTGTTTTGGGATTGTTGTGATTTGCTAGGCAGAGGATTTGGGTCTGTGTAGTAGTGATTTGGGTCCATGTTGTGGGTGATTGTTGTTGGGCAGAGGATGGGTAAGTGATTGTTGTTGGGTGGAGGAGGTGGTTAGGGTTTGGGTTTGTTCACAGTGGAGAGAGAGAGACAGGGGAGGAAGGAACAGAGAAATTAGAGAGAGGAGATTATTTTTTTCGTTATATATTTAGTTGGATAATATATATTATTTTATTGAGTAGAATAGGAAAATAAAAGTTGGGATTCTGGGTGTATTGTAAAATGGTATTGTATAATTAATAAAATAGTTTTTTAAGATGACAAAATAAGATAGGATAAAATTCTCTGATGCAAATGCTCTCTTAAGAGAATGACTTTAAAAATGTAAATGAATGTGAGAATAGTTGATATGGCGTAATAGGAGTAATATTAAATTCTATATTTTAATTATTAATATGTAATAATAATGTATAGATGTATATATAGATAGATATATAATGGTTTTTTAGTAGAGTTTGTGTTGTGCATTCGTGTTAGAATCTCATCCTCTCCTTTGTGTTGAGTGTATTTTTTTTTTTTTTTTTTTTGTTTCTCCCAAAAAAAGGAAAAAAGGAAAAAAAGAATAGATAGATATAGATTTGAGTGATTGATACAACTCACTTGTATATTTGGAGAACATTGAATATTTTGTCTATCATTACTTATACTATTTACAAGAGAATTCTTCTTTTTGAACTATACTTTTATGTGGTTCAAAAATACTCATAGAAGAGACAAAACTTAAGGACAACTTAGTAAAAATATATCTCAAACTCTACGTAAAATGCTTACGAAATATGACAATTTTCTACTAATTCATATCTTCAAAACAAATTTATCCAAAAATAAATAAATAAAAACTTCTTAGTCCACTTTGATATTTCTCTCATGCCTCAAAACTATGTTCCAACTTTTTTTTTTATAATAATCAAGACTCACCTGTTTCTTTTATTTAATATATCTGGTTTTTTTTTTTTTTTTTGAATTTCTAATTTCCTTTATTCCTAATCTCACATACACTAGACCAAAAAAAAAAAGAAAAAAAAAGAGTTCTATTATACTAGAGAGAGAGAGAGAGAGAGAGATATTTACAGGGGCAAATATCCATATCGATATAAAATCCATGAAATTTACAATTAAATGAAAATATATGAAAAAAAATTCATTGAAATTAACAATTCTTCTTGCGTTTTTTTTTTCCCCTACATGTATAACCATATATTGCCATTTAATTTATCCATAAACATTATTTGTAATTATTATTATTTTTTTTTAGGAACAACATTAATTGGAATTAAAACCTTTGAATTCGCCAAACCCTGCAAATAAAAAATATAAGTGCAACTACGTAGCACGATTTTTGGGCTAGTTATTAATAATAATAAAATATTAGTTAAACAACATATTATTTAAAGTTTCTAATGGTTAAATAAAAAATTTGGAATTCAATCATCGTTTACACTAAAAACTGACTGGTGTCTTGATTTGACAATATAGAATTATAATTAGAAGTGGACGCCATAAGTTGAATCTCTCTAAATATATATATATATATATATTTGAGATTTTTTTCCCTCTAAGAAATCAGATTTAGTCTTTGCATACTTGACCAAAATGACAAAAAAACTTTTGAAAATTTTCTATAAAAACAATGGGAGAAACTCTTTAACGGTAAAATTTTATATTTCAAACATTAACCTTTATTTGTGAACTATAACTACCTCAGTAGTAGAAGACATTGCCGAAATAAAATACTTTCATAATATACAAAAGAGTATCTAGCAAGAGATTATGATAATCCGATAATGTTATAAATTCATTAAAGAATGAGACATCATAAAATACATACCCATTCTTGTAATGGCATCCAGACAAGTTACCAACTTCTTTTAGAGCTGCACTCCAATTTTGCACCTTATCCTTGAATGTTTCTTCATGTTTAGCCAGGTTGATTCCAAACTCTTTTTTTTGTTTACGTACTTCCGACGGGTCCACTTTGTAAAAAACCGGCAACACAATCTGGCCATTTTTCTTACACTTGAGAATATATTCAAGTTCATCTAAACACCAAGTAGAAGATGCATAGTTTTCAGAAAGTACAACAACTGAAATCATGGACAATTCAATTGTTTTGAAAAGTTCTGCTGAAACATTTTCTCCTCTTTGAAAGTTATCATCAATAAAGGTGATAAAGCCTGCGTTACACAAAGCTTGATGTAAATAGTTTATAAAATTATTGCGGATATCGTCACCTCTAAAACTCAAGAAGACATCATATTCCCACTTATATGTAAAAGAAGAGGAGGTTCCTTTCTTGGTGTGGATAGCCATAGGTATGAGCTGATAATGGAAGATTAAGAAGATGCCGAAAAAGGAGGAGAAGGTGAGAAAGATTAAAGATGTGATGAAATAAATTTTTTCTTTTTTTTTTTTTTTGTTGAGTTTTTTCGGATAAAGATGAAATAGGAATTATAAGAGATAAATAAATAGGTGAAATGTGTGGAGGTTCACGGGTGAGTTGAGAGCGCTAAATTTGAAAGGTTAAAACGGTGTGCATTTGCTTAGGAAATTGATGAAAGACAGAAAATTATCACCAAGTGTGCAATATGAAAGAAGTTAAGAAGGCTACGGTGGCTCCTAATAGATACTGAAAGAGGTATTTATATCAAAACAAGTAGCCCCGATCAATTAGGCAGTCAATATCCCATATAAAAAAATAAATATAAAAATAAAATATGGCAGTCAATAAAGTGTTACATGACTCAAAAAAAAAAAAAAACTATATATATATATATATATATATATATATAAGTAAACAAGTGTATATATATGAGTCCATTTGTTATACATTTACGACCTAAACTGATTGTATTGTAAACTAGTTAGTTAGAACGCATATGTTACACGTTCAATACATGTCTCTATCAATCAAAACAAACAAACTCCTGTCAAATTTTACTTAAGAATTGGTTTGGCTGAAGTGATTTGAGAGAGGATTGAAAGAAGAGAGACAATAAGTGGAGAAAATGACTTTTTGTGATGTTTTGGTGGGACCCATACATTAATTGAAAGAAATATATTGAGGTGTTTGGTTGGGTGGATTTGTTTAAGGATAAATGATGGGGCCAAGTGTGTTTTCCCTAAACCTATCAAAATATTTTTTTCCAAAAAGTGGAGAGAAAAATAGGAAGAAAAACATAGTGCTTTGCTCCTTTTATGTTCAAATTAACAAAAGTACCCCCTCGCTCCAAATGTAAAAATTGAGCAAGTTTTTAGTTTTATCTTTCATATATTTCGGTCTTGTCTTTTTAAACGTTATCTCACTTCCTTTTTTTATTTTTTTGGGTGCCCAACCGTTTCTTTCTTCATTTTTTATTTATTTTTTTTACGGATTTGGTTTCTTGAATTTTTTATGCTATTTTTTTTTTAGAAAAATAAAGTTCTCATTCATAGACAATATTTCTTAATAAAAAAAATATAATGTGCTACCTTTTAAAAAAAAAAAAAAAAAAAATCTAATAGGGATGTGATGGTAATTTTGTTACCAACACTATTTTCTATCCTCTCATTTCTCTTCTTAACCAAATAAAAAACTTTCTATCACTCCACTTTTCCACTTGTCAAACTAAACACAAATGAAGGAAATTAAAATCTCTTCTATTTTCTAACCTTTCCATCCTCCCAACGAAACAAGAAAATTAAAATATTTTCTATCTTCTCACTTTTCCATCTCCTCCCCATTTTCTGTCCTCTCATTTTTCCACCCCTCCAACCAAATGAAGCCTAAATGACAAAATGAAAAATGAGATTTTTTTATGATGACTTAATAAGTAATGACTCACCAACTCACATTCACCCTAAATTATGGTCTAAAAAGAGAAAATAAATACTATTTTGTCCTTTATTATCTCTTTTTTCTTTACGTACTTTCATGAATGAGTTGAGAGCTGTGATTTGAAAGGCTTTAAATTTATGTGAATTTGGTTGGAAAAGAGAGATGAAATCAATCTGGAATTGAATAGGAAAGAGTGATAAACGTTGAAAATTTGGAATTTATTGTGAGAAAAAAAGAGGTGGTCAATATTGTATTGTGTACGGAAAATTTTTTATTATAAGTGCGTATCCTAATTGTTCATGAATTGTATGATACATAGTTGTGTATCTTATGAGTTGTATTGTATGGTAAAATCATGCATACCATACGATATATAGACATATGGGTTTAAAATGAGATTTTTTCTTAACAAGTTATTAGACTTTTTTTTTGAGAAATTATAGGGATACTTGATTGAATCTAATAAAAGAATAGCGTGTTCATGAGTTTTTCCTTCATTCTCTCTTTTTCCTATAAAATTTGGACTATACACTTGAAAATTCACCTTCATAATTGCAATTTTTTTTTCTATACTATGAATAAGGTGTTAATGGCAATATAATCATTTTTTTTTTTTTTGAGTTTATTGTTATAAGTCTATAAGAAGCTAGAATGTGAAGAAGAAATTTAAAGAAAAAATTATTAAAATAAAAGAACAAGAAGAAATAGTAAATGTTGATAATGAAAAAGAAAATGTCAATGAAGAAATAATTTTACAAGATGATGAATATGGTGATAACATTGACTTAAAAAGAATTGATTAGGCAAGATGATAAATATGATGAAAAGAAAGTATTATTTTGGCTCATATGTTATACGCTAGAACTTTAAAATTTAATCAATTTGAATGTGTATGTTATAAACATGCAGTGGCAGCTCTAGGATTTTTTTCTAGGGGGGTCAATTGTGTTGTAATTCTTGTATGCTAAAAGTAGTGTAGTTTTTTGCTAAATAAGAAGAAAAGTACAGCAAAAAACAATTTTATTCCGCAACCAATGGCAAAGTAGGCCAGAGTCCGGAGAGAATGTTTATTTATTTATTTATTTTTAAAAACGAATGAGCAATTTAATAGTAGAGCTACGACACAACACTTTCATAATGAAATCTAGGTGGCAAGTTGTTAAAGATATGTAAAAAAATTATGTCAATTGTGGGTCTAGATAAAAACCAATAAAAACTTGTCACTTAACATTTATTGTAAAATTATTGTGAAAATAATATTGTGAAAGTAGCACTATTTTTTTTATTTTATTTTAGAATACTAACTATTTATAACACACACACACATACGGGGAGAGGAAAGAATTTTTTAAAGAAACTAATAATGGTGTATATCCATTGTTAGGGGTCAAGATTTAGAGTTAGGGTGTTCAAAATTTTATTTTAGGGGTAAAAAAAATTAAATATATAATTTTTGTTTTTCAGCCAGGTCAGGGGGTTCATTTGAACCCCTGGGCTGGATGTAGAGCCACCCTTGCAAACATGTGTTAATTTGAGTTATTTAGATTTTCCAAATTATTACATAAGTGATTATTAAATTAGTCCTAATTTGGATATATATATATATATATATTTTTTTAAAAATTTATAATGAATATATCTTTTATATATTTATATCTATATGTATTGTATTAATTTTATTAGGTATTTGTGTATCTTAAGATCCATGATACAATACTTTAAAAAAAAAATAAAAAAAATTCAAGAATCAATTTACGCTGCGATTCACATTTTGACAACTATGAATTAAGACCAAAAACTTCGGAATCGTTATTTAAGTTGTGCCTTTTTTATTAATTGAAAAAAATAATCACTTTACTATATGCGTATGATAGAAGTTAGAAGGACTAAAAAGTAGAAGAAAATTTAAATTTGGCATAAATGATAGAATGAAAATGAGATTTTCTAATAATAACTTAATGAGTAATGACTCACCAACCCACATTCAGCCCACTTAATGGTCTAAAAGGAGAAAATAAACACCATTTTATCCTTTAAGGTTTCTTTTAAGAGTTCATAAGGGAATGAGATAGAATGGAAATGTATTTAAGGAAGGGAAAGGAATAGAATAAGAAAAGAATTTAACAAAATTAAGTAATCTTGTTTGGGAGTAACATAAGGGGAAATTGATGGAATTATTTTATTATAATATATTAATATTACTATTAGACCCATATTTTAAAATAAAATATTGAATATATAGGGATATTTCGAGAGTTTTAGTTAGAAATTCATTAAATCTAAAATCAATTCCCTCCCATTCCTCCCAATTTTGTGGGGAATGAAAATTTGATGTTTTAAGGAAATAGAGAGAAATGAGTGTTCCATTCTACCCATTTCATTTTCTCACACTTAAACTCTCAAATAACAGAATAGACTTTCAATTCCCTCCATTAAAACTCTCAAACAAGAGAAGGGAAGAATATATATATATTTTTTTTCATTCATTTCCATTTTGTCTATTTTAGTCTAAGAACCTACTTTTTCTATTTTACATTACTTACTTTTCAAAACACTCCACATCAGATTATCTATTTTACACTATATTATATTATATTAAATTATCAATTTATTTTTTTATTTTCTAATTGTTTCTCTTTCTTTACACACAACAATAACCTTCCATCTTCTTCATTCAACCTTAGGATATGTAAAGAAATAATAATAAAAAACTATATGCAAAATGAATAATATCAATGTAAATTTACACAATTACTATAGCAACTTTACAAATTTACACAATTTAACTTAAAATGATTTTAGTAATTGGGTCCGTTTGGTAATAACATTTAAGTATTGTTGTTCAGTTTTCAATATTTTGAAAATATGTGTTTGAATGTTATAGAAATACGTGTCAGAAGTGTTATTGTTGTTTAAATACTAAAAACTATTATCTAAATGTGTAAAAGTGATAATTTTTCTATTTTACATTAATGGATGTAAATGCTCTTATTATTATTATTATTATTATATTCCTACTTTCATGGATGAGTTGAGAGCTGTGATTTCAAAGGCTTTAAATTTGTGTGTTTGGTAGTGAAAGAGGGATTAAACCGAACTGGAATTGAATATGAAAGAGAGATGGAGTTGAACGGGAAATTTGGAATTTGCTGCGAGAAAAAGTCGCAGGCCTCGCCGCGTTAGTCCTTACTGGTGGACAAATATAATCTTCCACGAAGTTCCGCGATAAAATAGTTAAACACAATCTTCCAACACATTTATAATTTTAATTAGATTTACACCAGAAAGTTTACGCCCTCTTCCTCGTATTTTCCATGTTCCCACACGTGTTGTAGAATTACCAACTCAGCATCTGTTATACTTTATCCTGCCCCACACGTTTTGAATTTTCCAAAAATAGAGACAGAAACAACCTCGCACGTTTTGAATTTTCCGGAAAGAAAGACAAAAAATAGGAATCACTTTTCTTTCTTGTCTGCGCAGACTGCAGATAGGGAATTCCCATTTTTATATTTAGATTTTAAATTAAATTTTAATTAGACTCATTAGAGTTTAATTTTGTATGTTTAATTTAAATATTTTTATTTTTTTTACTTAATTCAATGTAAAAAACAATAACTCTAATATAAATTAGACATAAAAAACCTAATCAGATATTTAACTCTAGATATAAAATTAGAAAAAGAAATAGTTTGAATAATTTTACTTTTATAAGCCATTTTTTGGTGTGACAAAAAAAACTCAAATTTATAAGTTATTTAATATATTGAATAGGTATGGTTTAAGGTTTGTTAGTGACTAGGTAGAAGCATATATATTATATATACTAGTCGCAAACATATGCGATGCATGAGAAAGTCATTTATAAAACATCTAATGAAATTTAGAAATACAGAATCGAATTAATATTATGCATATTATAGACATTTTGCAAGTTAGCATTTAAAAAAAAAAATGAACAATCATAATAAAATAAAATACAATGGGAAGAAATATTTAACTTCTATGTTTTTCCATAGTTTATAAGAATTGTCTAACCTAGAACGTTATTGGGTTGTAGGAGAGATTTTTATAAATTGTTAATACCAGACAAATATACTTATGTTGTCAACATATCATTGCAAGTGCATAGTTACCGAAACCTATATCGTAATTTACAATTATTAAATTAATAAAGAAAAAATCTCAAAAGTTATATATATACACACACTTAGAACTAATACCATTCTTTTCTCCCCCCCCCCCCCCCCACCAAAAAAAAAAAAACTAATTCCATTTGAGCACATACTTGTTGTCCAACCATGTCTTAATTTTCCAATCAATAGCCTTCGAAAATATAAACTGCAAAAATATAAACAAACACCCTCACGGACGTGCTCAGAGGCTTTTCTATTTTTGGGGTAAAAATTAATAATTTTCATTTATTATAATTTGGGATTTCTACTTTTTCCAATTACCAAAAAAAAAAAGAGGAGGAATACGTGGGGTGAGTTTTGTAGATTGGAGGAGTTTTAAAATTAACAAAAGAGTAATCCTATTTTGTAGGGAGTTAATAAGTAGAAGTAAGAATTTAAATCAACATAAAAGTAGGAGTTTATTAAAAGTAAGAAGGCATTTCAACGTAAAAGTATGAATTTATTATTTTTGTCAATTTACTATTTTAACCCCATTTTTAAGTTTTAGGTAGGGGTATTTTTTGATAGTAAAATAAGCAATAACTAGCTTTCTTTTTCTAATTTATTATTTTAACTCAATTTTTAAGTTGTTGGTTAATTAATTTAGGGGTATTTTTGACAGGAAAAAAAACAATAACTAACTTTCTAAATCCTCTTAATATATACAGATAACTGAGTACATATATTAATTATCACAGATGCATTAAACAAATGCAAGTATATAACTTCAATAGTCAACAATACTACTAGAGATTCCTCTTCCACCAAGTTTTCACCAACCTTTAAGTAGCTTGTTCTCAACCCCACATGTTTTCAATTTTCTAAGAAAAAAGAAAGAAATTAGAGCTGTGTTTGGCAATATGTAAAATATTTTCAAGTGTAAAATATTTTCAGTTAGAAATATTTTTTCAGGTGTTTGGTTGCACCCCAAAAAATGTTTTGGAAAATATTTTAAGGTGTTTGGTTGTATTCTTAAAATTCCCCTAGAAAACACATTCTCTCACATTTTCTTAGCTTCCAAACAAATATTATAATAGAAAATCCCAATATATAAACCAAATCAACAAAAAACATTAAAAAAAAAAAATTTTAAAATTCAAACTTTCTCAAAACTAAGCACTAATCATGAGAGAGATAGAGAGAGATAAATTGAGAGAAAGAAAGAGGTAAAGGCGGTGAGATCATTGGGTGGGTTTGAAGGAGGTGACAGGGACAGGATCGACAGATGGGTCTAAAGGAGGTGACGACAATGAGATCAAGTTGTAGATCAGAGACATGTAGGAACTTTTCGGCCTTGGTTGGTCAGAGGAAAAGAGAAAGGAAGAGAGGAGGAAGAGAGGAGAGAAAGAGCTTACCTTGACTGGTAATGTAGATGTGTAGCGATGATGATGGTGGGTTGGTGAGAAGAGGCACGAACTTGGGTTGGAGCCACGAGTAAGCTCTTTCTCTCTTTCCTTTGACTAGCAGAGGTGTGACTGTGTGAATGAGAGTGGAAAATGATTGAAGGAAAATTGCAAGTGCAAAACTAATTACACTCCACATCACCTTCTTTTATGGTCAACTGAACTTACTTTCAGTTTGATTGTATTTTAATGTTTACCTAAACACCATCAAGGTGTAAAATGTTTTCCTGAATTTCTTTGCAGCTGTAACAAACACAACCTAGGAATCACTTTTCTTCCTTGCCTAATAGTACACAATGCATGTAGGAAATTTTCATTTCTGCATCAAATAAGATTTCAATTAGAATCTAATTTTTCGTTACGTGTCTCATCCATTTTTTTTTTCTTTTTGTGTCAAGTAAGTTAATTTAGTGTTGAAAATGAAGAGTCCAATATAAATAACCATAAAAATCCTAATAAGATATCTAACTCTAGATATAAAATTAGAAAAAGAAAGAGTGTGATTAAAACGGGAAGATTCTCTAATTAGCCAACATACACAATTTATATATCACAATAACAGGGTGGAAATTCAACAATGGGAAACCTGAACAATTGATTAATAAAAATAGGTTTATGACATGTGAATTTCTTTCTTGTGGCACAGGAGGTAAACAAAGGTAGAATAGAAATCAAATGCCCAATGTTACTTTCTCTCTCTCTAAAGGTTCTTCTCTCAATATTTCTCAATCCCCCCCCCCCTTTGTTGCAGCCTCTCCTCATTTTATACGCTGTATTTCCTCCTTTATTTTTATAGCTGGCTTGCTTCTAGACCGATCATTTGGGATACTTGTCACATCTTCCCTTGGTACAAGATCTTTTTGGGGGTGTCTCTATTGTTTAGGTTGTCCCATATAAGTTTAATGTGGCAGATATTAGGTAGAGAACTTCTCATTAATGTGGAGGTGACGACTCTTGTAATCATTATCCTTTCAAGAGGTTCCTGAAGGTTCTTCTGGGACACGTGTCATGTCTTCCCTCAATCTTCTCCCTCTTCCATCATGTAAAAGGATATTTGGGTGTGTTTGCATTGTTTAGATTGTCCTATTTGTGTTTAATGCGTCAGAGATTAGGTAGAGGACCTTTCATTGATGCGGAGCAGTCTTTGTGATACTTATCCCCTCAGGAAGTTTCTTGAGGTATGTCTAATAAGAGTGGCATCTTAGACGGACAAAGAAGTATTGGTTCCTCGGGATCCTTTCTTTGCACCATCACAGGATCATCCATGCTTACAAACTTGGATAAGAATTTCAAAGTTGATGGCATACTTGAAACTCCATAGGAGTCGTTTGAGGATATTTACCTTTATCACTTATTGGGATGGACTTAGCCCATCCTTTCAAATATGATTTTTCAAACCCGTTGGTCCTAGGCCCATAATTGATTTCTCCACCACCCCAAAAAAAAATAGCCCCCCACAATCTCTATGTCATTAATGCTGAGGTGGAGATCATGGTTCAAGACAAACAGGGGTTAATTATTAACTGCCATTGATGGCAGGTGGCACCGTCAGGCTATAAATGCTCCAGACGTGCCCGAGATTCTTGCCCTTTGATAAATGGCACACAAATATATGAACGTTCAGATTGTGTTTTGGAAAACAGAAGAAAAAGGTGCTGGAAACCAAAGGTCACTTTCTACCTGTTTCCCACTCCTTCCTTTCCTATATAAAAGGGGAACTCAGGTCTGTTTCTAAGTTCCTTTATTTTGTTCCTCTCCAACTTTCTCTTCAAGCTTTTCTCAAGCTTCTCTTTTCTCTCCATCAAGAATTTCTTTGGCCATCTTAAGGTGACTCCTAGTGTTCCACCACTTCTTTTCTTGTTAGTAAGTCCCTTATTTTTTTCTTCTCTCCTTTCTTCTTCTTCTTCTTCTTTTTTTATTTTTTTTTTTAATTTTTTTTATATTTAATCTAATAGCAGATTAGAGATAATGAGAAAGTTTAAACCCATGGTTGATAAAGGTTGGCTGATTTTAAGAGGGTGTATATTATCCTTGAGGATGTAGAGATTAATAACCTCAAGGGGGTAGAGAGGGTTGTGATCCCCTTGGTAGCAATTGTATAGGGTGGGGTTAGGATCTCAATGAGTGACTTGCTGACCAATTTTTTGAGGCATTTTAAAGTTTTCCCTGATCAGTGTACTCTCAATGCATTTAGAGTAGTTAGTAGTATAGATAAACTTAATGAAAGACTTTGTCTTAAATTAACCGAGCATGATATTAATTACATATATAGCTTCCAAGAAAGTAAAACTTTGAGATTTTATTTCAAAATCCAGCATGGGAAGTGTGACTTATATCTGGCTTCACGGATTCCGACAAAGAGACAAAAGGATGTTGAACTTGAAGAAGACCAACACATGGAACAAGCAGAGTAAAGAAGAAAGAAGGAAAGATCATAGAGAAGTCCACGTGTCAAAAAAGAAAGATGACACCAATAAAAGTGACAGATGTCAGATAGTTGTTGTTTGAATTAATAGTTAGTTAGTTAGTTAGTTAGTTTTGGAGGGAAAGTTTGTTAGTTATTTTGTTAGTCTGTTAGCCCTTGTTTCCGTGTATAAAAGCATAGGTGATAATTATTTTGTACTTACTTCATTTTTCATCAATCAGAGAAGAAAATTCAGTTTTCATTTCTTCTCTCTTTTTCTCTGTTTTTGATATGGTATCAGAGCAAGTTTTCTGAGTTTTCCTCTTTCATTTTCTTGATTCCCAAACAAAATTTAGTGTTTCCTTTTTCCTCTTCTTTTCTCATCTATGGCTTCCGATTCCATAACCAACGCTTAATCTCAATCTGCACATTCAGTACCTGCTTCAAGTGCAACGATTGCAGATGAATATGCAAATAATCCATACTTTCTTCCTGCGAATGAAAATCCAAGTCTCATGCTTACATTGCAACCACTCACTGGTCCAGAGAACTACATGAGTTGGGCGTGAGCTGTGTTTTTGGCTCTCAATTCCAGAAACAAGTTTGGTTTTATGGATTGAGCCTGATTCATCTTCTTCATTGTATAATTCTTGGAGTAGATGCAATACCACGATGCTTTCTTGGTTAACTAATTCACTCAGTTTGGATTTGAAGGCTAGTGTTATGTACATCAACAATGCCAAAGGTTTGTGGATTGATCTCAAAGATAGGCTATCTCAAGGCAATACTCCGAGATCTTTTGAACTTGGAAAGGAGATTGCACATCTTGCACAAGGATCACTTTCAGTAAGTTGTTACTTCACAAAATTCAAGACCTTGTGGGATGAGTATGCTAATCACCAGCCTTTTACAGTTTGTACATGCGCTTGTACTTGTGGTTCTAAATCCTCTCAACTGAATGCTCATCACAAGGAGCATGTTTTTAGGTTTTTGATGGGATTGAACAATGGTTATGGCCACGTTATAAGTTAGATATTGCTGATTGAATCTTTGCCCTCTCTTGGCAAAGTATGCTCTTTGATTTTGCAAGAGGAGAAGAGGAGAAATATTGGTCAAAGTTTTAACTTGATTCACTCAGGTGATTCTGCAGCTATGTATGTGAACAATAGCAGAGGCTTTATTAGTCATCAAGGACAAAAGAATGGAGGTAAAGGTGGTAATGGCAAGAAGGATAGGCCTGTGTGTAATTACTATGGCTTTACTGGACATATAGCTGACAAATGCTATAAGCTCCATGGTTACCCCCCCGGTTACAAGCCAAAAGGAGGTAACAAGTCCATGGCAGCTCAGGTTGCTTCAATGCAAACCATAGGGAGTTATGGTTTTGACCCAAACATGCATTATGGTTTTTTGCCTGGAGGTGTGCATCCTAGTTCTTTGGCTGGAGGAGCTTTGCAAGGTGCTGGTGTTCAATCAGATTTGGGCTTGCAAAACCATATTAGTCACTCTGGTGGAGGTCTCTTTGTGCAAGCTAGTCCACAATTACCACTGTCACAAGCTCAATGTGAGCAATTTCTGAATTTTCTGAAATGCCATATGGCTACTAGATCCGGTACTGATGCTCAGACTAGTCACCAAGCTGCTGCTATCATAACTTCTCACCCTTCCATTCCACACTCTTTACCTTCCACATCTTCCTCTCCTTCTACTTCATCAAATTTTTCAGGTAATTCCTTTCGGTTTCCACCCAATCTTTCTCATTCTATTTTTGCTGCTCAAGTAGTTGATAGGCAAGCTTACAAATCAAATACTTGGATCATTGATACTGGGGCAACAGACCATATGGTTCATTCTGTTGCTCAATTGACCTCCATTACCTCTATAGTTCACACCTTTGTCTATTTGCCAAATGGGGAACAGGCCTTAGTCACACACATAGGCACAGTGCATATTTCCTCTTCCTTAGTTTTAACTAATGTCTTGTGTGTGCCCTCTTTTACTTTCAACTTAATTTCTATCAACCAACTCACCAAGTCTCTTTGCTGTTGTCTCATTTTCCTTGGTGATTGTTGTTTTATTCAGGACCTTGCTCAATGGAGCACGATTGGTCTGGGTAAAGCACACAATGGCCTTTTTCTGCTGCAAGATTCAGCTTGTAAGGCTTCTGCTTCTGTTTGTGCTGCTGCTGTCTCCTCCAATTCCTTATCAGTTTTATGGCATAATAGATTAGGACATCCATCTCATTCCAAACTCCAAATGTTGAAGCAACTTGTACATGATGCTAATCTCAATAAAACTGCTTCTTGTTGTGACATTTGTCATTTTTCAAAACAGAAAAGACTACCTTTTACAGCTAGCAAACATGTTTCATCCAATGCTTTTGATTTACTTCGTTGTGATCTTTGGGGTCCATTTGCTACAAGCACTATTGATGGTTTTAGATATTTTTTAACAATTGTGGATGACTTTACTAGATGCACTTCGGTCTATTTACTTAAGCATAAGTCTGAAACTCAAGTGTATCTTCCCCAATTTGCTACTATGGTGTCCACTCAATTTAATTGTAAAATCAAAACCATAAGAAGTGACAATGGAACTGAGTTTTATCTCAAAGATTTTTTTCAATCTAATGGAATTTTGCATCAATTGAGTTGTGTTGATACCCCTCAACAAAATGCTATTGTTGAGAGAAAACATCAACACCTCCTCAATGTTGCAAGAGCCTTAAGGTTCCAATCTCAACTTGCTTTATGTTTTTGGGGGGATTGCATTTTGACTGCTGTTTACCTCATTAATAGGCTTCCTTCCAAGTCTTTAGGTAACAAAAGCCCTTATGAACTTCTCTTCAAATCTGAACCATCTTATAATCTTCTCAAATGTTTTGGTTGTTTGTGTTTTATTTCAACCTTACCCCACAATAGAGGCAAATTTGCACCTAGAGCTAGGAAGTGTGTATTCTTAGGCTATCCCCATGGCATTAAGGGCTATAAGGTACTTGATCTTACTTCCAATTCTATTCATATTTCAAGAAACATTATTTTTTATGAACACATTTTCCCTTATGCTATCTCCTCACACCCTTCCACTTCCTACTTAGATGATTTCATTTTTCCCCATTGCACTTCAGACCATTCCCAATCTGTTTGCATCAATGACTCTCTTTCTTCCCCTTCAATTCTTTCCTGCACCATGCCTATTGCCCCATCTACTGCATCACCTGGTGTAGTGCCTAGTGCAGCTCCTGGTGCAGCCTATGATGTAGCACCTCCTGCCTCACCTAATGCAGCTTCTACTACAGCCCATGGTGCAAGACATACTGCAATTCCTAGTGCAGCACCTAGTACCACACCTAGTGCAACACCTAGTGCCACAACTAATTCTGCAGAATCTGCCCATGATGTCCTTCTATTCAGTTCTATTCCTAGTCCTTTACCTACTGATATCCCACCTCTTTTCTCTTCACCTTTTAATCATACACTCAGAAGGTCCATTAGACCACATAAACCCCCCTTACCTCTCTCAATATGCCTGCAAGTCTGCCAACACTAAGCCTCCATTTGGTTTGCCATATGATGTTTCAGCTTATTTAGACTATTCTCACCTTGGCCTTAGCTTCAAATCTTTTGTTATGGCAGTAAATTCCACTCCTTCAGACCCTGCATCTTTCCATCAGACAGTGCAATATCCTGAATGGAGGGCTGCTATGGATAAGGAAATAGAAGCTCTAGAAGTCACTAACACTTGGAGTTTGGTGCCTTTGCCTCTTGGTAAGAGCCCTATAGGTTGTAAGTGGGTTTATAGGGTTAAATATCTACCCGATGGCTCCATTGAAAGATATAAGGCTCGGCTGGTTGCTAAGGGTTTCACACAGAAATTTGGCTTAGACTATTCTGAGACATTTTCCCCTGTAGCTAAGTCTGTTTCAGTCCAGATTGTCCTCACCTTGGCTGCTGTGAAAGGGTGGTTTCTTCACCAAATGGATGTTAATAATGCATTCTTGCATGGTGATTTGAATGAGGATGTGTACATGTGCCTGCCACCTGGTTTTCACCATAAGGGGGCCAGTGTTGTATGCAAATTAAACAAGAGTCTTTATGGTCTTAAACAGGCCTCAAGACAATGGTTTGACAAATTTTCTACAACCATTCTTCAAATGGGATTTGTTCAATCCAAGTCTGATTACTCATTGTTTACTCACACTCAAGGGACTTCTTTTACAGTGCTTTTAGTGTATGTTGATGACATATTACTCACTGGTAATAACCCTGATTGTGTAACCAGTTTGAAGAAGTTGCTAGATGACAGATTTGGCTTGAAAGACCTTGGTTCTTTAAGGTATTTCCTAGGTCTTGAGGTAGCAAGGACTGCTTCAGGCATTAGCTTGACACAAAGGAAATATGCACTTGAGATTTTAAAGAATACTGGTTTCCTTGGATCAAAGCTGGTTAGATTTCCTATGGAGCAGAACCTAAGGCTTTCAAAGCATGAGGGGAAGTTGTTAGCAGACCCTGGACTGTACAGAAGATTGATTGGGAGACTGCTCTACTTGACCTTAACTCGGCCTGACATTACTTATGCCGTGCATAGGTTGAGTCAGTTTGTCTCACATCCTAGAGAGCCTCACCTACTTGCTGTTCACAGAATTCTTCAATATATTAAATGGTCACCAGGAAAGGGACTTTTCTTCTCAAGTGCCTATGATTTACACATCAAATCCTTCTGCGATGCTGATTGGGCTGGCTGCCCTGATACAAGGAGGTCACTGACAGGTTATGCAGTGTATTTGGGAGAGTGTTCGATAGCATGGAGATCAAAGAAACAAGGAGTGGTTTCACGATCTTCAGCAGAGGCCGAATATAGGGCAATGGCCAGCGTAGCATGTGAGATTACCTGGGTACTTCAATTACTCAAAGACTTAAAAATTGAGCACCCCAAACTAGCTATGCTCTTCTGTGATAATCAGGCAGCCTTGTATATAGCTGCTAATCCCGTCTTCCATGAGAGGACCAAACATATTGAGGTCGATTGTCATCTGGTTCTTGACAAAATTTTAGAAGGGATGATTAAAACTTTTCATGTGAATTCAAATGCTCAAGTAGCTGATGTGTTTACCAAAGCCTTAGGCTTCACCTCCTTCACAAGATTAACATAGAAGTTGAGCTTACAAGATATATTCATGCCTAAACAATTGCAAAAGGAGTTACAAATTGAAACTGATTTTCAAGTCCATGGTCTTCCTGCTCAGGCCTTGAGGGGGAGTGTTGAACTTGAAGAAGACCAACACGATGGAACAAGCAGAGTAAAGAAGAAAGAAGGAAAGATCATAGAGAAGTCCACGTGTCAAAGAAGAAAGAAGACACCAATAAAAGTGACAGATGTCAGATAGTTGTTGGTTGAATTAATAGTTAGTTAGTTAATTAGTTAGTTTTGGAGGGAAAGTTTGTTAGTTATTTTGTTAGTCTGTTAGCCCCTGTTTCCGTGTATAAAAGCATAGGTGATAATTATTTTGTACTTACTTCATTTTTCATCAATCAGAGAAGAAAATTCAGTTTTCATTTCTTCTCTCTTTTTCTCTGTTTTTGATAAAGGAGATTACTTGATTATCTTAGGAAATTAGTATCCCAACGGAATCTGTTGTCCCACGATCGCGGGTAGAGCAGGTAGGCAGAATTTTTAGGAGCTTTTTCTATTTGTTCACTTCTGTTTTATCTGAGCTGTTTACCTTATTTTATTTTCCTTGCTAACTCTAGGAAAATATACTTGTATATTTTCTATTACAAAGCTTATTTTCTAATTTTTCTTTTATCGGCTTAAGATCTTTGCTTATGTTGGCTGAAAAGAACAGTGGTACACCTAGGTATTTTGTATTAGGTGGAAGCTTGTTGAGCCCCCAACAACATCCAGGGTCTCTGGATGGCTGCAAGGGCATAATATGGACGTGGCAGTTGAAACTGAGCAGTTGTTTCTTTTAACCGAGTTTACTTATGACCTTGAAAAGAGCAATGCTCAAACCTTCAATGTGTTGGACTCAGCAAGCTCTAGCATTGTTGACACAGTTAGGCTTGACTTCACATCCAACCACGGAAGCCCTTCCCATACATGCATTTATCGCTTCAGGGTGCATGGTCGGGAGCCTGACTCTGTTTCTATGATGGCAATGTAGGCTGCATCTGTCACTTTTCTTGTACTTGTTTCTACTTTCTTTATTCTTTATTTAGATCTAGTGTTGAGACTTCTAACTTTCTAGTTACTAGATATAGACATCTAATCACCTGTGTTTAAAGTTCACTATTCCCTCATGTTAGTGTTCATCAAATAGATGTGTATTTCATTTTGTGCTTGCTTTCTAGTTTTGAAGGAGCATAATTGACCTTACAATGTTAAGGTGAACTAAAACCATTTTAATAGGACAGTGAACATCTAATTTGATTGTAGACAAATGTAGAGTGAATGTAAGTTTGTTACATTTGTGTCAACATTTTCTCTCCCTTGTGCCCATATGATGGTGTAAATGAGTGCTCAAAGTCTTGCTTGCTTCTGGCTGAAAAGGTAAAAGGAATGAAAAACTAGCCACTTCCACTTCCACTTCCTATCACATGGTGGTTTGATCTCATTGCTGATCGAATGGCAGAGGAGGTTGGGTCCCGAAGAAAACTAGCCACTTCCACTTTTCAATTTTGGAAAGATCCAAAAGGCCGGGTCACATGAACTCCACTACGGATGCTGCCTTCTGTAATTTGGGGACAGCCATCAGTGACAAATAGAACCAGAACTTTCATCTTTCATAATTTGAAGTATTGTAAGCTCAATTTGCTTTGGTTTTATTGAATTTAATAGTTTTGTAAAATTAGGATTTATACTGAATTTGTTTTGAGGATTTTGTTGTTTTGAATACAATTGGAAATTTTAGTATGTAACTGAGACTAGGAATTGAAGATTGGTAACCTAATTTTGGTTCGAAATTGATGAATTTTTGGTAAATGGCTATTCCAAATGTAGGCCTTCACGAAAATGGGATTTTGAATGATTAGTTGTATGTTGATCAAATTGATGTTTCAAATGTCCCTAGAACTCTAAAAGGATGATTTATAAACAATAATTGTGGAAAATTTTGATATAATTTTAGCCGATCTAAAAGAAATTCGAACTTTGGGATTTATAAAATGAGAATTTGTGTTTTTGTTACGAATGAGCTTCAAATCGTGGCCAAGTAGGTCTTCACTTCCAACACTGACTTACGCAATTATAAATCATAATAGTATAGAAGACCCCAAGTTAATATTGTTGCTACTCACTAAGTTGATTAGCTAAATATTATTGCTACTTTAGACATGCTTCCCACTCTTCTTGATAGTTTAGGAACAACAAATTAAAAAATAGGGAACCAAATCAACCAATACTCTGGCTTTGATGCCAGTTACAAAGACAAGAGAAAACTGAAAAGAACTGAAGAAAAACTTCTATTATTTCTAGCTCGTTGTTCTCTTTACGCACGTAGTATGTTGCATCCTTTTATAGCTTAAGAGAGATGCAAAAATATAGTAAAGGATCACCTAGAGACCAAGCCGCTGGTCAATAATGGTTCAATCCCATTCCATGAAAAATTCCAACCCGAAGATAAAATTATAAGTTCCCATTCACATAAAGAGACTAAACGTTCCAAAATTCCAAATAGCGATATGGATACTTTTGATTTGTTGATTGATAATAATCAAAGTCTCTCTCAATCTAAATGGTCACCACCAGAACCCACTATTTCACTGCTACCAAATGGCCAATATCATTGTTTTCGAAAATATTTTGCAATCTAACACTGTTTTTGAAATATGTAAGGATCTACCACTAATTAGAAACTCGAGTTCGGAGAACTTGAGTTTTTCATGGTTCTTGAGTTTCAAGGAAAAATTTTGAAAATTTTTTATGGAACTCAAGTTCTAGGAACTTGAGATTCATAAAAACTAGCATGGCAAATTTGAATGCAATTTTTTCAAAAAATTCAAGTTTTTGGAACTTAAGTTACATAGTAAACTCGAATTTCATAAATTTGAGTTTCAATAAAGTAGTAGATTGTTAAATATTTCTTAAACAGTAGTAGATCTATACATTTTTTTCCTAAACAGTGATATATGACCATTCTACCAAACTATGCTTTCTTGACCATGGACGAAAATGATAAAAACGACATTGCGAAGAGCATGTTGAACTTCCTAATGGTAACTCTATTATCAAATTTGTTGATTGGGTTTAACTTGCAGCAAGCTGGTCCAAACCTGAGCTAAAAAGAGAGAGGGATTGAGGGAAGCTGATTCTGTAGAGAGAAATTAGAGCTCTCCGCCGACTTTATGGTTTATGTAATTAAAACCCAAAAAATGGAATCCCAAATCGGTAAAATATGAGGAAACTATTATGTTTTTAAGTGATTGCATGAACAAGTTAGCATTGCCCAATGTTAATAAACGTGAGGTTGATACCAAAAACATTACCCTCTTGGGTCAATCGGGCACTCCTCCCTAAATGGGTGGAAAGTGAGTGGAACTGGAACAGTACAAGTCTTTGGAACCCAACAAAGAACCCCACTTTTTTGGGCCAAAATGGGCTTTTAATCCCTTTCTTATAAATTAGGGAAATGCCCTGTATTAAAATTCGATTTTCTAAAAGTCAAGTTCCAAATGTAAAACTCAATTTTTTGAACATCAAGTTACAACGAACGTGGAATTAAGATTTTTTTTTGGACACTTGAGTACTTTACATGGTACTCGAGTTTATGGAACTCAAGTTCCTTGAAAAAAAGTCTTTGGAACCCCACTTTTTTGGGCCAAAATGGGCTTTTACCCATTTCTCATAAATTTTCCAACAAAATGCCACATATCTAAAACTAATTAGGGAATTTTCCCTATTTTGAAACTCAATTTTCTAAAAATCGAGTTCCAAATGTCTACATGGGTGAGAAGTGAGTGGAGCAGTACGGGTCTTTGAAACCCCACTTTGTTGGGCCAAAATGGGCTTTTTACCCCTTTCTCATAAATTAGGGAAATGCCCCTATATTAAAATTCGATTTTCTAAAAATCGAGTTCTAAATGTAAAACTCGATTTTTGGAACATCGCGTTATAGCGAACGTGGACTTAGGAATTTTTTTTTGGAACTCGAGTATTTTACATGGTACTCAAGTTTATGGAACTCAAGTTCCTTGAAAAAAAGTCTTTGGAACTCCACTTTTTTGGGCCAAAATGGGCTTTTACCCATTTCTCATAAATTTTCCAGCAAAATGCCACGTCTAAAACTAATTAGGGAATTTTCCCTATTTTGAAACTCGATTTTCTAAAAATTGAGTTCCAAATGTAAAACTTGATTTTTGTTATATCGAGTTATAGTGAACGTGGACTTAGGATTTTTTTTTTTTTGGGAACTCGAGTACCATGTAAAGTAATCGAGTTCATGGAACTTGAGTTCCACTTGAATTTTTTCAAGGAATTCGAGTACTTCACATGGTACTCGAGTTCACTTTACATGGAGCTCGAGTTCTAGAATTTATATATATATATATATATATATATTTTTTTTTTAATTTTTCAGTCTTCCATAACTCAATTGTCCAAAAATCGAGTTTTGAATTGAAACTCTATTTTTACAAAATTGAGTTTCAAAACAGGGATATTTCCCTAATTAGTTTAAGATATGGAGTATTTTACAGAAAAGTTTTAGCGAAAGGGGCAAATGCCCATTTTCTCCTATAAAATCAATTTTCTTTTTATGCTCATGAATAAACGACAAAGCAGTACATTCAATCATGGTTTTAAACAATTTCACATACTAACTTAACAGTTTTCAACGGCAGTCATCGAGGCACAAAAGCTTGACCAAAGAGGAACAAAAGTTCCATGGTTGGATTACTGGTCAAGATACGATTTCTGGAGATCCAGATAAGGGTTCACAATTGTTATTATACTGTAAATTCATACTATTCTTCAAGAAATATTATTATTTTTTTGTCTCTAGCCCTAACATAACTAGTTTTGATACCACATGTAAAATACAACAAAAACATTCTAGTAATTGGAACACAATTAATTATTAGAAAAATAACATTTTATTTACATACTTTCCACTTTCAAGACGACTCTTGCTAGTTAAAACCTTACACTATCTTTTTTGTGTGTATATATATATATATATATAAGACTAAGCACAAGTTCAATAAAAACGAGAATGTTCCATCAAACCCCAAATCTTTAATTTGGTGACAAATTTTTAATGAGAATGTTCTCATGATGAGGCTTTCATTCAGAATGCCAAGTCGCTTTATCAGATTTTTTCGATATTGACCTTCCCACTGTTATCTACAGTAGGGGTTGGGAGTCACTGTGTGGCATCCCGGTCACTTGTCCCTCCATGATCATATAGAAGTTTTACTCTAATATGCATGAATTTGATTATTCAATACCTCATTTTGTCATTCGTGTTCAAGGTACGTGCATCGTAGTCACTCCGGATATTGTATCCGAGGTGCTACATGTTCCTAGGGTAGCGCATCCTAACTACCCCGGCTGCGATCGTCTTAGGATTGTGTCCAAAAACGAACTCTCATCTCTTTTCTATGAAACACCTTCTTCTTGGGGTGACTGTCAAAACACCCCTTGCTCGGGCTTTGCAAAAGGTTCGAGATTCCTTAACAAGGTGATGACATTTCTTCATCCTTTGTCTCAATATAACTCTATCACAGAGCCTGGTGCTCGATTTTTGTTGTCCCTCCTTGAAAGGCTTACCATAGATTTTTCCTCTCACTTCATTCTTTCCTCATAGATGTCTATAGGGATACGGCGACTCGTGATATATCTTTTAGCTATTATAAGGCTTCTTCGCCATTTTTCTGTCTCCTATCCCGAGTCTCTTCATTTTAAGGTTATGTGTGTCATCGACGCTGCTACCGTCAGACGGAGCGAGGCCTAGCTTCGACTGAAGCAGCCACTGACAAAGATAGCAAGTCCTCCGACTTCTTCCACTCCTTCCACGTCCACACCTTCTTCATCGGCGGGTGGTACGACCCTTGAAGCGGTCATGGTGTAGCTGCAATGCATGGATGCTCGCCTTGACACACTCAATGATGAGTTAGATCAGGTGAACACCTGTGTCCGCCGTATTGCTCGATGGTAGGCTCGCCCTCTCCTTCTCCAAAGGCATCTGAGGACGAGGATGATGATGGTGACTCCAACGACGATGATGATGATAAGGATGATGATGCTAGCTTGCCCAGTGATTATAAGATGACTGCTTGAGTTACTTGCCCTTTGTCATTTGTGACAAAAAGGGGGAGTAGTTTTGAATATGAAAGTAGTCATGTACATAGGAGAAGAGTTAGCATAGGAGATTTTTGTTAGGGGGAGTGTTTTTCTTTTTTTTTGATGACATGCATGTTGGAGTAAAACTCCTACATGAACACATCGGGACACCAAGAAGGTTTTTCACAAAGAGAAGCCCATCCCCAAAAGCTAAATGCACCAGGTAGAGGAGTGTTTGGAAAATCAAATAGAATGACCTGGCATTCTGAATGAATTGCCCGGTCAAAAAAGTTCTCAGAAAAGTCATCTTGTGTTGTCTCATCACGAATTAGGTTTTTAGAAGGAGTAGCCTTTTTGGGTGCCATGATGAGGAGAACAAAAGAGAGAGAGAGAGAGAGAGAGAGAAGAATAGAAACAGAATAGAAACTTTAAGACAAAGGAAAGAAGGAAAAAAGAACATATAGTACATGAACATGTGACGTGCAAAAAGAAATTGCATCATGGGAAAAAACACAATCCAACCTAACAGCACTCATAAGATATAATCAATCACACAATCCTAAAATGCATGAAATAGAGTTATAATGAACTTAGCATGAATGCATGAATGCATGAAGAATGAAGAGAAAGAGAGATTAGAGACACTTTTTCCGATGTTCTGAGAGGCATACGTTTTGAGGCTCTCAAATTGCTGATATTTGCTGATCCTCACTGAGATTTGTTGCTAAAATTAGGGTTTTTAGGTTTCAGAGATAACTGAACAAGTTTCTTTGAGCCCTAAAACATCCTCTCAAGAACAAGGATTGCTCATGCAAGACGCTGCTTTCAATCACCCTATCCTTTTTTATGCTTCTTTTAGATCTGCATCCTTCTTAGATGTAGATCTGAATTTTTCTTAATCAAAAATGGATTTGCATCTTCATTAGATGCAGATCTAAATTTTTCTTAAATAAAAAAATGATTTGTATCTTTCTTAGATACAAATTTGATTTTTTTTTTAACATATGCAAATTTTTGAAATAAAGAAAAAGATTAAACATGATTGTGTTTGTGTTTGTGTTTGTTTTATTTAATTCATGTTGCATAAATTTAAATTATGAGTGAAACTCTCTTCTTAAAAAATCTTTTTCATTCTTTTAAAACATATAAAAAACATATTTGAGTTTTCTGTTATCAAAAACCATTTTTTAGTTCTTAAAAAAAACAGATCTGATATTTTTCAAATCAAAAGACTTTATTTCCTGTGATAAACATAGGTCTGATTTTTTATCTCCAAAAACCACTTTTTTCTACACACTACAAAACAGATCTGGTATTTTGACAAATCAAAATCAATTTTTTTCACCAATCAAAACAAATCTAATTCTTTTCAAAAGAAGAGACTTCATTCATAAATAAATTTGTGTGATTTAATTTTTTTCACATGTTCAATATATCATTCATGACATGCATAAAAATGGTACATAGGTCATAAGAGTCTAGAAGACCAAACTCTGTCTGGGCGGAATGGGTGCCTAACACCTTCCCATTCCATAACCTAGCCTCTGAATTCAAGTCTTTGAATAGGTAGATCTAGGCCTTGTCTTTATTTTTTATTTTGGGTAGAATGTAACTAGGACCCAAAACCATGTAATTTTCAAATATGTAATTTTTATTCAATCAATGAAGAGAACAATTCAGTCATGTATTTATTTTTTTCTTATTTTTTTGTATAAAAAACAAGTGGCGACTCCACACCACTAACCCAAAAAGAGAGGTGCCCTAAAAAGCACTCAAAAATCTCTTTTTTTTTTTTTTAGAGGCAACATTCAAGGTCTCTTATAGTGGCGACTCTACTGGGGATGTCGAGGGCTAAGTTTCGTATTAGACTTAAGTGACCAAATGTGTACCCCTATTTTGCATGGTCTTGCATGGTATAGTTGTTTGTTTGTTTATTTATGTTTGATGGGATGTTGTATGATATTTTGGTGTATGGTATTTTGTTGTGTGTATTGCTTGTTAAAATCCTTCCCTAATTGTCATAGTGTGTGCCATCCAAACAATATGTATGCACCACTTTTCAACAATTTGTGGTGGTAGTAACCATGGATCATCGGTCTTCATTAGATTAGGGTACTTAGTGGCGAACTCACCAACTCATAGCCCAAAGTCATTGGATCATTTCCTGTTGACTGTAAAGGACAAACCATGTGGTTCAAACCAACGCAATGTTCATTACATTGCAAGTTAGGAGGTGTAACGTCCTAGCTATGGGAAACAATGAAACAACAAACCCACCCTACAACATAATGACTTAGAACCTACCCTTAGGTTGGTCCCAGTTAAAATTGCATTGCATGTTGTGTGTGTTTGTTTTGGTTGATTGATGGATGTGGATGGGGTCTTAGCTTTTATTAACCCAACCAAGCCTGTCGTTAGGGGAAAATCTGGTCAAGATCTAAAGGAAGGCTACAAAGAGAACCTAAGCTTGACACTCAAGCCAGTAGCTCCAATTCCAAGCCTGTCATTCCCATCACAATACTAAAGCCTTCAAGCATAGAAGAAACTCCATTGCTGTAACATCACAACCCTATCTTTGACCTCCAAGACAGTTCAAGCCACAAGAAGTTTGAAGCTCCTAGTAGTATGGTGGAAGAGGGATTACACCTAAACACAGAGGAACCCCTGAACACCCAAGAGCTACTCAACACCATGGTAGCTAGTCAGATTCAACTGAGGGAAGACATGAACCGTATGATGCAACAGTTTCAGAATTCAAAGAGTAATCAAAAGGAGGACAAGACTGACTGAGGGAAGACATGAACCGTATGATGCAACAGTTTCAGAATTCAAAGAGTAATCAAAAGGAGGACAAGACTGATCATGATCCACCAGTCGTAGAGAGTGAGAAGAAGATCAATAAGAGGATAAATAAAATGGAGGAGATGATTAGAAGAGCCCGTAAGATGGAGGAACTTATGGACTATGATTCTCTCTCCCTGTTCCCCAATGCAAGGTTGCCACCTAAATTCAAGTTGCCAACCCTAGACAAATTTGATGGGACTGGCTACCCAAAGTCCCATCTAAAGATGTATATGAGGGCTATGCAACCCTTAGGCGCGATCGAGGAAGAACTTGCTCAGATGTTTCAAAACACACTGACCAGAGCCACTCTTACGTGGTTCCTCAATCTGGATGATGCAAGAGCAAGAAGTTGGGAGGACATCTGCCGAGAGTTCCACAAACAATACAAGTACAATATGGAAGTGGATATTACAAGAAGAGACCTTGAGACTACCAAGCAAGAGCCGAAAGAATCCTTCTTTACTTTCATTACCAAGTGGAGATCTAAGGCAGCACAGATGATGAGTAGACCAAGTGAGGAAGAACAGTTAGCCATGGTTGTAAAGAATTTATTACCTATATACCACAAGTATTTGTTTGCACAATATTTTCCCAATTTTGAAGCTTTAATTGCTGCTAGAACCCAAATTAAGGATGCTATAAACAATGGTACTATAAAGACTGATGACCTTCCAAGATTTAGAAAGAATGTAGGATCTAATTCTAAGGCTGCAGAAATTTCCAACATCCATGAAAATGATCTTTATCAATTGATTGCACCCATTGCACTTGTGCAAGTACCACAAGTACCTAGGCCTAAGAGAGAATATCATGAGTTGTTCATGCCCATGAGCCAAGTGTATGACAAGCTAAAAGCGAAAGGGTTACTGAAGCCCTTAGACCTAAGACCAATTCCAAACCCCTTGCCTCAAGGCTTAATGTGAATAAAAGATGTGCTTATCACCAAGGCCTTAGTCATGAAACTGACCATTGTTTCACCCTTTGGTCATGAAACTGATAGTTTTCCAGTTGAGTCTGTAGAGTTTGTTAAAAACTCTTTCCCTTTTTAATATGATTTATAATTCTGCTTATTTGCTGGCTTTGAATGTTTTTATTTCTGAAATTGGTTAAGAAAATCTTAATAATAAGGAATTAAAACATGGATACGTAGAACCTATAAAAGAAGAAACCCTAACCACTTCAGAGAAAGATGCATTAATGGCATTGCTGACAAAGTTCAAGGAGGTCTTTGCCTGGTCATATGAAGACATGCCTGGGATTGATACAAATATAGTACAGCACTACATTCCAACAGATCCAACCATGAAGCCAGTTAAGCAGAAATTGAGAAGAATGAAGCTAGAGTGGACTCTCAAGATCAAAGAAGAAGTAGAAAAACAGTACAACATAGGATTCCTGAAAGTGGTCAACTATCCAGAGTGGTTCACCAATGTGGTTGCGATACCAAAGAAGGATGGGAAGGTCAGAATGTGTGTAGATTTTCGAGATCTGAATAAGAACAATCCAAAAGACAACTTTCCTTTGCCTCACATTGACGTACTAGTTGATAATACAACAGGTCATGCTTTGCTATCGTTTATGGATGGGTTTTTAGGATACAATTAGAATAAGATGGCTCCAGAAGGTATGGAGAAAACCTCCTTTATCACTCCATAGAGGACATGTTGCTACAAGGTTATGCCATTTGGCCTTAAAAATGTTGGTGCTACTTACCAATAAGCAGCCACCACTTTGTTGCATGATTTGATCCACAAAGAAGTAGAGGCTTATGTTAATGATATAATTGTAAAGTCCAAAGATCGTGAAGGGCACATACCGGCTTTGAGGAAGTTCTTTGAAAGAATCTAGTTCTACAAGTTACGGTTGAATCCAAAGAAGTGTGCTTTTGGAGTCTTCGGAAAATTGTTAAGATTTGTGGTAAGCCAGAGGGGAATAGAAGTTGATCTAGAAAAAATCAAGGCAATAGTAGAGATGAAGCCTCCAAGAATTGAAAAGGAGATCCAAGGATTTCTGGGGAGGATACAGTACATCAGCAAGTTTATAGCTCAACTCACCATGACATGTGAACCAATCTTCAGACTGCTGAAGAAATAAGTCCCTACAGTGTGGAATGAACATTGCCAATAAGCCTTTGAGAAGATCAAGAACTATCTGATGAAACCACCAATACTTGTCCTACCGGTACTCGAAAAGCCATTATTGTTGTATCTCACCACTATAGGTACAACAATGGGGGCTTTAATTGCTCATTACCCAGAGGAGACTAGAAAGGAGAATGTGATTTACTACATCAACAAGAAGATGTTTCCTTATGAAGAGAAGTATTAACCATTAGAAAAGACATGTGTAGCACTTGTATGGGCAACCCGTAAACTCAGACATTATATACTTGCTTACAAGGTTTTGTTGATTGCAAGAATGGATCATTTGAAGTACTTAATGGAAAAACCTGTGCAAGATGGAAAGACTACTAAATGGGTTTTGCTTTTGTTAGAATTTGATATTAAGTATGTGACTCAGAAATCTGTGAAAGGGAAAGCAATTGCCAATCACCTAGCTCATTGTTCACTAGAAGAAGCTGAAGAGACCCAAGGAGACTTTCTGGATGAAGACATCATGGAGATTGAAGTAGAATTTTGGAGTTCTTTTAATTTCTCCCAAAGGGACACACATTCCATTTTCTGGCAGACTCAATTTTCCTGCCACCAATAATGCCACAGAATATGAAGCTTGCAATATGGGGGTGCAAGCAGCCTTAGGCCTAGGAGTGAAAGAGTTGGAGGTGTACAGAGACTCAGCCTTAATAATCTTTTAGATACAGAATAAATGGAAGATCAAAGAAGAAAGGTTGATGCCTTATCGTCAATGTCTTTAGAAGTGGGCATCAAAATCCAACAAGATTCAATATCAGTATGTGCTAAGGATACAGAATCAAATTGCAGATGCTTTAGCAACCATGGCATCCATGATGGATGGGCCAAAAGAAGATGAAGCTAGACCGATAGAGTTGGAATAAAAAGAAGAACCATCCTACTACATGACAATAGAAGAAGATGACAAAAAGAGTGGAGAAGGTGAATGGTATTCAGACATTTTACAATACCTCAAGGATGGGACATACCCACCATCTGCAGATAAGAATGACCAATTGACCATCCGAAGGTTGTCTACTAATTACATTATTTGTGGTGAAAGGCTTTTCAGAAGATCATATGATGGAATTCATCTCCTTTGTGTAACCGCCAAGGAAGCACAGCAAATAATTGAAGAGGTTCATGATTCAAGTTATGGGCCACATATGAATGAACACATGTTGTCAAGGAAGATAATGAAACAAGGCTATTACTGGACCACTATGGAAGCCGACTATGCGGATCATGTTCAAAAATGCCATCAATGCCAAATCCATGGAGATCTAAAACATATGCAACCCATGAAATTACATACTATGACCCTTGGCCATTCTCTACATGGGGAATAGACATTATTGGGAAGATTCACCCAACAACAACCAATGGCCATGAATTCATACTCATAGCCATTGACTACTTTACTAAATGGGTAAAAGTTGCTTCATACAAAGTCCAAAATTCAAAGAAAGTTGCTCAGTTCATTCAAACCAATATCATCTACAAATACGGGGTAACACATGAAATTATCTCAAATAATGGGTTTCACTTTCAAGGAGAAACAAAGAAGCTACTAGACAATTCAATATTCAACACCACAAGTCTTCACCTTACTGTCCTCAAACTAATGGAGTAGTTGAGGTTGCTAATAAAAATATAGGGTGAATCTTGAAAAAAGCTCGCTAGGCTGAAAACCCGAAAGGGCGGTCTAGGCAAAAATAAGAGCAAAAAAAAAAAAAAAAAAAAAAAAAAAAAACAAACAAACAAAGAGAGATGGATTGAAAACCCAAAAGGGCAATCTATGCAAAAGAAGAGTTAGAAAAAAAAAAAAGAGTGAGAGAGCCTACTAGGTTGAAAACCCGAAAAGGCGACCTAGGCAAAAGTTAAGACAAATAAAAAATAAATAAAAAATCATCATCATCAGTAAACTACGTGATGACCTGATCCTTCTATCAAGGGGGTATGTAGGCAACCATGCATTGGTTCGGTCACAATTTCCCAAAACCTACCATTTGTCCATTAACCCAAAATTTAACCAAAAATTCAATTATTCCATTAAACTATGTCATTGCATAAAATCCAGAAACCCACACCTTAACCATTAAAAATAAAAAATTTTAAAAAAGTAAAAACCATAAAAAACCAAACCCTAAAAGACTACACTTTAAATAGAATCCCTAACATGCAAATCCTAAAATAATTCCTAAACATAAGAGTTTTTGTATCAACTTTTAAATAAACATGTTCAAAGTCAAAGAATAAGAATGTACTTTGTCTTCAATCTTTTCTTTTTCTGTTGATCATGATTTCTTCTATGATAGGTACTTTGTCATCATTGTCCCTTCTTTTGAATTCATAGTTGTCTTCACCGGGTCTTTCCCGGTTGTCTTTAAGAAACTGATCTCTCATAGCAATCCTCCCAGCCTCCTTATCAACAATCTTGTCTATCAACTAGTTAGAGTATTCTATAGTCATCCTGTGAAAGTGAACCTTGTCAAAAGATTGGTCCACTCGGTCAGCCATCTCTAATCCCAATAACATGTTCTGTATAGAAATAGGATTTGTGTCCACAGGAGTGAAGAATTTTCTTCTATTGCCACCAGGCATTCCTTGCTCATATTTGAATTGCCTCAAGAGTCTATCTCCCTTGTAGAAAGTTTTCCTCCACAACCCAAAAAGGAAGATGTGATCTAATCCTAGAGACCGTAGTAGAAGGGGTGGCACTTCCACTAATAACAATCCCATTAAATTGAGGTACTGGATTTCTTATCTAAGAATTTCACCCAGTCACTTTTAGTTTGGCACTTAGTTTTGATGACCGCCTTGCTGAGAAAACTGCTAGGCCTATAATTACCAGTCATAGGCTTGGCAATCATGTCCAGTCACTCCATCAGCCATATCTATAAAGTCAAAGGACTCCCTAAGAAGATCTGATTCTCTCCACCATGAAATACAACAACCAGTCCTAGAAGAGTTTCTACCAAGATCAAAGAAACAGGATTATCACCATCCTTAATCTAATTCACAACACTTATGGCTCTAGCATCCACAAAGCCGTGTCTTCCAGAGCAAAGCAAAAGTTTTCCCACCATGCATAAAGTCAAATCGAAGTTTTTTTGCATATTGTCGATCAGTCCATAGGTGCGTTTGTCAATCAGCCAAGAGATAATGGCACGAAGATTCACAATATGACCTTCAATCATACTATCAATAATGGAAATAGGAAGACCAAGAGCATCAGATAAAGATTCCTTATGCTTGGGATCACAAGAAACCGCTACAAATTTTTTTCTTGAATCATAGCCCAAGATAGTAGAAAATTCTTCAATTGTTGGACAAATTTCAGCAATGTTAAACCGAAACACATGATCTTCAAGATCCTAGAATTTCACAACAGCACGAAGGAAGTCCCACTTGATCTTCACATTCCTCAGAACCTTGATTCCTTCTAGTTTGTAGGCTGTAAAATTGGTTTTGGTACTGAAATCAAAGCTACAAACCCATCTGTTGATATCATGAATTAAAAATTATGATTGCTAGCCATGGATGACTTTTTCTTTTGATTATTATGTTTTACTAACCTTTAGTAGAGATTTGTCACAGGAAAATTCATTTATATAAGCTACATCAATTCCTAATTAGGTTTAAAATAGGTTTCAGAGAATTTTTAGCTAACTAGGAGAGTGTTTCATGATCATAAACAAAGTAAAAGTTTTTCAAAAAACGCGAAACACACAAGGAAAAAGTGTGAGAAGTCGGCCCACCATGACGTGAGCGTCATGACATGGCCTAGTGCCATTTAGCACTCTAGAAGTGCCGATCGGCAATTTCAAAGTGCCGAATGGCACTCCTTATGTGCCACGTGGCACCCATTTTGGCCATCACACATTCATGCAATTCCATGCAATTTCGCGCTCTCGGACATTTTTTTTAAGATTGTTTAACATTCCAAAAGATTGTTTTGGTCAAACTATGGCATTCTGATGTGTCTAACTCACTTGTTTTTCAAAAATCATCACTTGCATCATTAATTTCAAAGATTAACCAAATCAAGATTTTTCCAAACTCATGAACAGGTCTCAAACTAGGGGCATTCGCCCATGTCTCATTCATTTTCAAAAGAGACCACCATCATGCATTCATTTTGTACTAGGGGAATTTGGCTTCACCTCATTCAATCAAGTGCAGATTCCAACAAAGCTAATCACGATAAGTCTAAATTGATACTACAAGACCTCATCAGGTGAATTTTAAACTTGTCTTAGTTAAAGTCTCTACATGATCCAAGGGGCAAAGAGCTAAACATGGAATTTAATACAACATTGTATAAGGAACACTTCCTTTTCTTTTGCAGGAAAAATAAAAATACAAGTCATACATCATTAGGACTCCGAGTATGCCTGTGTGAGGATCTCCTTAATCCACCTCTAGAGGAGCCAACTTCAGTATTTCCTTCTTGACTTGTGAAAAAGCTAGGATCGTACTAACGATTTTGAAGTTCAAGGCTCCTAATTCTTTCCTCTAAAACTCTTCTGGTAGTCTCAGCAATTTCCATTCGATGTGCCTGAAAAGTCAGCAAAATCAGGTGTTAATTCCACTATCAAGCACAATTCAAGCCAAAGACTCTCAGAAAGCAACATGGCATACCTAGCTTGCATCATTGAGCACATATTGGGAGGACTGAGTGCAAGCCAATGATTGCAAGCCTCCAATTATCTGCATGCTCTTCTCAACAAGATCCACATCAACTTGAAGCACAAATTTGCTAGATCAAGAGTCATCAGATTAAGAGCCATTCATCAAGCTAAGAAGAAATAAAGACAAATAACTGAACATTCAAGAACATACGGGATCAGGCCAAGGAACATTTGCTACATGCTCTGGCCTAGTCAAAGGCATGGAACTATATGTTCCATCAAGATTCATCACATCATATTGCCATGCTAGAAAATAAGGATAAGTCCCCATGAAGGAACTAGAAGAACTACTAGCATGGTGAGGAGAGGGAATCTCTTCCTCTTCCTTTCCCTCTTCCCCTCCTTTAGAAGATGAAGGCTGAAAATCCAACATGCAAATATTGGTACTAAGCAGAAATATGGAAAAGGAATTTGTAGAACAAAAATTTGACTTTATAAGGGAAGAAAAAATACCGTTTTGCCAACCAAGAAACCTTGCAAATGAATTTAGAATAATTTCCTTCTGCTCCTGCAACAATATAGCCATCATAGACCCAAGCAATCTCTTCATCAGACAGAAAATCAGCCAACCGAACAGTGTGACAAGGAGGAGTTGGAATTGTGGTTACTTATGTTCAACTTGGGACAACACCCTATCACCGAGATACCAATACTTTCCATGCCCACATTCAAACAATACTTGGCGGCCATTCTGTTCTAGGGCCTGCTCACACTCTGCATACCCCTCACATCTAGACCAAGAATTTAAATCCATCTAAACAGTCACAAAGGAACTCAGAGTGAGAATAGTTCGAACCATAAACAAGTGCCAAAGATTCCAAAAGAAAGAGAATGAAGAACTCACATTATCAATAGTCAAATTGTCAATCACCAAGCGCCAAATTTCCCAAGAACACCTAGAAGGTGTAGACAAACGATGTTTGGGCAACCAACAAAGAAATCTAGGAAAAATGCCAACAACTTCTTCCCAGATTTCAGGACTAACTCCAAAGTACTTGTACATCCAGACCTGAGAAATTCACAACACCATTACCACAGCCAAAATAATTTTCCACAACCTACACAAAGCCAAAATAAATACCAAAACTCACCTGCCATAAAAATGGAGCCCCACCCAAGCTTGAAAGGCTCCGCCTAGAGAGTTGGGTCATGAAATACATCAGAGTAGCATAGGCCATGCCACCCCAGCCATAATTCCAAATTTGTTCAATTTTTCTCAAGCTCCCCAAGTAGTGCAAATTCACAATACTACCTAAATTCAGACACAAGAAAGTCCCAATAAAAAGAAGCATGAGCACCCTTTGCCATAGTCTCACATAGGGGAATATTCTCACCTAGCCAAGACAAAAGAGTATTGTTACTCCTCATTCTAGAAGGCACACCTAGAAGTTTCTTGAGTTCAGCTGAAGTAAGGGAATCATTGACAAGAATTCTTTCACCACCCAACCTCAGACTGATGAAAACAGAGAAGTCATAAGGTGTTAACATTACTTCCCCAATGCCTAGAAAATAGAAGGTACATGTAGTGTCTTGAAAGTGCTCTGCCAAGGCAAGAAGTAACTGAAGATCTTTGTATTCATGTGTCTCTTGATTTAACAAATCTTCGAAGAAAATGCCAAAGCCCGCTTCATTGATGATGTTTTTGATGCTAGGAGACAATGTTGCCCATGCACTTTTCAACATTTGGAGACTACCTCGACTCTTGAGGCTCTGCAACACAAAAGTTTAGCTCATCAATTTCCAAGACAAAAACCCACATGACCAAAAATTTCCATACCAAAAAAAAAAAAAATCTCAAAACCAATGCCCCACCACAACACACACACACACATAAAAATAAAAAAAAAATAATAAAAAAAATAAAAATAAAAAAAATAATAAAATTCAATGCCCCACCAAAATAAAAAATTTTCACATATCCATACACAACTACCAAATTTTTCAATAACCATGCAAAAAAATTCCTACATGTCCAAGATAAAAAAATTTAAAAATTAAAAAAAAAAAAAATCCCCACAAGTTCATGCCCATGCACAAATAAATTCTCACATAGCCAAAAGGATAACCACAAAATTTTCCAAGCACCAACATCACATACCCAACAAAATTTTTCCATAGATGAAATTTTATGGTAATCAAATTTTTCCCATGCACATACCCACAAAATTTTGCCAAGTTCATAAAACAAAGTTTACACATACCAACAAACTTCTCCCACATACATCATGAACACATGCATATAAGCTCAACACAAATTTTTCACAATACCAACACTCCCAAAATCCAAACCAAAATTCATCCAACAACATCACAATCTACCTACATTGTCAATATTCCATAAGCCACCAACATTGTCCACATTGCACCATGATAAAAAAACAACACTTCAAGAATGCTCCAAAGCCAACATTTTCAAACATGATCAATCACACAATGCCCCAAAAATTGCAACAACCAAATGACAATACCTCACCATGAAACTTTCAATGAAACATGAAACAACAATTTCCCAAGCAAAGAAACCAAAGAAAAACTCACATTGGTGTCTACATGACAATATGGAGCATGGGTCCTAGGGTCTTGAAAAAGCCCATCCTCATCATGCCAATCAAATGTGAGATCATATTTCTTACCATGAAAAGTAAGAAAAGAGGATCCCTTGGAAGAAGAAGCCATCTTGATGCGAAGAAGAAGCCATCTTGTTGCAAAGAAAAATGGGTTTCACCAAAAATGGGTATGTGGTGAAAATACTCAAAAACACAAGGATCTAAAGAAATATTAATGGAGATGGATTAGGGAAGGTTAAGAAGCCTAGAAAAGTGTTTTCCATGAGAAGAAATGGTGAGATGAAGAAGAAAAATCAAGGTGAAGAAGAAGATGAACAGTGTTAATGGAGGAAGAAAAGTTGATGAAAGATGAAACAAAAAAGAAAGGAGAGAGACAAGGATGTGAGGGGCCAAAATTTCGGCCCCCTCACTTAAAACTCAGCCGAAAGCTGAGTCAACTCAGTCAAAACTGAGTTGACTCGGTCAACCCAAAAAAAAAATTCATTTTTAAAGTTTTCAAGTATCTTTCAAACTCCAATTTTTCAATTCAAAATTTTCATTCCCAAATTTTCAATTCCACATTCTCAATGCCCAAATTTTAAAACTCAAAATTTCAGTTTCCAAAAAAAATTCAAACCTCAGATTTCATAATCAAAATTTCAAGCCTTAATTTTCAAAATTCTAAGTTTCAAAATTTTAGATTTCAAGTCAAAATCTCAAAGTTTCAAAGTCTCAAATTTATAAATATCAATTTCAAAACTTCCAAGTTTCAAAAATCAAATGTTTCTCAAAAATAGAATCTTTTGTCAATTAAATTTTTCTTGATAAGATTTAAATCCAGAAGGAACAAATGAAAATCATGCATCTCAAAAAAAGTGGGATAAAAAAGCTCTCATAATTTAAAAGTCTTGCCAAATTTTGACTTTTTGCAAGCGACGAATTCCAGATTAAAGTAGAAAGGACCTTTAATTGCCATCCCAATAGTCCAGATTGAAGTAAAAAATACCTTTGATCAACATTTCAACAAATCCAGATTGAAGTAGAGAAGACCTTTGATTGACATTTCAACAATTCCAAATCGAAGTAGAGAAAACACTATATCGACATTTCACCAACTCCAGATTGAAGTAGAGAAGACCTTTGATCAACATTTCAGCATTCCAGATCGAAATATAGAAGTCCTTTGGTCGACATTTCAACAATTCTGGATTGAAGTAGAGGAGTTCTTTGATCAGCATTTCAACAATTCCAAATCGAAGTAGAGAAGTCATTTGATCAACATTTCAACAATTTTGGATCGAAGTAGAGATAACCCTGGATCAACATTTCACCAACTCCAGATTGAAGTAGAAAAGACCTTTGATCAACATTTTAGCATTCCGGATCAAACTAGAGAAGACCTTGATCGACATTTCAATAATTTCAGATCGAAGCAGAGAAGGCCTTGATTGACATTTCACCAACTCCAAATTGAAGTAGAGAAGACCTTTGATCAACATTTCATCATTTTGGATCGAAGTAGAGAAAACCTTTGATTGCCATTCCAACAATCCAGATTGAAGTAGAGAAGACCCTTGATCGACATTCCAACAACTCTAGATCAAAGTAGAGAAAACTTTGTTCACCATTCCAACAACTCCAGATTGAAGTAAAGAAGACCTTGATCGACATTTCACCAACTCCAGATTAAAGTAAAGAAGACCTTTGATCAACATTTCAACAATTTCAAATTAAAGTAAAGTAGACTCCAATCAAAGTGGAGAAGACCTTTGATCAAACGTTTCAACAGTACAGATTAAAGTAGAGAAGCCCCTTTAACCAAGATTCCAGCCATTCCAGTTTCAATGTAGAGAAGCCCTTTAGTTGCCTTTCGTCAATATCGAGGTAGATAAGCCCTTAGGTCACAGATAGCTCCAGTTTCAAGATCATGATTGAAAAGTCTCTTGGTCACCCCACTTGTCAAGAATCATCAACTACCAGCTAAGTCAAGTATTTTCATTTTTTTCAAAAGACAAGGTATTAGCTCTATGTTCCAAAGTTTTAGGTTCAAGGGCTAGGTAATCTTTGAAAATTCAGCTTCAATTAAATTAGTGCCTTTGTTTTACATTGACATTCTGTAGACACTCGATTTTGTACCCAGGATTTAAACAAGGAGAATGACTTGAATGACCATCCATGTACCCCAAAATTCAAGATTGCATTACACGCATCAACTGGTTCTTGCATTGCATGCATCAATTTTTCTTTGCATTACATGCATCAATTCTTTCATTGCATATCATAAAAATGATCTTGAGATTCTAACGATCGCAATGGTGTGTTCGGTTTCCAAATCGGATCGTTAGATCGAAAGATATCACATGATCAAGTTTGCACGGTCAACATGCATTGTGTCTAGGTAGAGTTGACCACACATGATTAATTTAAATTAATTCTGATTGGTTAAACAATTAAAATTACTTAAATAATTTCGTGATTGGTTGATAATTTGTGTCTAAAATAGGGATGCATGCATAGGAATAAAATGGATGATTGGATAATGATAAATTTGTGGATAATCTAAACTTTACCAAAATTTATTTTAGGGTATTTATCTACAAGATAATTGTTTTTAAAAAGCCTAAATTATCCAAAAAAGAGATAAAAATCATGGACTAAGCATGAAAGCACGTCTAGGTGCAAGGACTGGATCAAAAAACCCTAGAAGGAGAGTCCAAAACGCACCCGAACATGGAAGAATGTTCGGCGTCCAAAAGCACCATTCGGCACTTTCGGAGTGTCAAACGGCACTTTAAAAGGGCTGAATTTCCTCCTTTTGGGCTTTGGCCCAAAACCCATCAAGTGGCAATAAGGCACACCCTTTTTGATCTTTTCGCAAAAGAATGAGTCCTGATTCGCATTCTACACTTCAGGGCTATTTTTTAGAGTTTTCTAGCCCCTATAAATAAAGGTTGGGTCTCATAATTCAGCACCTATTTTCGACACTAAGAGGCATACATTTTGAGGCTCTCAATTGGTGATATTTGCTGATCCTCTCTGAGATTTGTTGCTAAAAATTGGGGTTTTTAGGTTTCAAAGATAACTGAATAAGTTTTTTTGAACCCTAGAACATCCTCTCAGGAACAAGGAGTGCTCATGCAAGAGGTTGATTTCAATCACCCTATCATTTTTTATGCTTCTTTTTATGTTGATGAATGTTTTTATCTATAACATGAATGGTTCATCATTGTTTTGTTTAAAGCATGGATTTTTTTTTTTTAATGTAATTGTTAAAATCTCTTTCTTAAATGTCAATAATCTGCATGTGAATAATTCTTTTTCTTAAAATAAAAAAATATATCTACATATTTCTTAGATGTAGATCTAATTTTTTCTCAATAATAAAAAACAAGTCTACATCTTTCTTAGATGTAGATCTAAATTTTTCTCAAATATAAAAAACAGATTTGCATCTTTCTTAGATGTAGATCTGAATTTTTCTTACTAAAAAACGGATATGCATCTTCATTAGATGTAAATCTGAATTTTTCTTAAATAAAAAACTGATTTGTATCTTTCTTAGATACATATTTGATTTTTCTTTAACATAGGCAGGTTTTTGAAATAAAGAAAAAGATTAAATATAATTATGTTTGTGTTTGTTTTATTTAATTCATGTTGCATAAATTTAAATTAATAGTGAAACTCTCTTCTTAAAAAATCTTTTTCATTCTTTTAAAACTTATAAAAAACAGATCTAGGTTTTTTATTATCAAAAACCATTTTTTAGTTCTTAAAAAAACAGATCTGATATTTTTTAAATCAAAAGACTTTATTTCCTGTGATAAACTCATATATGAATTTTTATCTCCAAAAACCACTTTTTTCTACATACTACAAAATAGATCTGGTATTTTGACAAATCAAAATCAATTTTTTTCACCAACCAAAACAGATCTGATTCTTTTCAAAAGAAGAGACTTCATTCATAAATAAATTATTGTGATTTAATTTTTTTCACATGTTCAACATATCATTCATGACATGCATAAAAAAGGTACATAAGTTATAAGAGTCTAGAAGACCAGACTCTGTTTGGGCGGAATGTTTGCCTAACACCTTCCCATTCTGTAACCTAGCCTCCAAATTCAAGTCTTTGGATAGGTAGATCTAGCCCTTGTCCTTATTTTTATTTTGGGTAGAATGTAACTAGGACCCAAAGCCATGTAATTTTCAAATATGTAATTTTTATTCAATCAATGAAGTGAACAATTCAATCATGTATTTTGTTTTTCGTTTTTCTTTTTTTGTATAAAAAATAAGTGGCAACTCCACACCACTTACCCAAAAAGAGAGATGCCCTAAAAAGCACTAAAAAATCTCTCTCTTTTTTTAAAGGCAACTTTCGAGGTCTCTCACAATAGTTATTTATGCCTTTATCTTAGGATTTTCTAGTCCTTCTCATCAAAAAGAGTGATTTAAGATATGAAAGATAAAAGATCAACCAAATCATACAAATCACATAAACCGAGCCACAAAGCTTACATTGCTTAGTTGTACATGAAGATCCTCTTCTAAGCTACAAGTGATACAAAGTTGGGAAACTTTGTTTCAAAGGCCATCAAAGGTACATAAGTACCAGTATTCACAAAAACACTGTTTTGTATATTTCTGATTTTCCCTTTTTTTATTTTTATTTTTTATTCTTTTTTAAAAAAAGAAGAAGAAAAAAACCTTAAAATAAAGAAAAACAAATGAACAAACAAACAAATAAAGTATCAAAACTAGACTGACTCACACCACAACACAAACCATGCAAGAGATCAAAAAAGAGGAGAAATCACTTAGGATCTTTTTCCTTCCAAATAGGAGACCTGGATGGAGATCCTTTTTTTTTTTTTTTTTTTTTTTTTTTTTTGCATGAACTTTTGTCTAGATGGATAAGGAGGAGAGTTGAAACCGTCGAAGTTCAAAAGAATCACGATCGCCTAAAGAAGTTCACCAAAAGGGGCTAACGAGAGTTGGAGTTAATTTTGGTCCCCTAAAGATGACACACTATTGCTTTGTTGAGTGACTAACCACTTATAGCAATTTGGACGAGTGTGCCCAGATGCTCCACAATAGTGACAAAAGTGAGGCTTCTTTGGTGGAGACTTCTTGTTGGTGGATCAATAATTTTTCTGCTTAGTCTCTTTCTTACCAACTTTAGGGGGTGCTCCTAAAATAGATTTTTACTTATCACTCCTATCCTCACTCACAATTTCAATTTTAATCTTAGTTACCTTAGTGTTGTTAGAGTTATCGTTATTATCAGGAGGAACAAAAATAACTCTATTTAAAGCATTAGAAGAGGTATTACAAGAGGAGAAAGAGTGATCATACCCGAGACCTGTTCTATTAGATGCTGACTTCTAAACATTCAACATTTCATCCAGTTTGGCACTTGAAGTCCTTTCTAGTTGTGCTCTAACCTACAACAGTTCAGCATCCAGCTTTCTGAACTTTTCAACAAGAAGATTGTTCTCAAATCTCAGTGCTTCAATGGTCTGATTAGCTTCATCAACCTTAGTGGAGAGTTCCTCATGTTCCAACTCCACTTCATTAAGCTTTCTTGTGGCCAACCTGTAGAGCTTCTCATGTTTCTCAGAGACCTTGAACAGCTTGGTGTAAGCAGTATGGATGTCATCTTGATCATCCATCTTTTCAAACATTGACTCCATTAGCTTTTCTTCCTCATCAAATACCTCTACTTCTCCCTCAGCAGACTCAATAGTAGCTGTAAAAGCACTTACAATCCCTTCTTGGTCACTCTCATTAGAATCTGCTTTTGGTTCTGAACCACTTAAGATGGCATCAAGGCTTTGCTCTTGCCAATGGATTTAAAGTATGTAGGACACTCTTGTTTCATATGTCCAAATCCATGACACCCATAGCACTTTGGTCCAGCAAGAACACTGTTGCCTTGACCAGTATCCTTGGATTCTCTCTTGCCCTTGTCTTGGGACTTATATTGAGAGAAAGCAGTCAATAGACTTGCTTGCATGAGAATAAAGTGGATAATCAAATAACAAAGAAGTTATGGACAATCAAGCATTTTTGGAATATTTATCTACAAGATAGTCCCTCCGTCCCACTTTTTTTGTCCTCTATTCCATTTTAGGATGTCCCAAAATATTGTCATGTTTCTAAAAATAAAAGTCATTAATTTACTAATGTTCCTATTATACCCCTATTTTATTTTCAAAACTATTTGAAAAGAAAATCAACAAATATTTAAAAAATCAATCTAATTGGGGCACATTTTTAGTTGCCTCATTAAGAATAACTCTTTAAATAAAATAAAATAAAAAACAATTGACTTGGCATCTTAAATGCCATTCTCTCTCTCTCTTTAAAATAATAATAATAATAATAATCAATATATAAATATAAAACCGAAGCCTCTAACCTCTCCACAATTTTCCACATCAGTATTTATATTTTAATTTTTAAATTTGATTTATTTCTTTTTTATTAAATATATATACTCTCCTTTCTCAAACCAAAACTCTTACCCGATATAATTCTGAAACCGAAACACCTTTGCCGACGCCACCAACCTTGAAAATCTATCTACCATTCTCCTTCCCCCAAAACCCAAATCTCTACCCTTTTCCTTCCCTCAAAACCCAACTCTGAAAATTTTTCTAAAAACTAAAACTAAAACCTGTAACATGCAACCACTCCTATTTATTCTTAGAAACCATCTCCTTCCCCCCAAATCCTCACCCAAAACTCTTGTAGCATGCGACCCCTCCCCTGTCTAAACTTGCTCAAGTAGCAGGAATAGTACTAGTTCGATTTGTGTGAGCCCTGAAGCAAGATTTGGAAGAGGAGGATCAGGTTTATTTGGGCGACTCGGACTGAGACTCAGGTAAGAATCTCTGTTTAATTGTTTATAGCCGTGTCTATGCATCTCCTGGATATGAGTTTTAGAATAGTTAAATTGTTTAATTGTTTGTTTCCACTATACTCTTGATTACAGTTAGTTATTGTTGAAATCCTAATTTGTCTATGTTTTGGAGGTATTATGGTATTCTATTATTGTTGAAATTCTAGGTAGTTCTTTAATTGCGTTATATGCAGGGAATGGTTGCAACAATAATGCATGATGTGTGTTTGATAAAATGTCTCAAAAAAATTGTATTGCTCCATTAATGAGGAAAACTGACATTTTATACAAGTGCGAAGAGTAATCCAGTAAAAGCAACACTTTTCTTATGTTGTGTGTCACCATTGGATAGACACTTTTTTATATTACAATGCTGAATTTTTTGCTAAAATAAAAAATAAAAAATCTGCCAGCAAGTGTGAGAGTGAGACAAAGACAAGAGACAGGATATAGAGGATGTATGGTTGTTTTAAGGGGAATCTTATAGTGGGTTGTATTTGAAATTGTGATTTACGAATGGGTTTATTTGATTTTGATTGGCCCTTTTTCTATTTGCTCCTGAGAACATGTTGGAAAACCAACATCAAAAGAGAAAGAATTAGAATAGTTGATATCTTTAATCTTTTTTGTTCATGGTTATAAAACTTACTGCTATATTTCAACTTTTTCTTTTTTTAACGAAAAAAAATCTTAATGCTTTATTTTTTTTTTTTGTAGGGTTGCTAGGAACACAACCCAGCAGGTGAGAGAATCAATGGTTGTATTTACTTTAACTATGAAACTTATATAATTATCTGTGTTATAGTGTTGGTGTTTATATTGATCCCCTCTTTTTGTTGTGTTTTATTTGTGTGTGTGATTTAGATTGGTAGTAGATTGAGTTTGAGAAGAAACTATGGGGTCAAAGATAATAAATTTGGGGTGGATGCCTAGGCTCTTATGCTCAAGGGTGTGAAGGAAGCTTTCTTATGTTACCAAGGTCACCTTACTTCATAGCTACTTAACCACAAAATTTCTTAATAAATATTTACACTCTTGCTATCTATATATACATCTCATATCTTAAAAATCTTTCATTTATAATAAATATATTTCCTTGGCGGAGCTTTATATATAAATATATTTAGTACCATTTAAACACATTTCATAATATATATAGTTTTCTTTGCTTAAAGAAATATTAAATTCTTTATATATGTCATTAGATATATATTTTTCAAAAGAAAAAATATATATAAAGTTATAAAGAATTTTACAAAAAAAAAAAAATCTGTATAATTTTAGGATTTTGTCTATATAATTTTATCTATACATTCGGCCTTATAAGATAAAATTACAACATAATTTTAGGATTTTCTCTCTTACCCTGTTCTCTTTGTGAAGCACTTTGGTTTACTAATATTTTAAGATTATATTTTCTTTTAATTCAAGGTATTGTTTTGTCTTTAGCTTTTTCAATTCAAAAGTATTAGCTCTATTAAGTAGCTTGGCTATTCTTGGCTCTATTCAGATTATTGGCTCTATAGATTTGTATTATAGATATCATTCTTTTGGTTATTTGTTGTGCTTGCTTTTTAGATAAAATAGAAAAAGTTATTTAGTACGCACTAAATCTAGATTATGGGAACTGTATTATTATTTAAAATTTTTTTAATCCATAACGCTTTTGATTGATATAAATTATTAATACATAATGAATCACTAGATGCTATTAAAAGAGAATTGGATGTCAAATTATAGAATAGAAGGGATTGGTTCTGTCTTCTGATTCACTAGATTGGCTATCTAATTCAATGAGATATAAGTAATTGAAGAAGGTTAATGATTAGGTAGTTCATAATATCAATTTGTTTGTTGATTTTTTGCTTTGTGTTGTGGGATTAATGGCAAATAAAGCATAATTAGTGTAGTTTTACTAAAGGACTTTAAGGTTGAACTAGAAGTAGTTCATATATATATATAATCTGAATGCATATTTTGGAGGTGGATTTTTGTGTCTTAGATCCTAACTTGATATTGCTAAGATCTTAAAAGCATGTCATTTAGTTTGAATATTTATATATGTATATATGTGTATGTTCGAGCGAGTCTTGGTGCTAGAGCTAAAGAAAGTGTATGTAGGAATCTCCATCTTCAATCAAAGGGGAAAATGTATGGTTCAAATGGAAGCACCAAAACCCCAGGTGAGAATCCAAAGACTTAATTTGGTTGGAAATTTTTATTATTATTTGTGAATTTGAAAATTTTGGAGTGGGAGCTAGTATGGGGCCCAGAAAGACTTAATTGAAAACAGAAAATTTTTATTATGTTTATCTTTTGCTGGTGTAGAGGGACTGAGGGAGAAAATTTAGGTGTTGAGGCTACTGGAGCTTGGGTTTTTCTCAAGCTTTCAAGCCTCTTTGTGAAGATACATAGGTGGGTTTTGGTTAGGATATCTCTAAATTGTAAGCTCTCTGGCCTTAATGGTAGATTACCAAACTGTTCCAAGCTGAAGAAGGCAAAGGAACCTTTACATGGGCCTAATTCTATCAGAAAATGAAGAAGAAAGCTTTTGTTTTTCTTCTATCTTTTAGTTTCTATTGTTCTGAAATAACTTTTAGATCAAAGCTGTGGGCTCCCATTAATTCAACTAATAATTTTTTAGTCCTTAGACAATGACTAAAAAATTAATTGATATCTTGGCTTGATGATAAGGGTTATAATCATGAAATTAATGTCATAATTTTAAATAAAAAAATCCTATCATAATTATTTATATAAAAAAAATATATATATATTTAAATCAAAGATAAAAACCTAAAAGAGGCAGTGTAATTTCTCAGAAAGACCTGAGCATCTAACACTGAAAGCACAATTGATATCAAGGCCAGTTTGTGCAGTTCATTGCAGCCTAATTCACTGGGGAAGCTGCCTAAACAGCTTTTGGAGTTTTAAAATCAATGGGTGTCAAATTGCTTCCTACTTTAGGATCCCCTTGAATTGATGCAGTATTAAATAATAATTGATTGGGAACAAAGTATGAATCCCTTGACTATTTATATGTGTGTGTGTATAATGTATTGTGTAATGCTTGAGTTCTAAAGACCTAAGGTATGTTATTCTAATATGTGAGAGGTTTGCCAAGGCCTACTTGGTTTATTATAATTTTGTATAGATTATAAACAACTAGCATCATGCCTTAACTTCCTTATTATCTGAATCAGATCAGGTGCTGTGTTTATAGCTTTTAAATTGCATTTTTAATAGCTCTGGCCTCTTACTGTATTAGTCTTGATTGTTTCATTTGACTTGAATTGTCGTTTGCGTTGCTTTAAATACAATTTTGTATTTGTAGAACCAATTTTGTAGTCAACTTATTATCTTTGAGTTAATTACAGTTTAATTGGACTGTAGTGAAAATTGGAATTCTTATAAAATAAAAAGAATAGAAGAACAAAAACATTTTGAATTGGACTATGCTGAAAAAATTGGTCAGGTATGAGAGATGGACTAGGGATGCAAGGTGGTTTGAAGCTGAAAATAGGATTTTAATACAGTGACCAGTTTTGCTATTATGATTATCGTTCTTTCTGTAGTTGAATAATTGAGTGGCAAAAAGATCATAGTCCTCTTCAAATTCAAATAAGGGTAAGTATGTTATGGAAATATTTTTAGATAAGCGCATATTTCTATGATTACACTATACGGCATATACATTAAAAGGCATTTGTTTTTAAACTATTGATCACTATGTGTGATAGATCTCTCTATTGAATTGGCTTTTACATGTAATTTTTTCCTTCTAATTTGATATACAATTTAAAGAATCTATGTGCAAATTTTGGATTGGATATTAGCTTTAGGGTGTTGATTATGATGACAGAATTTTGTATAACCTTATACACATTCTTATGCAGTGACCACATGGCACTTCTTTAAAGATTTTGAAGGATAGAAGGATGCAAACCATAATGAAAAGAGTCATGTCACCATGCAAATGACAGAGGATATGAGAATGCAATTTGTAGATCTATTTAACATTGGCTTTGTAAACAAATTGATGAGTGCTAATGTAAGTTCTTTAAGATTTTCAAATTTTAAAGCATTTGATTTGCTAAAATCTTATAGTTACTAAAAACTTTCCTGTGCATCACACGGGTTAGCGACTAGTAATAATAATAATAATTCTTCTTTCTAATGTGGCCTTACACGCCATTCTCTCATGAAACATCCAAAAAAAAAAACAAAAACAAAAACAAAAAAACGAACAAACGAACAAACAAACTGAACAATCCAACAAAGATAAAACCACAAAACACCTCACTGAAAATTTAAGGATTCAAGAAATATCCGAAGAAGGAAAAAAAAAAAATATATATATATATATATATATCTTCAACTTGAATTAACACCATCTACTGTAGATAAAGAAAAGGCCTTTCAATGATATCACGATCACATTCAAGTTGAAAAGGAAGAGGACCTTGCTTCTCCAAATTTTCTTTTCCCATATGCGGCAACTTATAATTATTCCCCCCAAAGTCTTTGATCACTACAATCATGCATTGTTGTAAACTTAAGAAAACACGATTAAGACTTTGAGGTGGCAATTCCTTAAAAGCTTTTTCTATTGCATTGACTAACTCATCAACAGTTGAAAGTGCTTCTTGCTGCTGTAGTGATTGAATGGCTCTAAAAAATCCAAGATCTAAGACATTCATGTCAGGACTATTAGATGGTTGATAGGACAAATGTATATTGAATCCATCACTAGATGCAGCTTCAAGAAATTCAGCATCATTAGGGTCAACGTGAGGTCTAGCATTGTCTTGTTGAATAAATACGATATCCTCTGTATCACGCGGCCATTTAGCTCGAATTGCAGGAAGAACTTTTTGAATCATGCATGATCTCATTACGTCTTTAGTCACTGACAATATTGGCTTTGTCTCTAATGTACCAGCAACACGATTCTTACTAGATCGTTTGGCAGGTTCCTTGCATGTGAATGGAAAAATTCCAATTTTCCCATCAAATTGTTGATTGCGAGATGAATCAAATCTTGGTCAAGCTACTGCCGCAAGAACCATTACTTTGGCAATGAAACGTTTGCTTTTGCATGTACGTAAAGGCTCTTGTTCTTGGGGAAGAAGATAATATTTTTCTGATTCTTTGGACATGTAAAACCACTTTTCATCAATATGAACATAATTGAACATATCCTTAAAAGTTGGATTGTTGTTGAAACTACTAGGCTCAAGCATGGATAAGCAAAATCGAAGTCTTGCTTTCTTGTTCTCTATAGTTAGATATGGCTTCAAAGCATTTGAGTGTGGCCTGATAGCACCTTCTTTAATCCTGTTAGGACATATGTGATTCACTTGTTAGGAACATATGTCACAATTCTATGTAATTGGCTTATCCTTTAACAAAAAGCATTTTACTTGTATTTGGGTAGATTTAGGATGTGTTTAAATACTTCAAGAAACCATGCTTCAAGATCAAGTGTTGAAGCCTTCAAGTTTGTCCAAGAAAACAAGCTAAAAGTGCAGAATTACTAAATCTCGACAACTAGCATGTGTTGAGGTTTAAGGAAGCTATTCAGCTCATGTGCTCGACACCTCCTATCTGTCAAGGTTTAAGAATTTCAGAATTCTGATACGATTTTCTTAGAATCCGTGAATGTGTCTTTGGGCCTTCTTTTCTCCTAACCGTAGACATATAAAATGATTGTTTTAAGGGCCGCCAAAAGGTTCGCAAGTTGCACATGCATTGAGCAAACTCTATTCAAGCAAATTGTAACCAGAGACGAAGTTCTTGCCCTAGTTCATCTCTTTCTTTTGAAGAAGTTGCTGTGTATGTGCACTATAGGGTTTTGTGACCAAGCATCTTCTTGATCTTCATTGTGTGGATGAATTGAAGAACTTTGTAGCCAACAACCTTCTTAGTTGGTGATTGAAGTTGCGTACTGGGATTCGCACAATTGGTTAGTCACATACTTTTGAGCTGTGCATCAAAAGGGGAACTGTCACTACAGAACAAGTCCTATTGGGTATTGGGGTAAGGGTTCAATTGTAGGTTAGTAAGGTACTTGTGATTCCTTTACTTGTAACCGCTTGTTGTAATAATAGTGGAGTTTTAGGAGTGGTGACCTGAAAATCACCCGGTAGGGTTTTTGTCGTTGGGTTTTCCCCACTCGTAAACAAATCACCGTGTCATTTATTTTCTGCTGCATACTTTAGTTGTTTGGTGATTTGTTTGTACTACCACATGCTTTGCATGTTAATTTGATTAATTAATAAACTTGGTTAATTAATTAATTAATTTGTCACAAGGGATCAATTCGTTTTTTGGCCTATCAAATCCGCCTATGTAGTGTTGATTTAGCAACATTCAAAGTAGTAGCCAACGATCGAATATTGGTACAACGAAGAAATGGAATTTCTAAAATCTTGTTGAAATCAATTTGTACTTTTTTTCGCCCAGCATTCTTTGGAAACTTTTGAGACACATTAGCAACAGAATTCTCATCTTGGGAGGCTTTTCCTCTTAGCCAAATTCTTCTAATTGTTTTGGGTTGATAGATTGTGATGCCTCAATTTGATTGATTGTGTGATATATGTAGGTGTGTGATGAGTCCCACATTGGACATATACTGGGTTGAATTGGGCCTTATTAACAATTACAAAGAGCACTTTTCCTTGGGTCGTTACATAGATAGTCTAGTGGCAAGGTCTCTTGTACAACCTATTTTCAACTTTCCATTGTTGCTTTGTTTAAGCAATGTTTCAAATATTCCTTGATGCTGTACATTGGTAAACATTTTCTTTGATTTGAGTTGTAAAAGGTTTGTATCTATCAAGTCACTCATCTTAATTTGTTTGGAAAGATAAGAATTGAAGAGAGGATAATGATGTAGGAGATGAGGCAGGGTAACAGATAGATTTTTATTTTGGCATGGAACCAATTTGCAAAAGGATAAAGGGGAGTATTGGATTTAGATTAGGAATACTTTAGATCTAAGGAGTATTTTTACAAGACTAATCTATATTTTCATTAAATACAAATCTGATTTTCTTTCGGAAAAAGTTTTCTTTGTTATAAAATTGCAAATTCTAAAATTTAAAAAAAAGGGATTGAAAGTTAGATTGTTTTTAATATGTGATGCATGCATAATAAATTTGTCTCATAAATGTGGATCCTTTTTCAAAAAGTCTTTTTTTTTTCTTTCTTTATACAGAGCAAATCTGATTTTTACAAATCAAAATCACTTTTTTTTTTAGATTTACACAAAACAAATCTGATTCTTTTTAACAAAATCTCATTCTTTTCCCTTACACAAAATAGATCTGATTCTTTTTTAACAAAATCTGATTCTTTTTCCCTTTCACAATACAAATTTGATTTATCTTGATAAAATCTTTTTTTTAACACTTTTCAAAAACAAATCTGATTTTTCTTTACAAGTCTTAGTTTTTTTTTTTTTTTTAATTTTTAATTTTCAAAACATATTTGAATTTTTCTTTGAAAAGAGGACATATTCATAAGGCAAATTTATTTAGATTAATTTTTGTCAAGTGTTTGTCATGTGTGTTCAACATATCATTCAACATCACGCAAAAAATGTATATTGGTCATTAGAATCTAGAAGACCAAACTCTATCTTGGCAGAATGGGTGCTTAACACCTTCCCATTCCGTAAGGTAGCCCCCGAGCTTAGGATTTTTGGAAAGCTAGATTAGTGTTTTGTCTTTTAATTTTGGTAGATTGTAACTAGGACCAAAGCTTTGTATTCTTTTGCCTAGATTGTAACTAGGACCTAAAGCCCTGTAAGGTTAATTTACTAAGATTGTATTTTTCTTTATTCAATCAATGACATTTGAAGTCTTTTGAATATGTAATTTGTATTTATTTTTTCTTATTTTTTTGTATAAAAAATAAGTGGTGACTCCACACCACTACCCTAAAAGAGAGGTGCCCTTACAAGCACCCAAATCTCTTTTTTGAGAGGGCCCTAAATTCCACAGCCTTTCAAAGTGGGCCGAGGACCACTTTGGTCATTTTATTCCCAAGAATTGACTTTTGCTTATTTAGAGGTTATATTTTCCATTTTAACACTTCTCAAGTCAATTTGATATCTAATTGGGCTCTAACTAGCATTGGGCCTTAGAGTTTGACTATCATTGGGCAACAGGGGCCCAAGTCATAAGGGGTACAAAATGTGGTGTCTACATATGCTTCTTAGCCTTGCAAACCATGTGACGAGATAGCATACAGTGGTTTGAAGCTAAAGAAGACATATGGACCAGGTTTACTATAGGGAATTTCGCTAGCCAATCTACAGTAGCCAATGCTCGATCTAGCCTTTCACGAATCTGGGTTCCATCACAAATCTAGGTTCCATCATGCATTTGGTAAAGCCAAGTAAACTTTGGACCAACAAAACTGATGTCCCAAAAATCACACCAGTCAATAGTATTTATGAATTGAGCCATTTGTGCACTCAGTCTAGACCCACCCCCCTCTTTTTCCAACAAATCTATAATCTCATTGAAATCACCTATGGCTAACTAAGGCAATTAAGAAGAGCCCCATATAGTCTTTATCAAACACCATGATTTAGGCTTTTTTAACATCTCTAGGTTGGCATAAAACCTAGTCAAGTGCCACCAACCATACACATCTTGTTAGGAACCTGGTGGTCATACTGAAGATTGATGGGAATTGTCGGGAAATTGACTTAATTTGAGGTAGTCACCCTCCATAGAGAGAGAGAGAGAGAGAGAGAGAGAGAGAGGTGCACTAATGCACTAAGCAATTGGTTTATTCTTCCATTGATATCTAATGTTGAGTTACAATAATGTATTTATAGGAGACTAGCTCTAATCTCATTGGCCCACATGACCTCATCCTATTGGTTCTATTATTCCTCATATGCATTAATAATTCCAACATGTGCTAAATATGATTAACATGCGCTAAATATGATTAACCTGCTTGGAATTGTAACTAACTAACTAACTAACTATATCTCAATACAACAATTATTATCCATATGCTTATAGCATTCCTAAAATTTCCCTCCTCTTGAAAACACCTTACCCACAAGGTGTTGTTGTGAAATAGCATCTTCATCAAAGGAGATCTTCCAATAGACCAATACCTTAGTGACATTTTGATCACCATATTCATGCATTTCTCTTTGATAAGCAGTTGTGTAAACATGAAGGTTTCTTCTTTGTAGATATTTAAACTTTGCTCAAATTCTTGAGCCTTCAATGGTTTTTCAATTTTCAAGGTCTCATTGGTTCTTTGAACCTTGGAATGTTATTTTATCCTTAAGACCTCATTTGATTCTAGAACCATTAAAATTGTTGGCTCTTGCATCTTGGATTCTTGGATCACCAACACTTGGATTGCCAATTCTTGAATTATAGACTTTTCAATGGAAGCCTCCATTGGTGCATTAAGAATTGGTTCTTGGAAGATCATCATCTCCTTCTTTGTTGGTTCTTTGGACTAAGCTTCAAGGGCAACATGTACATGTATATCATCATCCACTTTGACACAAAAATCAACATCCTGGCTTGTAACAACAGCAGTAGATTCTTGGAACTTGATCTGTTTTTCGACTTCCATTGAATCAAGAGATTGTAACTCCTTTTCTACCATATTCTCAAGACCTTCTTGCAATCTTGAGAGCTCTTCATTCATGGTCTTGTTAGATTCAGTCAAGGCCTTGACCTTCTTTAAAATGGCATTGTGAGATTCGTACAAAACCTTGACATTTGTTCACCATTTTCCGTAATTCTTTCCAATGTTCTCTTCGGTCACATTTGTCCGTTTCAAGATCGACGGTTCTGATACCAATTGTTAGGAACCCAATGGTTCCTAATGGAGATTGATGGGAATTATAGGGGAATTGATGGGAATTGTAAGAAAATTGACTCAATTCGAGGTAGTCACCCTTTATAGAGAAAGATAGAGAGATTAAGAGAGAGAGAAAGAGAGATGCACTAATGCACTAAGCGATTGGTTTATTCTTCAATTGATATCTAATGTTGAGTTACAATCATGTGTATATAGGAGACTAGCTCTAATCTCATTGGCCCACATGGCCTCATCCTATTGGTTTTATTTTTCCTCATGTGCATTAATAATTCCAACATGTGCTAAATATGATTAACATGCTTGGAATTGTAACTAACTAACTAAATCTCAATACAAAAATTATTATCCATATACTTATAGCATTCTTAACACATCCCCACCATCCACAAAAGCATTAATATGCGACATGGAATAAGTTTATTTATGAACCATAATCCCTTCCATAATAATTCTAACCTACCACTTGAACCATTACTAGGAACAATCAAATCATGCTTGAAATCACATTTATCCCAAACCTTCTTCATCCACTCTATATCGGACTTTGTCCCCATCAGGAAGACAATATTGGGAGCTTCTGACACATTAGCTATCAGCTGGTTTCCAAGCCCACGGTAATTCCAACTTAAAAGACTCATTGGAACCAGCAGAACTGATCAACAGCCTCTGCTGAACCCAATTGTGAAGCCAAAAGAGAACTAAGCTGTTCAGTGTCCTCATCCAGCTTAATCTTCTTCTCCTACTAAGTAAGCCTCTCAGCAGCAGAACCCTTAGAAGCAAATTTCCTCTTAGACCCCAGAGAATTCTTAACGTTCTCTACAATCTATGTGTGGGCCTTATTAGAAACCCTAGCCCATCTACCCTTGGGCTTAAGCTTACCTCCACTATCAGACCCAACCTCAGAGCTCATTAAAGTTCTTTTTTTACCTTTACCTTTCCTTTTACCCTTTATTGGAGCACCCTTATTAGCCAAGCCTTGTTGAACCCATTTCACGTTAAAGTCCAACCTCGAAGACACTGCATGAGAAATATCCCCTCCCACTCCATCCAGCAAAATATTATTACGTGCCGCCAAAGTCTCCCCAGCTTACTCTACTCCAGCAACCACAATCACATTACCTTCCAACAACGGTTTCTTATCCGTAACAGTAGTAGACCTAGAGACAACTTCTTTCAAAATTAAAACTCCTGTAGGGTTGGTAACTGCACTATCAATCACCCTGATCGTGTCCTTAAAAATAGGATGTGAGTTGCCAAAGGAAGTAAAGACTGAATTATCAGAAACTACGACAGTGACTATGACAGTGACGCTCTATGAAGTACGGGTACGTTTCCAGATTCAGGTGCGGGTGCGGGTGAAGGACTAAGTAATTTTTAAAAAAATAAGGTGTGGTGGGGTGCGGTGATTAAAAAATTATTAAAAACATTTTTATTTATATTTTCTATATATATATATATATATGTTCCCATGTATATTCCACCAACTATATATTATTCTGTTGGCAATACAAAATACTTAATTTTACGCCCTGTAACTTCGGAGAAAATCAAACTTAGAAATATGATTTTGTTTTTGTTGACTAGTTTTGTACGTAATATTATTACTTGTAGCTCTTGTCTTGTACCTTATGCTCGTCTGAAACTGAAACAAAAGTCAAGACTGTGGCATTTGAAGAAAATGAGGCACAAGCAAAATAATCCCACTCTAAGTATCTTCCCATGTACTAAAATCCAAAAGCATTGCTTCCCCTATCTATAAAGGAAGAAAGACCTGCATCATTCGGCTGTTCTGGCATGATTCAAGGCCGATTTCGGCCGCCAGCCGGTACAATATGATTCGGCCAATACAACTTGATTCTGGCCGAATTAGCCCGATTTGGCAAGAATTGAAGCCAAATTAGCTCGAATCGGAGCTAAGTTGGCACAAATCTCAAAAAAAAAAAAAAAAAAACTCAGACCTTGCACCCCGAGTCGGACTCCAGTGCAGCACCCTCCGAGCCACGTCGGTGCTTCCTAGGTGACGCTTCCATTCAATTTCATCGAAGAACCCTCCCCGGGCCCCCCACTGAGAATCATAGCAAACGGCATACCTCCCAGAGCAGCATCATCTCTCACCAAAGAATGATTAGATGATGCACTTGAAGCCTTTCCCAATGCTCTACCTCCCAAAATGGCTTTATCTCCCAAAACAGACATGGGACAAGAAATAGTCCCACCCCGAGAGCTTGGGTTTACAAAGTTAAACCCTTTCGCCTCAAAGATAGAGACTCTATTCAAATTAAATTGTGGACACACAACCAAGTCCCAATATGTTAATCTTTCACCATCAACGTATCCTTGCTCTGAAGCCATAAATCACAATCCTTGTCCCCATTATCCAAATGACCACACTAAAAATAGAAATTTGGTAAACATTCGAACTTAAACGAAACCCATAATGCTGAGTCCTTATTAAAATTAACCATTCTACCTCTACATAGGGCCTCATTGATATTGACATCCACTCGAACTCTCATGAAGTCACCTCCTCTCATCTTTGACACATTAGTAGGAATTGTTACTTCCCCAGTTATTCACCTATGTTGATAGCAACATCCCTCGTCATATAAGCAAATGGTAGATTATGAATTTGAACCCAAAATTTCATAGTTGAGAAGTCAAGCTCCTGAACCAGTGTGAGACCATCCATCATCTTAAAAGCAACAAAGTGCCTATCATAAGACCATGGTTCTCCCAGCAAAACTTTCTCCACATCTACTATGGACTCAAAAGCAAACACCAAATGATTATTACCACCATCTCTAACCTGGACATCATTCCAAGTACGCCGAAGAGGATAAAAAGTCCTAGCCACCGCTTCAATATTCGAAGACTTTCTAGTAAAAAGCTTAACTGCTAGCCCAACCTCCTGAATTTGTTCATTCGTAGATAAATCCACATTCTTTCTTTCCCTCTCTGAAAGAGAGAGGTCATTACAACTACGAGAAAGATACTGCATACTCAGTGGCGGAGCCACGTTGGGGCCAGAGGGGGCCTTGGCCCTTCGCAAAATTTTTGAAAAAAAATAGTAAATATACAATCTATGAGTCATCCAAACCAAATTTGAAAAATTTTAAGCAATAGATATGCAAGAACGAGACATTCACAAACTTAAAATAAACATACAAATATTTCAACAATTATCTCACAAAATAAAACGAGAAAAAAAAAAGGGGTTTCTAGCTTTTCATCCATCGCCGCAAGTCTGCTAGAATCTCAGTCCAACGTACCTAAAGCAATAGAGCAACATACGCATGATGCAATGGTAGCAACCATAACAAGTGAGTCTTCACACTTTTCTCAATCTCTAGCATCTTAATCTGATCTGCTTTTTTTTTTTTTTTCTTCTGTTTTTCTTTTCATTACTTCTTTGGTTCTTCTGTTGTTTACGAAGTAGAGTACTAGAGTGTTACATTTTGCCCAACCAAGAAACGCTTATCAATTGCCTATTGCCTCTACCACATGTATGGTTGAACTTGAAGTCTTCAGAAGCAATTGATAGTACCCACACAAGTGGTTAGGTATGGGCCATATGATTTTTCCTTTTCATGCTTATTTGTTGTTAAAGTATTTTATATTATATAACATTATGAATGAATATAATATACTACAATATATCATATCTAAAATAATACTAGAAAATTTAATTAGTTGTATTTAATAAGATTTTTTATACATTTAAATTTCTTATGAGCTTTTTTTTTTTTTTTTTTTTGAGAATCTTTTATGAGCATTTTAGACATTGAAATTTGAAAAAACAATTTGTCTACTATTGGTATTTGTTGAATCTCAGTCATTATACTTAGTGGGTTGCTCCCTCCGTCTCATTTTTTTTGTCCTGTTTAAAAAGTCAAACTTTTTAAGAGAACATCATTTATTGTTTTGTCTACCTTTTAAAAATGTATAAATTTCCAAAACTACCCTTAAAAAAAATTATCAAAAAATTGAATTAGTAAATTAATAGGGGTATAATAGGAACATTAGTAAATTAATGACTTTTATTTTTAGAAACAGGACAATATTTTGGGACATATCAAAATGGAATAGAGGATAAAAAAAGTGGGGCAAAGGAAGTATAATTTAATTGGTAATATGGGCAAAGATAATAACCATCAATTCATTCTTCAAAAGAAAGAAAGATAATAATTCAGAAAATAATACACTTTTAGGTTTTAATGTAAAAACTTTGACATCTAATAAGTGTTCTTCTAAATTTTTAGTGATTGAACCAGAAGAGCATCCTTTTGGATCGTCAATAGTAGAACTTGAAGAGATTAATTTTAAAGCTCAAATGATTTAATTATTATCTTATATTTTATTAGGCTCCCTAAAGATAAATTTTTAGCTCCGCCACAGTCCATATTCCAACTCACACAAGATAAAAACTAGGCCTTACTAGTACTCTGGATACTATAAGGAAAACTTAACGATCTCTTCTCTAGGAGAAGGGAAAGTACTACAGCCTAGAGTATTAGAGAAGTCAAACTCTCAGAACCGAGAACCTATTCTCATGTCTTCCCATTTATTGATCTTTGAATCTTCAAAGGTCAAAAACCAGCTAAGGTTTGCGCCAATTAATGATTTTGGGACATTTACTGTAATACCCAGCTCACAAAATAAATAAAAATTAAAGGGGGCAACTACGTAATTTTGATAGTGGAGGAGAATTCTCAAGATTTCATAATCAAAATTTGCTGTACCATTTTTCCTATACCATTCTATGTTTCACTAATAAAAACTCTCCACTTGTCTTCTTATTTAATTAATTTTTTGTGATCATTATGCCAATTCTTAATTAATTACCCAAAACAAATTAAGAAACCAAATCACCACCACCACCACCAACCTTGGCCGGCGTCGGCCATCTCCAACCTGGACTTCACTTGTCATGGTAGCCAGCATCACCTGATCTACATCACCACTGGAGATCTAAGCCAATCCTGCCAACCACCATCACTTCACCACCCAAAAAAACAACAAATTTGACTTTATTTCTCATCTTTCTTTACTGTTTATTAAGAAACAACATTGCTTAAAGCCCTACTCTACTACTACAAGAGTTAGGCTTTTTTGTATTGGTACGTTGGGTAAAGTAATGTGTTTGAGTTTGGTGAGAGGGTGTAATTAAGCACACGTGTGTGTGTTTAGCAGTTAATTTGTTTCTCAACAAAAAAAAAATTTAAGAAACAACATCAACAATAAAAGATGGAGGGTAAAACAACACAAACAAATCCAATGTAAGGCTATTGAATCTAAATCAAAAGAATCCATGTATTACATCGTGAACCCAACAATCAAAACCAAAAGGATCTCTAGAAGAAAAGTCTAGTGGTATGAGTTGAGGTATTGACGTGATAGGCTTCAGATCCATGGTAGAGCCAAAGGTTGGATGGTCATAAATGGCTACTTTGATGGGGTTGACTCTGGCGAAGGTTGGTGGAGGTGGTAGTGGGGATATGATGGGATTTTCTTTGTTCCATTCATCCAATATTGTGTTAGATCCACCGCTTCCTGACTCTCCCTCTCTCGATCAGCTCAAAACCTTGGTGGAAGTGGAAAGGTGGTGTTGTTGCTGTCGCTAACCTCTACTACTGGTGGTGGTAGCAGTGGGATGTGTTGGCTATAAATTTATTTTAGGTAATTAAAATAAGAATAAGCATAAATTTTGGATTTGCTTAAAATTGTGGATACATGTCAAGTTTTTATTTGTGGAACACAAAGTGGTATAAGGAGTGTGGAACAAAAGATGTTGATTCAACTTAAAGACCTTAGATGAAGGGTATAAAGTGCAGTATTTAGTTCTTATAAATAAAATAATTTGTTATTCCTTTTTCTCTCCTTTTAGATATTTTATTTAATTATTCAGCTAATGTGATTTATTTAAAGAAAGAACTTTGAATTTTAAAAAGTTCCTATTTTTATTCCAATTTGGATCAAGCATGTATGAATTTTGAAAAGAACCACATTTTTTATGGAATTTTTCTAGATTATGATTTTGGAAATTGACTGAAATGAAACTATATAGCTTCTGAAGAATTAATTGTACATTAGGACTATGGTTTGAACCTAGCTAATGAGGGTCATGCATTGGCATAAAAACTAGTAGAGGCTCTAGGAATTTTTTTAAAGGTGGTTATCATCAAGAAACATAATATAATAAAAAGAACGTGTACATATCAACATTAAAAAACCGCAAATACTTGAAATACATAAAATTTAAAACTTAAAATTTTCTTCTATAAGGAGGGTGAAATCAACGGCATGGCCTAGTGAGATCAACGGTGGTTAAGGATGAGAGAGAGAGAGAAAATTAATATAGAATAATAAGAAATATTTAAACATTCTTAGATGTATAGTTCTAATAGTAGAACTGTACTGTAGCAAATGCCAAATAAACCTCATGAGGCATGAATTTTGGTGTTTGGTGTGCCAAATGCCAAAATTTTAGCTTTTGGGACACTTGATGCCAATGCTCTAGAAAAAAATTCTAAATGCAGACACCGGTGATTGGCCCATGGCCCAACGCATGCCCCAATTCCTTATTTTTAAAATTATTTTATGAATAACAGTACCTGTAATGAAGAAAATGTACACTTTTGACTTTAGGATTGGTACCAACCCACTTAGTTTGAAAGAGAGAGAGATACTTGACTACTGAGATCCCAGATCGATATGGTGGATGACAGCAGTAGATTGGGTAGAGTCGTCGAAGAGCGACAAGAAGACAAGGGCGGAGGGTATGTCGATCTTAGGGCAATTTGGGCTTGGTGGTTTAGCTGTTGGTCAAGACCAGAACAATTTTTGTAGCTTGTAGAGAAGCTGATGAGGGGTACCAAGATTTTTAATGTATAATTTATTTGTTAAATTTTTTGAGTTGATTTGTGTTGTTGTTTGGGCCTTTGGGTTAATTTGTATTTGTTTGTGAATTTTTTTTTTATTCAACCTTCAACAAGCAAAGACTTTGGAGGGTTAAATTTTATTTTTAGTGGACTCAAATATTTTCCTGGGTGGTTATATATATATATATATATATATATAGCACTACCCCTGACAAAAACTAGTTTCATTTGGGACGTATCATAGGTGTATCATGACTCTAAGCCTAGTAACGAGAATATAGCATGCCCATACCGCCATACATGTTAAACATTCCAATTGAATTGAATAACAATTTCTAATCTGGTTTTTTGACACAAAATAGAAATTCTACTCTAGCCTAGTCTAAGTGTATATATATGTGAAACTCTCTCCTAGAAACTTGAACCCCGGCTCTTCCCCCCCCCCCAACCCACAAGCACTTATACTTGTGAAGTGACCACCGCACCAAGAGTGCGCGGTAGTAGTTTCTAATCTTGTTAAGTTTTTTTATTTTGTAACTTCATTTATTTTTATGTATAATTATGCTTGGTCTAGCTAGCTTGGAGTCTTTGGACCAGCTTATTTATTGAGTTGTCATACTCAATCCCCTCCCCCCTCCCTTCTGATTCATATCCCAAGAAAAAGCAAGTGTTGGAGCTTCTAGTAGGTGTGCACGTGAGGGGAATTTTGGAATCTTTCAATATAACATTAGGTATTTGGTATTTTCTTGCTATTTAGCATTTTATGCACATAAGATATGAGCTTTATAATTGAACCAGTGTTGTCACATGTCTAACCTATGAGTAAGTATAGTGTCACAATAATTATCATAATTTTTGCCACAACTTGCCTACGTGAAGAGTTGTAAGTGGTGAAAATAAAATGATAGGTCCATGTAGGTCTATGATTCTATCACCCATGAGTCGTCGTGTGACAAAGTTGTGAAATTAATTGTGGTACTAGACTCACTCCTAACCTATTAGTTGTGTTGGGGCGTGACATTTATGCTAATAATTAATCATTAATCCCGAGTAGCTGACGAATTAGGAATAACCCTTACTTGTTAATGGGGGTTTGGTAGGTTTATCAAGGATCGGGGACAGAGGCACACATGGATGTGGGGGCAATGGGCACTGCCAATTTACTATATATATATATATATATAAGTACTAATTTGAATAATTTTGTTCTATAGAATTATACTTTACCAATATCATTGATTCTTTTAGAAGTGATGTTATAGTCACAAGTTTTCTATAACATTTTTATAAATTATTGAGATAGAAAATTTTTATTTGTTCATATTTGGTCCTACCACTTAAATCATTTTTTCACATACCAATAACCACTCATCACATTAATAATTTGTAAAAATAGTTTATAACTCTAACATTTTCCTTCTTTTAAAGGCCATAAAAAAATTTATAATTCTATTAGGTTCTAAAAAATTAGAACAATTGACAAGTGTCACAAGTCTTCACATGCTTGGCTATGTCTTGCTTCATGGTTGGCCAAAAATACGCGAGGTTAAGCAGCTACTGGAGAAGTCGCTTCTTGCCTTGATGATTCCCACATTCACCCGCATGAACTTCTTGCATGATGGATTGTGCTTCCGGGGTCCCCAAGCATCTTAAGGGTTTCCCATTGAATCCTTTTCGGAAAAGGATACCTCCTTCCACAAAGTAGTGAGTTGCCATCCTTTTTAAACGATATGCCTCATCCCGATTGTCGGGCAAAATGCCTTTTATGAGATATTCAAGAAATGGGATTCGACAATCGTTAAAGGTGAACATAGCATACGATTCTTCGTGGCTAGGGATGTGCTGAGATTTCTCACACTGACCTTGGATGTCAACAGCCTGTTTGTCCATGTCTGGCCAATAATACCCTGACCACTGGAGACACCTATAAAGGCTCAAAGTACCACTAGAGCCGCAGGATTTCTCATGGACTTCTCTCAGTCGCTTGCAAGACTCTCTTGGGATTAAGCACCTTGCCAAGACTCTTCCCGGGAATTTTCTATATAACTCCCCTGCCACCAAAGTGTAATCTTTGAAACATTTCAATTGCTCTTTGCTTGAGGGAGACAATAGGACTTCCTTTACGGGCGACCGCCAATCTGCTTGGTCCAGTAGCTGTCCAAAAAAATCCTCCTTCAGTACCTGTATGGCTAGAACAGGTTTCTTTATGATTATAACTTCAGTAGCAGTACCTTTAAAACTAATCCTAGCCCCCAAAGTGGCTAATGCATCAACAAAACGATTGTCAGACCTTTGAGAGTTTTTGATATCAAAGTCCTCAAATGAGTGTTCCAACATTTGGGCCATTGCTCCATATGGCGCCAATGACGGTTCTTTGAGTGTAAACTCTCCCTTAGCTTGACAAACAACTAGGTTTGAATATCCAATCACCCTAAGGTGTTTAATTCCCATTTCACGCACTACCACTAAAGCCGTGAGGTATGCTTCATACTCAGCTGTGTTGTTAGTACAAGGGAAGTTAAGTTTAAAGGACATAGCTACTACTTCTCCTGCTTCTTTGATTAGGACTATTCTAGCTCCTCCTTCAATGGTAGTGGAGGACCCATCAAACCTAAGAATCCACTTAGCTCCAGTTGCTTCAACGGTTGAAACCTCTGGTAAATCCCCAGGGACTTCATCAGCAACATCCCACCCTTCTTCTCCTGGGAACCATGCCAGTAGGTCAACTATAGCTTGCCCTTTTATAGCTGTAGAGGCAATAGGGATGATTTTGAATTCAGACAACTGCAGGAGCCATTGTGCTAGCCTTCCAGAAAGGACAGGACGCCGCAAGAATGAGCGTATAGGATGGGATTTAGTCATGAGATAAACTGTATGAGCCAAAAAGTAATCTCTTAGTCGTTGTGCAACATATATGAGAGAGACAAGCCTTTTTAGCTCTTGAATAACTAGTCTCATCATCCTTCAACATCTAGCTAACATAGTAAATTGGTTGATCAGCCCATTGTTGATCTTCTTGGGCTATCAATGCCCGCACTGCCTCACTATTGGTGGCCAAATAGAGCTTTAGGGGCATTCCTGATGTGTATGCACATACGGTCAGTAGCTTGGTTATGAGTTGCTGTAATTGAGATAATGCTTGTTGGCATTTCTAACTCCAGCGATAAGGCCTTCGTTTCTTCAGCAAGGGGGTAAAGGCAGCAGTGAGAGCGGCTAGATCGAGAATGAACCTCCAGATGTACAAAAGCTTTCCAAGGAAGCTTTTAAGCTCCCTGACCGTAGTAGGGGGCTTCATGGTAGCTATAGCTTGTGCCTTACTAAGATCAACATCTATCCCTCATTGGTGAACAAGGAAACCTAGAAACTTTCCAGCAGGAATACCAAAAGCACACTTGAGGGGGTTCATATGAAGCTTGTAAAGGCGACATCTTTCAAAGACCCTCCTCAAGTCATAAAAATAGTTTTCCCTTGCTTTTGACTTTACCACAATGTCATCCACATAGTCTTCAATTTCTTTGTGCATCATATCTTGAAAGATTGCAGTCATGGCTCTTTCGTAAGTGGCGCCGGCATTCTTGAGGCCAAAGGGCATAACAGTATAGTAGAAACTCCCAATGGGAGTCTGGAAGGCGGTCTTGGCTGCATCCTTAGGTGACATCCTAATTTGGTTGTAGCTACTAAAACCATCCATAAATGAGAATATAGCATGTCCGGCCACCAAGTCAATTAGCATGTCCATGTTCGGAAGTGGAAATTCATCTTTTGGGCATGCTTTATTGAGATTTCAAAAATCGACACAGCACCTCATTTGTCCATTCTTTTTCTTTACTGACACTATGTTTGACAACCAATTCTGGTGCTCAATGGGCCTAATGAAACCAGTTGCAAGGAATTTATGCACTTCTTTGATGATTTGAGCTTCAATATCCGGATGGAAGGTTCGAATGGGTTGTATCACCGACTTTACTCCTAGTTCAACATTAAGATCATATGCCACTAAGTTGGGATCTAAGCCAGGCATTTCATTGTATTCCCAAGCGAAGACGTCAGCATATTCCTTCAAAAGTGCAACGAGTTGGTTTTTCTCTGGTTGCGACAAATTTGCATTAATTGAGGTTGTTCGTGGAATATTAGGTTCATTGCTAAGATCGACAACTTCAAGCTCCACATCAGCTAGTAAGGTCAGATTGGGTGTTGGTAGTAACTCTTCACATAGTTCAACAATGTTGTCAAAAGAACGCTCCACTGGAGTTGCCATTTCAACAATGTTGTTAAGAGAATGCTCTGCTGGAGTTGCTGTTTCTTGAGTGCAGCAACAAGTTGGTGTTGTATTGGCTTCATTCAGTCTGGGACCCTTCTGTTTGAGACAGCTAGGCCCCGTGTACTGTCATAATTAGTAACCAAGGCGCCCATCCGATAGTTGGATTTGCACGCACCTCAGTTGTGACCCACTGCTAGATGCTTCCTTGCGCTCCTTCTTTTTTTTCTTCTGATCAAGGATCCCCCTCAGATCCACCTCAAGTTCTTTCTCAATAACCTCCCAATCAGGCAGCAGGGTCCCTATAGGCTTTGACGTGGCATCTTCCCCACACGAGGTGAATTCATTATAAAAATCTGCTTCAAAGTAGTGGGCTTCAGATAGGTCAAACAAAGTATGATTGGTTGGAATGCGTATGGGCATACCAAGGAACCTCCTCTTAACACATTGGTGATATATGGATAGGACCAACTTGTGTCTATGGAGCCAAGGCCGCCCAAGCAAGGCATGGTATGGTACGGCTGAATCGATCACATGGAACCTTGTAAGTGCCACAATAGGTCCCATTCTAAGGACAAGTTGTATACTCCCAATGGTATGCTCTGGCATCCTAGCGAAACTAGCCACTTCTATAGGAGTGTCGGTGACTCGATTTAGAGGGATTTCAGCTGCTTGGAGTGTACTAGCCGGGACGAGATTCAAGGATGCACCAATATCAACTAATGCCCTCCGTATGTGGACATCGTTGATTCGGGTAGCGACATACAAGGGTCTGCTATAATCAGGGTGCTGCACTTCCATATCTTCGTCAGTGAAGATGATAGCATTGGTAGTTTCCAAGAAAGCTCTGTTGGCATGAGCTTCGGTAGTAAGGCAATGTATTCCAGAGTCAGAGGCAATGGATACTAGCGTTTTAGTTGCTACCTTCCTTTCTTCTTCATTGAACCCAAGTTGGTTGAACAGGGCACAAAATGCTAAGCTCTTTTGTAGTGCTGAGATGGCTACGGGTGGTAATTCTTCGTTGTTACTCATATCCTCCTCGATATTTCCTGCATGAATCACCACTGCCACTGTAGCCTTCCCTCTGTTATGTTGTGGCAGGGGGTTCCACTAGACCTCCTGCTCTTAGGTTAAATCAAGGGTCCTATCTGTGATTTTTTTATGAAACATCCTCCGAAGAGCCCTACAATCTCTAGTCTTATGATGCACATACTGATGATAATGACAATAATGAGGGTTTTGCTTATCTTCCTTGGTAGGCTCTCAGTTTGGCTTGATGGTTCTAAGGACTCCATCAACCACCCACTTGTCAACTATCACCTTGACTTCTTCGTCAGTACATGGAATGGGAGGCAGCTTCTATTGTTCTACACCATCATCTCTCTTACGTTTTACCCCTGCTACCGGCTCACCGCCGGTGACAGCAAGAGCTTGAGGAGGGTTTCTTTTCTCCGGTCTAGGCTTAGCAATGACATATGGCTTAACTGATAGGGCTGTCTTTCGAGCTTTTTGGAGTAATTGGGCAAATTGATGAATGTCAAGGTTCTCCAAGTGTGCTTGGTATTCTGAGAACATGTTGTCGATGCAAATCTCTACTTGCTCTTGCTCTTTGTACTACCCATAACAATCGAGGGCGGTATCTCTAAATCGCCTGATAAAATCAAGGAGCCATTCGAAAGGCTTTTGTTTTGAATTGTGAAGGGTGATGATGGTGACCTTCTCCTCACCATGGAAATACTTAGTGCAAAAACTTTCCACCATATCTTTCCATGTGGGAATGGAATTAGGTTGAAGAGTAGAATACCATGTGTAAGCACAATCAGTGAGGGATTTTGAGAACTCCCTTAGGCAAAGTTCCCTATCTCCTGCAAATGGTCTCATGGAGTCCATAAATTTGCTGAAGTGCTCCATTGTGTTCCCTTTCCTCCCGTCATAAAGGGCAAAGATAGGTGTTTCATACTTTTCCAGATATGGCTTGCCAAGTAGCTCTGCTGGATATGGGGGTTTGCGACTATAACGCATAGGCTCCTTCCGCGGCCTGCCTCTTTCTTTCTCTAGTAGAGAAGTGAGATCAGATAGAGTGACAAACTGATGTGCAGGAGTGTTTTGCTCACCAAATTGAGGATTTCCAATCACTGAGCCCCTTTCTTGCTGCGTTTAAGGGTCTAGTTCTGCATGTGGCAGTTGGACACCTTGACCTTGACCCTCCCTAAGGATTCTAATGGATTCAACTAGCTCAAACTGGGCTTGCTACATCCCTTGTAGCATTTCAAGAACAAAAGTGTATGGATGATCAACATTCTCCTTGTTAACTCCAGGCTGCTCGGATTGGTCATCTTATGCAACTGGACTCTGGTGGCTTTGTGTTGCTGTATGAACATTATCTTGACTTGCTTCTTGTCAGCTATTACGCGACCTTAGAGGCATGATGGGCTTTCGCCTACTTATTGGTTCCCCAGTGGAGTTGCCAAAATGTTGAGGTGGAAATTGATGCCTCTGAATTTAATGTTGGGAAACCAAACCAAGACTCAACTATAGGCTCCTGAGATGACAGCCATAGGCTTTCGGTGTGATGACGAGCCTATCCAAGCAAGAGAAGAAAAAAAAAAAAAAGACTGCACTTAACAAAATAGCAACAAAGGCCCAATGTAAAATACGTTACAATACTTAATTAATACATTAGTGGTCCTGTTTTGATAGTTCAAGGGAAATAAATTCTCCAGTGGTAAAGGTGAAGTTATACTTAAGTCCAAAAGATGAATTGTCCAATGGTCAAAGTGGGATTAAACAATCCAACCATTAATAATTAGATAGATTTAAGAAAATTTTAGGTCCTTGTGTGTCTCATTCAAGAGGAATTTATTGTGCTTTCAGCCATCATTACATCAATGTGAGGGAAAAGTTCAATTGTTACAAATACATCATATCCTTCAAAAGTAAAGTAAAAAGTAAAAATTAAAGGTTCACTGGGAAGAAAAAGTGGAGGATTAATCAGCATGGTGTGAAGGGAGAGAAAGATCCCCAGCTCAGTGTAGCAAGTATTAAGTTAAGATTTTAGTAGGTGTAAATTTATAAGACATGAATAAGATGAATGTGGGCTACTTTTGAGTGAGTGAGATGGGGTTGATACTGAGACTGAAGTCTTTTGTGGGTCATAGGCTGTTTATGGCTAGCTAGAAGACATTTATGAGTTGTGGTAGTGTAAAGGGAGGAGAAGAATATCTGGGACTAGATGGGTGTAGGTTAAAGGTGATGGATGGTGAGCTAGAAGAGAGCTAAACCACTAGTAAAAATGGCCAAGGAATTTCAGAGTCTCAGAGTCTCAGAGGGGTGGCTAAGTTGGTTTTTTGGTTGGTTTGCTTGTGCTTTTATAATGGAGTTTTAGAAGAAGCATTTATTGACAAAGATCCAAAAAACATATGACCACTCAGAGGTGATGAATCAAAGTCAAGTTTTCCTGGGATTTTTTATTAGAAGTAGGAAAATCCATATTTGGGGCTGCTTTGCTTTTTTGGGTAATGATGGGATTTTAGAGTGTTTTGCATTAAATGCTAAGATTCTTGGGGATGAGCTTGATTATTGTGATTTGAAGTGTGTATCAAGAATGAATCCTAATGCTACAGCTGAGATTCGAACCCCTAAGAAGTAAGATTTAACACCCCAAGCTGGGTGTCAAGTTCTAGTCTACTTCAGGGGGTTCCACTAAAGATCCATTTATGCCCTCCAAACCACATGTTCCTAATTTTTCCCCTTTAGGATTCATGGGCTTGGCACATGAATCACGTCTTGAACATTTTTAGCATTTTTACATCAATTTGTTGGAGTTTGAATAATTTGGTTTCAGCCCCCCTTCCGCTAGAGGTGCAGTCTTGAGGAAGATGATGGAGTTCCATCATTCTTTAGACTTTAGCTGATATGATAGCCCTTGGGCATTGTTCACGTCAGATAGAGGGTGACAGAAAACTGATGGGATAACCTTTAGTCCATTCTCAAAGGCTTGGTTCCCTTGTATGAGTCCCTAATTGCTCTTTTTTGGTTAGGAATGAACAAGGGCTGTTCTCCTTTGCCTCTTGCTGGCGTTTTTTTGCTTGGGCTTGCTCACATGGGCTGGGTTGTGTGCACATATTGCCATGGGTTTTCATTCCTCATAGACTTTTATTAATAAATATTTTTGGGTTTTTCATAAATACTTGCAATGGGCCTTTGGGCAATTAGTTGTAATGTTTGAAATAATAGGACAAGTTTCAAAATACTTTTGTAAATAATATTTACTTTGATGAATTCCATGTTGCAAATAATGTTCATGGTTTTTAATAATTGCATCATAACTTAAATGATGATCTTGTGGGTTTGAATGTTTACCATGAGTGTTGAAGGTGTATATTATGGATGTCGCGTTGCAAATGATGTCCATGTATTTCATGGGTTTATAATACGAGAACATAATCCTTAAGATAGCTCTCAATGAGTTTCTTCATAAGATGATTGCCATGGTCCTTTTTTGCCACGATAACATTTTACCATGATATTTTTTTCCTTGCTAAGCGTTGATAATCTTGGGCTCTTTTCTTTTTGATAAAGTAGTGCCAATGAAAATTGGGTTTTGATGTTGCCAATAAGAATTGAGCTTTGATATTGCCAATGAGAATTGGGTTGTGGTATTGCCAATGAGAATTGCTAATAAGAATTGGGCTTTAATGTTGCCAATGAGAATTGGGTTTTGATGTTGCCAATAAAAATTGGCCTTTGATATTGCTAATAAGAATTGAGCTTTAATGTTGCCAATGAGAATTGGGCTTTGATATTGCCAACAAGAATTGGGCTTCGGATGAATGAATTGCCATGGGTTTGAATCATGGGATTTGATTATGGATTTGAATTCCATTGATAAAATTGTTTTGCCATGTACTTGAATCATTGGCTTTTCAAATATTGTCAAGCACAAGTATTCTTGGGCTTTAAATATAATAAGGTGTGCGTATTTGAAAGTGAATAGGTGGTACTTAAAAAAATTAAAAAAAAAAAAAAAAAAAAAACACCCTAACAAGTACAATGCCTTATATGTAGTTCTTTAAATCCCCAAATTAAATTATTCCGCATGTCCAACTTATCAAACTCAGCAAACACAACATTACACTCCTGTTTAATGATGACAACAAAATAAAATCCACCAGATTTGCTGACAAGATTACACAAGAAAAAACTAGCCACCTTAATCCAATGTTGTTGTTGACCATGGCATCCATTGGAGGAACTTGTTGATCACAAACCTTAACAAAATAGACAGCCACCATAATCCACAGTCGCCGCTCCCAACCCAAGGGCATATTTAGTAAATAAATGTTTCCCATGGCCATCAATTCAAATCAGATTGTTTGCAAACCAACGCAGCGCTATAGATATGAGATAGATAGGTGCTACGTTTACAATATTTTCGCAACAGATCATAGGTAGTTAGTTGTTATTGGTTTTAATTTGAATCTACCACTAAAATGACTTTTCCACCCCATCTATAACTACTTGTAACAAACTATCATATAGGATTTGTTGTGAAAATAGCATTTCTCTTAAATAAAACAAAATAGCTAAAAAAATCAGACACCAGTATTGCTATCTTCTTCAAGATTTTTACTCCCTGCTAATAGTTTTTATTTTATTTTTGTTTGTGTTAATATATATATATATATATATATGTATATCTCTTCAAAAAATTGAGTTTCTTTGGTGCAATTTGTGCTGTTCTTTTCTACAAAATCTCAACTTGGAATTCTAAATCTTAGGGCTTTATCAGATCGAGTTTGGAGAGAGACACTAATGGTGCTCATGTGAGGCAATGGGTTCATTTTGTATCAATGTCCAGTGGTTCCTTGACCACGTGAAGCAGATCCGTCGAGGGCTGCTGTCATGTGCAGGAAGTTGTTTGCTAATATAAGAAACATGAGGAACAGGAGTTGTGTTTTTCATGTTATGTGATTGTTTGTTATTTATTTGATTTCAATAAAAGTCATGTTTGAGTCAAATTAGGAAATTTGATTAGAACGTTGTTGTTAACGTTAGGGTTTTTTAAGTAGTAGTCCGAATCTTTAGAAGTTGAGTTTTAGTGGTCCTTTTTATTTTGGGTTGCTCAATTATCCATATTGTATTTAAGTTGCTAAAGTATTTTCAAATGAAGGCATTTGAATTATCTATCAAAGTGAATACTAAGGAGGCTGGATACCTCCAAACAATCCAGTTATTATTTTCATTGTGTTCTCTGAAATTTGATAGCCACCATAGGTAACGGCAAGAAACATTATGTTCCAGCTGCCTTGTGGTGGTTAAGCTAAAGAGGTTGGGTTCTAAGGTTTTTCTTATGGGCTGAGTTTTCTAACGCAACCAAGGGAAAAAAAGAGTAAAAATAGAAAAACAAAGAGATGTTAACGCAGTTAGTTGAATTATTTAAATAGACACGTAGCTAAATTTTAAAAAGAGTACTTAAGGAATATCATCTAAGTGATTATATTTAAATTTTTTTATAATTAAAAAATCTGAATTCAAACATAGTTAAAATTAAGAAAACCCTTTTTTTAATATATATATATATATATATATATATATATTATGAACATAGTTTAGGATAACAAAATTTAAAGGAAAAAAAAATTAATAAATGAAAATGAGGATTCTGAAGTTGGGTCCTAATGATTTTGGTAGGTCATTTTTTTGGTTACTTTTCTGTATTTTTTGCTTCTTTAATTTTTTGAATGCCAAATCAGTATTCAACCAATCATTTGTTGATTTTACAGTTTAAGTCGTAATAAATAAAATGTATTATGAATGATTTGCTAAACGACCATTCCAGCGGCCAGCCCCAGAACAAGAGTTTTAACTTTTAAACGACTCACTCAACTTGCATGATTGCATCAATAAGAAGCAAGGAAAAGAAGAGGAAGATACTGTAGGGTATATCTTCAGTAATGAGATCTGGGGGAGTTCAATGCAGGTAGAATTCCTATAGTGAGCAACGGTACAATAGTAACAATACACAGGGCTCTTTCTTCTTTTGTTCAATTCATATACAACTTTAGTTCTTTCTTTAGTTTTTGTTGGGTTCAAATCATCATATTGTAAGATTAACCAAAAAAAAAGTAATGGAGTTTTGAAGACAATAAAGATATGCATTTTCGAAAAGTACCCCTTTGATTTTGATGTGGACTATACGGTGGAGGGGGATAATCATACTTTGATTCTCAGAACCTTTTCCAAAATCTAAATTTCTTGATCCATTTTTCACTTGTTGACATGTTGCTTTGTTGCTCTAGCTCATTTGGATGCTTTGATTGCATGACATGAATTATTGCCACTATATTCTAAAATACCAATTCGTTAGACAAAGTAGGTGTCTAATAACTTACTATTTCATAACTTAACCTTCGATCTTAAATCAATGATTCATAAATTAGATCTTATTACATATAATTTTTATCTTTTAGAATATAATTAGAAATCAAAGTCCTATATTTTATTAGGTCGTATCGAGGACCATGGCAGTGTATTTCTTTTAATTTTCATCAAATCTAATTTCATAATTTTTTATTCAAACTATAAAATGAGGAATTTATTTTATTAGGTTTTCTATTTGTTTTTCCATAAATTAAAATAGATGGTGAATCCAAATGTATAGCTCTTGATCTAAGAGGGATGATAACCTTTGAATCTCCATTTTGAACAAGGTCTCACATATTCACATAGATTTCGCCTTATATTGAAACAATTGGGCTGAGATTGTGATCTCTTACATCTGTTTAATCTCTCCAAGGGTTAAACTGTCACTACAACAAAATGTATTTTTAGCGACGAAAATTAGTGAGGAAATATTTTTCGTTACTAAAAATACAGCTTTAGCGACAAAATATGAATTTCGTCACTAAAATGAAAAAAATTATAACATTTGGCAACGAAATATTTCGTCAATGTAGGCATTGCTACGGATAGTATCAGTGATGAAAATCTTTTCGTCGCTATAAGGAAGAATTAGCGACGAAAAATAGTCGTCACTAAAAATGATAATAGTTTTGCACATCATTGTTTTAGCAACAAAATCACAATTCGTCTCTAAAAGTATGCTATAGAGACAAAATATGAATTCGTCTCTAAAAATATTTACAAAATATGGTTAGTAACGAAATTGACATTTGTCACTAAAAACTTAAAAGCCTAATATCTTTTGCGACGAAGAGGAAGCAATAGCAACGAAACAATTCATCGCTAAAGACTTCCCTATAAATACTCCCATTAGTACATCACACTGAGGTCATTTCAATACCTAGCTAACCGAGCTCATTTCGGTTATAAAAAAAAAAATGCTTGACTCTTCCCAAACCAGAAAAACCCAAATTTTTAGAGAGCCAACCGTTGCCGATTAAGCTCCATTAAGAGCAACTATCACCGATAAACCTCCATTGAGAGCAACTGTCACCGATTAAGCTCCATTGAGAGCAACCGTCACCGATTAAGCTTCGTTAATAGCCAACCGTCGCTGATAAGAGCCATTCGTCGCCGACAAGAGCCAACCATTGCCGATTTGAAGAAAGCCAACCATCACCGATGAATAGAAAGCCAGCCGTTGTTGAAGGAAGCCAACCGTCACCAATAAGGAGATCTTAAATCGTCACGGATAACCCTTCACGACGCTTCAGCTCGCTGGCTGTTTGCGACGCTTCAGCTCGCCTGCTGTTTATGACGCTACAGCTCGCCGGTCGTTCGCAACGCTTCAGCTCGCCGGCCGTTCGCAACGCTTCAGCTCGCCGGCCATTCACGACGCTTCTAGTTCCTTTGGGTGTTTTTGTTAAGTTTTGTTTAATGATTCTAGTTCCTTTGGGTGTTTTTGTTTAATGATTCTAAATGCTTGATGTTAATTTTTTTGTTTAATGATTCTAGTTCCTTTGGGTATTTTTTTTGTTTGATAAAGTAATGGGTATATGCATTTCTGTTTAGTTTGGGTATTTGATATTTACTGTGTAATGGTTGTGAAGAAAGTTTCTTATATATGTACTTATCAACTGCTGTAATTCTTTTAGATTTCTATGGTTCTTATTGTTTGGATGATTCTAGTATTGGATCCTCACTCTCTTGGTTTGGTTTCCACGTCGATACCAATGTTAGATATATGTAGTGTACAAGTGAAGGTGTAAACTTTGTTGCAGAATTTTAATCAAAATGGGAACCATAAGAATTGAACCATTAGAATTTAACACTAGTAATGATGAGGATCATGATGGCACTAGTTAGTTTAAATAGAAGCACTTTAATATTACTTTAAATATTGCCAATGCACTTTAAGGTAGAAGTTTAAGGATTTGGGTATATATGTACTTAACATAAAAGTTTAAAATTGATGCATAATACGTGTAATTTGAGCTTTCCATCTTGATTGAAAGGTACTGTGAGATTTGGTTACAGTCTGAAATTTATCTAGATAAATGAAAAGTTATAGATTTAGGTAATATACATATACACCCACATGGGTGTTCATTGTCATATATGATTAAGAGCTTTTATTAAATTGATTCCTAGGATTAGGTTCTGGTATTTAATGAGCTTTTACAAGCTTTTCTTTAACTTTTGTACTTATAAATTTAACTTTGGATTTTTTCTGAAAGTTGTAAATTTAGCTTGAACAAAGTAATTAAATTCTAGTTAAAAACTTATAAAACTGTATACTTGTGATGTTGGAAATTGGATTTGTAGTGGTATGTTGTGTTGGAGCAAGTGGGTGGCTTGTATGGTGTTATAAGGTGGTTTAAACTAATATTGGGAGTATTTTTCATTTATTGCAAATGTAAATGACTATTATTGATTAAATGTGGAAAATAGTATTTTCTTTGATTTAAAGACTTGTAAAACTCTATACTTGTGATGTTGAAAATTGGTTTTGTGGTGGTATGTTGTGTTAGAGCAAGTGGGTGGCTTGCATGGAGTTATAAGGTGGTTTAAACTAAAATTGAGGGTGTTTTTCATTTCTTGCAAATGTTAATGAGTATTGTTGATTAGATGTGATGAATTGTATTTTATTTCATTTCAATACTTGCAAAACTCTATGCTTGTGATGTTGGAAATTGGTTTTTGTGGTGGTATGTTGTGGTGGAGCAAGCGGGTGGCTTGCATGGTGTTATAAAGTGGGTTAAACTAATATTGAGAGTGTTTTTTTCTTGCAAATGTTAATGAGTATTGTTGATTAGATGTGATGAATAATATTTTATTTCATTTCAATACTTGTAAAACTCTATACTTGGGATGTTGGAAATTGGTTTTATCGTGGTATGTTGTGTCGGAGCAAGTGGGTGGCTTGTATCATATTATAAGGTGGATTAAACTACTATTGGGAGTGTTTAAGTATTAATATAGACTTGTGCATTCATGAATGGGATAGAACTTTATCTAAGTAGCTTATAGACTTAAATGTTAGAATACATTATGCATAAATTGTCCTTATTTTACTAAAGTAGCATTCGTCTTGTAATTATAGTCAAACATGGATAAAAGTTGGATGACAATGAGTAAGACACTCAATGGCAGATTAAGTCATCCATATATTGAAGGGGTCAATGCATTTATTAATTTTGCAAGAGCGGTTGTGGACTTGAGTGGTAATATTCTGTGCTCGTGTGTTCACTGTGTGAATTGCTGTCAACAATCTCCTCATACTATGCGTATCCATTTGCTTCACCGTGGGATTATGCAATCTTACATTAATTAGTATAATCATGGAGAATCTCTTGTATTAAACAAGAACATTCATGATAATGAAATGTCAGATGGTGATCATATGAATGGTATCGATGCCTTGGTAAATGACCGAATTAGAGGGGAACCAAGAAATGCAACCGAAGATGAGGAGGTGCATCATTTTGACAAACTTGAGGAAGATGCAAAGCATGAGTTGTATTCGGGTTGCACTGATTATAGTATCTTGAAGTTTGTTATTGAAATGTTGAATGTAAAGGTAATGATCAACTTGAGTAATAATGGACTTGATATGATGCTAGAATTGCTGACCAAGGTTTTACCGTAAGGTAACTTGGTTCCAATGTCAACTTATGAAGCAAAGAAGATATTACGTGACTTGGGCATGTCATTCGAGCATATAGATGCATCCAAAAATGATTGTGCACTATTTTGGAAGGAAAATAAAAACCTTGATAAATGTCCAGTGTGTGAGGTACCTTGGCACAAGGATACACGTGCCCAAGGTAAGAAAATTCCTCATAAGGTATTGTGTTACTTCCCGTTGACACCGAGACTGAGGAGATTATACATGTTAGGCTAAAGAGCTAAGGACATGAGATGGTATATAGACAAACGTGTGGATGATGGGATAATGAGGCATCCAATTGATAGTGAGGAGTGGAAGGAGTTTGATTTGCAACATCCTGATTTTGCCCTCGAACCTCGCAATGTAAGGTTGGGGTTGGCTACAGATGGATTTAACCCTTTTAGGAAAATGAACAACAACTATAGTATGTGGCTTGTCATACTTATCCCCTATAACCTACCGCCTTGGCTGGTTATGAAGGAGCCATATTTTATGTTGTTCTTGCTAATTCCTGATCCTTATCAACCAGGAAATAAGATTGATATTTACTTGAAACCATTGGTTAACGAGTTGAAGGAGTTGTGGGAAAAAGGTGTAAAAACTTAAAATGCTTATAGTAAAGAGCATTTTCAAATGCATGCAACTTTGTTGTGGACAATACATGACTATCTTGGATTTGGTAACGTGTTTGGGTGGAGGATAAAGAGTTATCATTCTTATTACACTTGCAACGATGAACCATATTTAGAAGCTTTGGAAAGTAAAATTGGATTCATTAACCATCGAGCTTATTTGCCTATGGAACATCGTTGGAGACATAGTTGGTTGCATAATGGTTTATCAGAGAAAAAAAAAGAGATCTTTAGAGTTACACATGGGAAAGATACAAGAGCAGCTAGATAGAATGCAAAATATAATTTTAGGAAAGCATCCAAGTAACAAGAAGAGACAACTCATTGGGGAGCCAAATTGGTCAAAGGTAAGTATTTTGTACAAGCTTTCATACTGGAAGAATAAGAAGCTTAAGCACAACATTGATGTCATGCATGTGGAGAATAACATTAATGAGAGTACTTACGGTACTTTGTTGGGCATTGAAGGGAGAAATAAGGATACTAACAAGGCACGAATAGACTTGCAAAATATGAACTTTAGGCACACGTTGCATTTGCAACAACGTCCTGATGGATCATATGACAAGCCTCGAGCTTTCTTTTCATTTAGCCTAAATGAAAGGGATGGTTTCTATGACTTTTTGAAATCAGTCAAGTATCCGGATGGCTATGCAACCAACATATCAAGGTTAGTGAATGCAAAAAATGTAGATTATCTAGTTTGAAAAGCCACGACTATCATGTGCTACTACAACGAATTCTTCCAATTGGGTTGCAAGGGTTTGCACATAAAGACATTAGTATTGTATTGTTTGAGTTGGGCAACTTCTTCCAAAACTTATGCTCAAGAACCCTAAAGTGGAGTGAATTGGAGAAACTAGAAGAACGGATAATTCTTATACTATGCAGGCTTGAGAGGTTCTTTCCTCCAAGATTCTTTGATGTTATGGTCCACCTTGCTGTTCACTTATCTCGAGAAGCAATTCTAGGAGACCCGGTACAATATCAGTAGATGTACCAAATTGAAAGGTAATTAGATCCTTTAATGCATCCATCAATTGCATCTTTCTCATGTGATATAAAATCACATAATGTGCGTATTTTTTCCTCATAGGTACCTTGGAAAATTGAAAAGATACGTTTTCAACCGAGCTTGACCAGAAGGTTCGATTGTAGAGGCTTACATTCTCAAAGAATGTATTAACAACTGGTCTTTGTATATTAATGGGATCGAAACTGTGTATAATCGAAGAGAAAGAAATGAAGATTTTGGTGAATCTAGCGAAGGATTGATAGTTTTTTCACAGACTGCCCGACCTACAGGTGGTAGGCGGAATGATGGCAACTTGTCTCATGCATTGCTTGATACTGCTCATTGGTACTTATTGTACAATAGTCCTGAGCTAGAGCCTTATTTAAAGTATGTGATTTCATATGCATGTATTGTTTGATCAATTTTTAAATATTATTTGCAATGCTTAGCTGAAAATAAATCACCTTATTTTTAACAGTGAACACAAAAGCACATTGCATAATCCTATTGGAGAAACCATTACTCAAATCCAACGACAAGAGTTTCTCAAGTGGTTCAAAGAACGTGTAAGACATTTGAAATTTAATCACACACTAATAAAAATTAAACATTTAAATAGTTTCTTCATTACTTACTACTAATTAATATCACTTGTTGTATGTCATTATAGATGAATAGATTGAAAGTTAACGAGTCACTAGCAGCTACTAAACAGTTATGGTCATTAGCAAATGGTCCTAAGCCGTATGTGAAGGAGTACATAGTTTGTATGTTCAATGATGTAAAATTCCATACAAGGGACTAAGACAATCGTCGTGTAACCCAAAACAGTAGTGTATGTACCGAAGGGGACCATGAGGGAGAAATGCACGACTTTTGTGGTCATATATGCAAAATTTGGGAATTGGAGTATGTGTTTCGCCATAAAGTTATTTTGTTCCAGTGTGAATGGTACAATATTGGTACCAATGGTTAAAGGAAAACGATAAGAACCGATACACACTACACAAGCATTGATGTTACAAGTCGGTGGTATGAAAATGACTCTTTTATACTTCCTAGTCAAGAGAGACAAGTTTTTTACCTTCAAGATACCAAATTAGGTGAACCTTGAAAAATCATGCAATCCATCCAACATATGGGAGTGTTTGATGTCTTGGAAGTCGGGGGTGGAGAATCCAATGATAATGCAGAAGATAGTAACGCATTCCAACAAGAAGCAATTGTTGATGTTGTCTCTATCAATGTTGAGGACAATATTATTGACTATTGTATGGGTGATGTTGAAACTAAGGTTGTTCTTGAAGGTGGAACTTCAAGAGATGCTAATCAAAATGAAGAGCATGACATACCTGATGTTGATCTTGATATGGATTATGATATGTAGAGTTCACAACAATTTTCTTAAATGTTGTGTGCTTGTCTTAAAATTTTATGCTTGTCTAAGTAGCAATTGTTTTGTACTTATCTTGAACTTGATATGGATATTGATGTGGTCATTTGTTGTGTTAAGTTAGTAGCAATTGTGTTCAAATTTAGCACTTGTGAATTGCTTGATATGGATAATGGTGTAGACTATGATATGTAAAGTCAGTAGTAATTGTTATTGAGATGTTTTGTATTTATCTTCAACTTGATATGAATATTGATGTGGTCATTTGTTGTATTGATTTAGTAGCAATTGTGTTCAAATTTTACACTTGTGAATTGCTTGATATGGATAATGGTGTGGACTTTGATGTTAAGTTAGTAGCAATTGTACTTATCTTTCATGTCAATACATAGTTTTAAAAAATGCCCAAAGAGGCCAAATACACTCATAATATATCGAAGTATGAGATGACAAGATTGGATAGAATGAGGCAAAACCAAGAGATAATTGATGCTTTGGGATTGAAGCACATCTCAACTTCCCTAAAGGTCTTTAGCGACAAAAAACTGGATTTTTTGTGACGAATTTTTTTGTCACTGAAAATACATTTTGTTGTAGTGTCATTCTATGACATAAGGGAAAAATCGTCAGTTTGACTTTTGGATGTCTTAAAAACAAAAAAGATAAGATTTAGGTATAATACTTATATGCTGTTTCATAAATTCTTTTCTTAAGATTTTGCCATGTGGCTACTTAATTAAAAAATACAATCCACAAGACAAAATCGTAACAGAGAAACCTAAGGAACAACACCTAAAATACTGTATCAAAGTTTTATCCAAGAAGAAAATGACATCTCATATGCTTAAACCAAACTACCAAATTGTAAGATCAATACGAACATATATTTTAGCGGGTGGAATAATGCATTCCCAAAATTATGATTGATCATGTACAATTATGATTAATTTAATTATGATTGATTCTTTAAGAATTAATTTTAATTAACTACATGCCATGATTTCGTTGGATCAAGCCTAAAATAAGAGTGGACGTGCACTGCATTATTCCAGGTAGATATTTCCATTGGATAGTTGATTTATTTTGAATTACTAGATGAATTTCTAATAATTTAAGATAATTATGTAAATTAAAATTCATAAATATACCCAGGATTATATTTCTTGAAAAAGGCAAAAAATAATTGGCTCAGAGTTGTATTATCACTCAAATTAATAAGAAAATAAAGTAGGAGTCAAATTGGATAATTTCTGAATTCAAGTATATATGTAAGGACAAAATTAGGCTACAAACTTGATTGTAGCTTAAAACTAAATTTTCACTCAATATATTTTTATTGAATGTAAGCTTTTACAAATCTACTATTGAATTATATTTTATTTTTATATTCTCCGTGATTGCAAATTTTTTGAAAAAAATCAAAGATCAATGACATGTTATCGATTATTTTTTCAAATTGCAAGTTTATGAGTATAAAATTATGCATAAAAAGAAGTTCATGAATCATATAGTAAATATCATCCGATTGGTACAAAATTTAAAATGTATGTTAAGAATGTAAAAAACATGTAATCCAATCGTTATATTTTCAAAATATGTAGCAATGTTAATTTTTATAAAGAAAATTGAAATCTTAGGCTACAACCAAGTTTGTAGTCAAACTTTGTTTTAATTATAATTTGCATTTTGACTAGTGCATCATGTGTAATTTGGTAATCATAAACCATCAAAGGAATACTCATTATTAAAGATAAATGCTAGATAATTTTTGCGCTAGGGATTTTGTACTTCACTCCAAGTTATCAACCAAGGATATTCCCATATATAAATAGAGGAAGGATCCTCGATTTCAAAACACTTCAACATTCGAGACTTTTGGAGAGCTTTTTGAGGAGCTAATAGGTGACCGCTGATTTTTTTTCTTTTGTTAGGGAAATGCTAACGAGTGTCTTAGGGCCTTAGGACATTAGTTAACAATCATTTTAAGAAAGTTCTAACATTACTTTTATAGGAAATGAAAAAAGCTATCAAAATATTAATTACCTTTTTTTTTTCTTTTTTCCACAAAAATTCTCTTTAACTGAATTGTTAACTAATGTCCTAAAGGCACTCATTAGCATGGCCATTTTTGTTCATCACAACACAGTTTCCCCTCAAAAGCAGCAAAATTTTAGCTTTTAAAGATTTAAAATTATTTTGAATTAATGTCTAACCACTCCATAATCCTAAACATAAAGTAGTCATTTAAAAGCATTTATTATGCAAGCATATTTATTGATAAACATTTAATAACTTAACTAGAAAAAAAAAAAATTTTATCGTCCGGTATACTTAACGAGTATTAAGAGATCATAAAGAAGTATACTTAAAGCTATAGAATTAACTAGGTGCATTTATTTTCGTAAGAAAAATAAAATAATGCAAATAATTTTTAAAACAATTATGTTTAGTGCAAGACATTCGATAACTATGGATTTTAGTAACAAAAGCCACATAGGTAATGGTTAAGACATTTAATTCTTTATTACGAAATTTTTTATATATTTTTCAAAATATAAAGTAAAGTAAACATATATATACTTAATTAGTATCAAGGCATTTTATAAGCAAGAGCAGTTAATGCTATAACATTAACTAGAGATATACTTAATGAGTATCAAGGCAATTTATGAGCAAGTGTGGTTAATGCAATAACATTATATGTAGTTATTAATGTGAGATAAATTCATAAATGTAAGTATTAAACGAACATATTTATTGCAAGAAATTTAATGTCCAATTTAGAAAGAGAAGAATTAACAGGGGTTTGGCTTACTTTTAGTACTTTTTAAACTAGAATCTCCTTTTATTTTAATGAAAAACTGCCACATCATCCACTAACTAAATAAAAGGTGGAAATTAAAACCCACTACCACTTACTATTGTGTATTTAAAACAAAATGACACCTTCAGTTAAAAAAGTACTAGAGGTAAGCCAAACCCAATTAATAGATGCCCTAAAAGTATTTATTTAAGAAGTATTTTTAAAAACTTTTTACTCGGAAAATAAATTAATTTATTTTTGGAACGTGCTAATGGGTGCTCTTAAGGCAGTAGTTAACAATTCATTTTAGGAAAATTTTGACATTACTTTCATCATTGTCAATTATCAATACAAAGGTGAGTGCACTTTCTCACCATATTATTGCTTTTTGTTGACCATGAGTGGAAAATAAAGTAAAAATGAAAAAATAAAAGTACAAAAATATTGGTTGGAGTAATAGTAGACAAGAAGGCATAAGCCAGTGGGAAAACAATTCTACTACTGTCAGTTTGGCACCAAAGTGATGAGTGATTAAAAACATCAACATTATTCCCTATAGTTTTTTTTTTTTTTTTAATAAATATTATATTTCTTTGATTGCCTGTGTTGAATTTTGCAACACTAATTTTCATGGCCTTTTTCATATTTTTGTTTGTTATTAAATTTATATAAAAAAAATCTTTTACCTTTTGCTTTTCCATGAATTTAAGAAAAGAAAATTAGAATATCATTTGAAATCGGACGGGTAAAAGCCAAAGTACATAAATTATTATTATTTTACTTCTTTAGTTTCGATCAGTGGATTTAACTTTGTTAAATCACAAGGGATATAAGTGTAGTTTATTTTGAAAAGTTATAAAGGTTTGTGTACAATTTGAAATAAAGGAGAAATAAATATAATTTGAGTAGACCTCAGGATAAGTCAGTGTAATGTTCCCAATGAAAAATTAAGGTGCATTAAATGTTTGTAGCAATCGCATAGAATTTGGACATGCTTTTTGTAGGTATAACTTGGCAACCTCTTGCTATAAAAGCATAAGGGAAATGCATTTCAAGTTTAAACAAATAGCTTTTGTATGCACCAGAAAAATGAAACAAAGGATGTCCCATTTTCATTATTTTTTGTTTGTCCTTCTCTTATCATTTGGCCTAAGTAGCTCTTTTACATGGGTACCCAACCCATTTAGAACACAGTACGTACGAATCATCAACAACCTCAACAATGAACTTCTTGACGGCCATTGTAAATCTGCAGATAATGATTTAAGTCTAAAAACCCTCCAGCCTAAAGGAGAGTGGGAATTCTCTTTTCGTCCTAACTTTCAAGGAACGACTCTTTTCTATTGCTATTTTTTTTACGGGAGCTTCCATGCCGCTTTTGATGTATATGCTGCAACCTATAAGTGGAAATGGGCTTGTGGTGGAGATCATTGCATTTGGATTGTACAAGAGGATGGATTTTACTTATATCAAATACAAAAGGATGAGAATGTGAAGAAGCATGATTGGGAAAAGAATATATGAATGTGATCAAAATTTTACATATGAAAATAAATAAGTCACATCTCGATGAGCAAAATTAATATTGATTTTGCCATCTAATTGAAATGGTATTCTAATTGATATCAATCTTGGCTCAACCAGTGGCAAAGCTAGAAATTTTTTTCGAAGGGCTAATCTAAATATGTATAAAAAGAATGTTAAATCCAAAGAATAACAAACACACACACGCCCGTGCACACACACACACACACACACACAATATATTTATATATATATATATATATATATATATATATGAGAAAGTTTAACAACAAAATTAGTTATAGTATAAGGCTATAACCTTACTCAATAAAATAAATATTACTACATATTTTGAAAATCTAACCGTTGAATTTCATGTTCTTTATACTCTTAATACACATGTCAATTTTTGTGTCAATCAGATGTTATTTATTATATAATCTATAAACTTATATTTTATGCATAATTTTAAACTATAAAAATTTACAATTTAAACAATTTATTGATAATATAGTTTTTGATTTTTAATTTTTTATAAATTTTACAAGTATGGCAGATATAAGGAAAAGATGTAAACCAATGGGGATTGGTCAAAATTCAAATCAAATAAAAAGATATTAAGTATGGTTGTAGCCTAAGGCTACAACCAATTTTGTAGCTAAACTTTGTACAATCAATTTGATGTAACTTTAAGCAATGCTATATCACCCAATAACTTATTATAGAATTCATATTTTGAAAATCTCATTGTTGAATTATATGTTCTATATGTTCTTAACAATCACGCCAATTTTCATGTCAATTGGATATTATTGACCACTCAATTCATAAAATCAACTTTTATGTATTATTTTAAAATACAAAAACTTGAATTTAAACAATTAATTGATGACATGGTTATTAATCTTTGATTACCTTGAAATTTTGCAAGAATGGAGAATATATGAAGATAATGTAATCTAATGATGGATTTGTCAAAATTTACATCAAATTAAAAAATATTGAGTGGTGTAATATTGCTTAAAGTTACATCAAGTGTAACTTGAACCCAACTCTCTCTCTCTCTCTCTCTCTCTCTCTCTCTCTCTCTCTCTCTCTATATATATATATATATATATATATAGCGTATGTAGAATTGTAATAGCACATAGTACGGGTTACATACTATTTTTTGTTTTAAACCAAAGCTCACAATAAGTCTAATCAAGATTGATGACAAATAGTAACCCACAATTAATTAATTTGAACACAATTGAAATGCTAATCCACATCAATATCACTTTTCAAGATTAGTTTCTTAGTGAATATATAGTGACTTTTTTTCCAATCGAAGACGAAGTTTCTCTCTCTTTCTCCTTTCAAAACAAAGGGATTAACAAGAATTAGATATACATAGAAGAATACACTAACACCACCGACCAACAAATAAGTCATTTTTATTACACTTTACATGCATTTAATTTTTCTTTCAAATATATGTACCACTGGTCGCTAACCCGTGCGATGCACGGGATAGTTAAATAAAAATTAAAAGTATTTATTTTGCTTAAAGGTCTATGACTTGGCTTAAAAAAATGTATAACTTGAAAATGAATAAAAATAAGTAATTTTTTGTTCAATATAATACTTTAGAAAAATTCTTTTTCTTTTATATCATTGGCTCGACATAACACATTCTGTCGTGGGATATTCTATAGTGATAACTTCAGACAATACTCAATTGCAATTAAATTTACTGTCCACCACCAATCTAATCTATGTTATCTTAATAGTAGATCTACAAATTGCATTCTTATATCCTCCATCATTTAGAAGGTAATTGAAGTAATGATTGTATGTAATATATAAATTTTATACTTGTACAGTACAAAATCATTAAAATAATTAAATAAAATCTAATGTTTTGGAAATTTTTTGAAATAGAATTTTAAATTTCATAAAACTTAGTTAATAGAGTTTCTCTTTTACCTGAAGATGAACTATCACAATTAATGATAATTTAACCGTTTTTTGCAAAGAGAAGATAACCATAAACCCAATTTTTATTTTATAGCATAGGATATTATAGTTAGATCCATACCATGTGTAATACGTTAGTCCACTATGATAATTCCAAATAATATCCTAATCACTATTTGTATGAGTTTTCTTTTTAATGATGTCATAAAGGATGGAGTTTAATAGAAGTCATTTAAGATCTAATGTATAATTTCTTTTTAAAAATAATGTAATTTCAAAAGTATTTTAATTATATATTTTTTTAATCATAAAACAAATTTTATCTAAACTCTAAAGGAAAGCATTCGGAATGATCACCTCATTGATACCATATCCTGATGGTTGCAAATAGTAATATTATTATTCATGATTATTAGATGAACAATGAAACTATGTATTAACAATTTAACAATTCAAATATCAAGTTTAAACTACAACAACACATATACAAAAGACTCCAAATAGTGGAACATATTTCTTCTGCCATTTTCATTATTCAATTGAAACTAAAGTTTCAAAGATAATTCCAATTCAATTAAACCCAATACATACATACACATGAACATAAATAATTCCCAAAAAAAAAAAAAAAAACAACAACAACAACAACAACAACAACAATCTCCAAAAGACTTTGCCTAATATAGTCACTATCTTTTTCCCCAAATTATGTGTTTTTTTAGTTCTTTTTCCTTTTATGTTTCATCAAACTTTTTCTAATTGACATCTCTCATATATGTTAACATTAAACCTGATAAAAAAAAATATAAAAATATGAAAATAAAAAAAACTTTACATACCTTTTGTTTTGAAGGTACTCCAAGAACCAAATATAATATAGGAATGAAAAGTAGAGTTGAAATTGTAACAAATAATCCCTAAAAAAACTATTTACAACATAATATAGGGTTATGAATTCCTAATCAATTTTGGTTAGAATCAAATTTGGTTATTTAATTTTTTTTTAAAGGATGAATATGTTGGTAGAGTCCATTTGATATAAAATTTAAATTCTATTAAAATTAAAAATGATATGTATTTGTTGAGTCTCATTTGATATAATTATAGAGTTTAAATCCTATAGAAATTATAATTTCTAATCAACATCAATATAAAAAAAAAATGAAAAAAAAGAATAGAAAGAAAACGTGATTGATAGATATAAGGAAATATGATAGAATTTTCTTTTTCTTTTTTTAATGTCATCAACTTAGAAATTATCAAATTAATGGATATGTATTCCGTTTTTTGGAATAGATTTATATTAATAGAGTTATTATATAGTTTGTTAGGATTATCTAAAATTCCCTGATTAGGTGATAATTTAGGTCTCCTTTAATAGAGTTATTATATAGTTTGTTAGGATTATCTAAAAATTCCCTGATTAGGTGATAATTTAGGTCTCCTTTAAGTATATAGTTGTTTGCCATATAGTTTGGTTGTGTATACTATAGTTGTTTGCCATATACTTTTTTGGGTAAATAGTTTAACAATGCCAAAATAACAAGAGTTGTAAGATTAAAAGGAAGATACATTATGAAGTAACAACAATTTCTCTATTAGTAGTGTCAATCCTTAGAGTTAAAAATAGTTTCATGGGATAGCAAGAATGAACAAGATAGATCTATAACGTTTGGGTTTTAAAGCAAGTCCACTTATCTACAATTTTGGCTTTTAAATAACTGGCTAAATTTCATTAACTATCCTTGAGGTTTGGACAAGTACCAAGCAGATTTGGACAAATACCCTATGCACAATTTGGTCCATAGACACTGTCAAGAACATTAACCCTTCTTGACTCTCTCTCTTTTGTCACTTCTCTTGCTCCTCTCTCATTTTATCTCAAACATAAAAACAAAACCCTAACACACCCCACAGATTTACTAGCTGAGACCATAATCACCACCTCACCACCATCGCTACAAAAGCCCACCACTACAAACCAAAACCATAAATCAAAACTCAAACCACTGCAAACCTGCACTCACAACCACCCAAATCAAACCAATCCAAACACCCACAGCCAAACCAAACCACACTAAATCGATTCCAGCCACCCAAACCACCCAGCTATATAGATCTAAAAGGATACCCAACAAAAACAGTATCTAAGTAGAATAGAGATCAGGTTTGAATTCATACCCACAAAAAATTTGTTCACATAAAGAGGAAATACACAACACCCAAAAAACAAACACACTGTTCATAAACGCACACCCAGAAACACCAAAAATTCAATCAAAACACAACTCTTCTCAAATATAAACCAATAATCAATGAGACCCCCAAACTGAAAACCACCACCACCATTTCAAAATGAAAAAAAGAAAGCCAACCCATAGAGAAATACCAAATCAAACCTAGCAAACTTGACAAATACTATACCCAAGCTGATTGTCATCCATAGAGTAGAGGAACCTAGATTTAACTGAGATCATGGTGGCTGTGGGTTATGCCAACTGGTGATTATGGGTCACACCAACTGATTTTAGGTGGTCATGGTGGTTTGCGAGAGACACAAGATAAGAGAAAAAGAGAGAATTTGTTAATTTCAATCTTGGGTTTGAGAATGTGCCAAATCAATTATTTTGGCACCAAGAATATGACAACAAGAAGAACATCTATGGGTATTTGTGGGTTGTGGTGGGTATTTTTTTGTTTGAGATCCATAAGAGAGGGACGACAAACAAGAGAGGAGAGGAAAAAAGAGTTAGAGAGTGTGAGTAACGTCTTTGACATAGTTTAAGGACTAAATGGTGCGCATGGACTAAATTGGTTTGTTTTAAAAAGTTTTGGACTTACTTAGTATTTGCCCAAACATTAGGGGTAGTTAATGAAATTTACCCTAAATAATTCTATTTAGGCACTGTTAATTGAAGTGATATATTTATTTACAATTATATTTGTGCATTTTGCAATCTTTTACTATTTCTTTAGTCAATCAATGATATTAGTTCTTTTTTTAGTCTAACATATGTTCATTGAGTAGATGTCATTGTTAGGGACACATTTTATGTAATTGGCTAATTCTTTGACAAATTGCAATTTACTTGTAATTTGGTAAATCTAGGATGGGTTTAGTATTTCAAGAAACATTTTGTTCAAACCAAGTATTAAAGCCATGAAGATTGGACCAAGAAACAAGTGAAGAAAAACTGTTCATTATAGCTCAACAGATATCTCGACAGAAATAGAATCTATCAAGATTTAAAAATGAAGCTAGATAGAAGTTCGACAAAAGTTGAATCTATCGAGATCTACAAAATTAGAATTTCCATATCTGATTTTCGGCTCATACTGACATGTATGTGTAGGGTTTCTTTTCTCACAACCCTAAACATATACAAGACTTATTTTAAAAGCCGTCATATGTGGAGAACACATGCAAAAAGTGACCTAGTGTCTTATTCTCTTTGCAATAAGTTATTGCGTCTTTTTTACTATTAGCTTTTATTAATACTTTTCTAATACAAAGACTTTTTTGTTCTTATCAACTTTGATATTTAGAAATTATGAAGAAATTATAGTATTCAAGGGCATGTTTGGTAGACTGTTATATACACTGTAATGTAATAATTATTCATATAGTTTAGTTATTTTTTAGTTTGGTAATGTTTTTATTACAATGAATTGTCATTTCTTATGAATAGATATTCTTTAAAATGAGTAATAATTATTCCTCTATAAAAGCTTTGTAATAGCTATTTCGTAGCCGATGCAATAATTCTAAAATTAATATATTTTCAAATAAACAAACTTTTCATATATATATATATATAACAATTGTAAAAATAACAAAAATTAACTCATCCCTCTTTCAAATTTTAAAAATATTATTTTTAAAGAAATATAATTATATGAGTAAGATATTTTCTAAAAAAAATCTTAAATTTTATTCTAATTTTACAAATCACAACCAAACCTACGAATATGTTTAGTTATTCCATCACAACATATTTTATTCCCAATTATAAAAGTTACAATTCCAATTTTAATCCTCATTCAGTGTACCAAACTTGCCCTAAGTTTTGTCCAAAAATTAACATGGAGAATAATGAAGCCACCAATAAAGTTGTGAATTGATTCACAGGAGAGAGGGAGGAGTGACAAGGAGTTATTTTATTTTTTTTTTTTGGGAGGGGGGTTTAGGAATTTTATTTTATTGTTATGTATTTATTATGTAGGTTAAAGGAATAGTTATTATAGCCATTTTTAGTAAGGAATAGTTATGAAGAAAATCTATTTCTAAGGAAAAATATTACTTGTAATAAAAAAACAACCAAACAATTGAATAATTATTCCTGAAAAATAGGTATTACATTATATAGCCTATTATAGTGTCCCAAATTAATGTACCTTATGTTTTTGAATCTTAAGCTTCAATGTCTTGCAAATTTAGTATACGGTAGCCATGATGTCTATTTATTAAACGTGCATCACATGAGCATAACATTACTTAATAGCAATAGTCAAGCTCTTTGAACTAACCCTTCTTAAAACCAAAGAAATTTAAAACACCATCAACTCGCAACAAATCAGCACAAATTATAATTGGGGCACTAATGGGCTGATATGGTCTAGATTAAAGAGGCTCAAGCTTTCTGCAGATCTGACAATGGCTTGCAACAGCGTTGGCCCAGAATGTGGTCGGACTACTGATTCAAGGGTCAGGGCAGACAAGTGTCAGTTAATTGGCCCAATTATCTCCTTCATCATCAGCTAATTATTGAACTGAGAAATTAATAATCAATTCAAACTGATCAAGTTTTGTCACTCTCAAAATGTTTACTTAATATGCAGTATCGAATCAATACCGAAAATCAAGCAAAATGCATATAACAGAAATGGCAGGGCGAGTTCAGTCATTGTTTTGTTCTTTCATGCTTGATTGGCGGAGGTCAACGTGCCAATCTGTTATTTTCTGGCTGGTTAACCAAGAACTAATTAGTACCAGATTAGTCTAAATCTCTTAATATTTTAGCGTAAAGAGTGCTTCATGTATTGTGATTTGTTGATTCTACACAATTAGTCTATTTCCTTACTAATAACTAGATGCTTGTTGAATTGTACCTTTATCACTGAAATAGTTGTACTAATTAGTCGTTATTCACAGTTCTTGCTATTACTTGAAATACTTTTTGAACTATGACAACCACATGCATGGGGGAGTATCCCTTCGTATACTACACGAAGAAAAATAGCTGGCAACATCGATCCTACAGCCAGCGGTATAGAAACTCTCTAGTTTGACATGTTGGCTGGGTTCCCATGTTACTTAAATTTGATCATTCATAAGCAATCAGCATCCCTCAAGAAAGGATTCTGATTTAAGTGTCTATTTTAACTTGCCCAGCACGATGGGAAAAAAGGGGTCCCATTCCAACCCAAGATGCACTTCACAATGGGGATGTTAATCTCTTATAAATAGGGTAAATGTGTGTTTTCTTTCTCACCAATTATCAATCACTTAGAGCCATTAAAAAAGAACTCTCTTCGGTTTGTAAAACAATGGCTTCAATACATGGAAAAAAACTTACCATAGTCTTCTTGTTGATTTTGCAGACTTTCATATATCAAGCCATGTCCCGCACATTACTTGAAGATTCCATTGTTGGGAGATATCAGCAATGGATCGCTAAGTATGGACGCAACTACGAAGACGATGCTGAGAAGGAAAAGCGTTTCAAGATATTCAAGGACAATGTCGAATACATAGACAAAGTCAACAATGAAGGGAATCGCACTTACAAGTTAAGCGTCAATGAATTTGCAGACTTAACAACTGAAGAATTCATTGCTACTCGTACCGGATACAAGATTTCCTCCCAGCCCACTTCACCCAAAACTACATTCAGATATGAAAACCTGACTGAAATTCCAATGACTATGGATTGGAGAGAAAAAGGAGCTGTTACCCCCATTAAAAACCAGGGCCGGTGTGGTAAGAGAATAATAACGTTGTATGAAACTAAAACCTAGTTTAGCCTTATTTGCTGCATTTATTTTTGTCTTAACAAGATTTCTGTTATGATTGATTCCTATGTAGGATGTTGCTGGGCCTTTTCAGCTGTGGCAGCAGTAGAGGGGGTCACCCAGATCAATAGTGGCAACAACATCTCCCTTTCCGAGCAACAACTAGTGGACTGTGTGGAAGGCAGTAATGGCTGTAATGGTGGTGTCATGGATTATGCCTATGCATATATAATACAGAACCAAGGACTAGGAACTGAGGAAAACTACCCATATCGGGCTATGGATGGAACTTGTGACCAGCAAATGGCATCTAATGTTGTAGCTCAGATAAGTTCATATGAAGACGTACCTTCCAATAATGAGGAGGCATTACTACAAGCAGTGGCCAACCACCCAGTTTCAGTTGCCATAGAAGGTTCTAGTCGTGACTTTATGTACTATACCAGTGGAGTTTTCACAGGAGAATGCGGGACCAAATTAAACCATGCTGTTACTGCAATCGGGTATGGAATGAGTGATGATGGTACCAAGTACTGGTTAATCAAGAATTCATGGGGCACCACCTGGGGTGAGAGTGGCTACATGAGGATTCAGAGAGATACTGGAGCACCACAAGGTGTTTGTGGCATTGCCATGAAACCTTCCTATCCGGTGGCTTAGGTACTCCAACGGTGACAGATCAAGTCACCTATAAGTATTGCTCTTTCTTTCACTATATGTATGTTAAATTTATTATAGCTGAGAAAATACCTATTTCGCTACTTGTATCATCGAAATTGGAACCAAGTAATAAATAAGCTAGCCTAATTGCTACATTTCCCATCAATATATACTATATAGCATGAAGCAACGTAAGGAATGATAATAAAATCTTTCGATCGAATTCCGCACATTATGACGATCTAAATAATCTAAAATGGGAATGATAACAGGGAGATCTCAAACCAACTTTTTGAACAAAGAAACATTATAACGACATTACTACCAGTTATTTAGTTTTCTTTTAATAACTTCCATTCTAGTCATAAACCTATTCTCAGTAGATTATATATAAGAATTTGATGAGGGTGAGAAACTCACAAGAAGCATAACATGTTTGCTTTTGAAACAAGTCTGAACTTTTATTAAATTAAATATGAATTATTATTGACGGCCTTAGACACTACAATGTATTAAAATATTTGAAAGGATTCCTAAGGTAGATAGGAAAACATCCACCAGATCCTAATTTTACTAAACAACATTAAAGACACCTAAAATTATGGAAATAACAACTCTAATCCTAAAAATCTAAAAATTAAATAAAATTACCAAAAATAATAAATTACAAAAATTAAATTGGAGATCTCATTCTACATCAAATCCCTCCACTTGAAAAAAAAAAAAAAACAAACAAACAAACTTGGAATTACCAAGTCCTCTAGTTGATAGTCGAGATCTGAAATCTTCCATGCAAAGCAAACAAATACTTGGAATACTTGAGTCCCCCTATCTTCTTTCCAAACTTACAACTCATCAATTGAGCAAACAAATTAATTTTAGATACTCTTTCCTTAGCTTTCATGAAATTGAAAATATACACCAAACAAGGGACAACAACCACATCAAATCTTTCAACCCCAAAAAAATCAACAAACTTTGGTATATCGCCTACCATAGAAATAACATGAGCTCTGCATTTTCAATCACCTAATTTGGTTTCAGCAAGATTTTGGACAATGTTCTCTACAATTTCTACGTCACAATCATTTACCTCGATGTAATTTTCACCAACTGTATTAAGAACATCCACCTTTTTCTCGTAGGCAAAGTTTGGCAACCTTAAGGCTACAATTTCACTTAATATCTTTTAATTAGATGTGAATTTGGGCAAACCACAATAAATTATATTTTATTCTTATCATAAACCAAAATTTTAAATTACAAGTTTTTCTTTTATCTAAAATTAAATAACGTTCAATTGACTACTATGAATATAAATAACATGTAATCTAATGGTTAAATTTTCTGTTAGTTTTTTGACCCTTCAAAAACACAATCAGATTAATCTATGTAATTAGCCAAGTGATTAACTTAGTCAAATTAACAAATCTAGGTTAACACAAATATATCATATCATGCAAAGCAGCGGAAATATAAATAACATAATGATATGATGACCCAGGAAACCACGCAGTAAAAACCTGGGGAGGATTTAACCTAGCTATCCTCAAGGTAAACCTGAATCCACTATGAATGAATCGAAGTTTTACAATAGCGACTTAGACCACTAACATCCTATTGCTACCCACCAGTAGAAACTTATTGACATGACCACGTGCAAGCTCCGAGACCACGAACTTCTCCTTTCTTAGAATCTCTAGCAAGTATAAGCACACCTGCTTGTGTTTCTTTAAGTTCTTATGGCAACAACTGAATGATCATAAAGTTCTTGAACGAATCTCCTCTTGATAACCCTAAGCTTGTGTAAAGGAAAGCTCCTCACAGATCTCACAAGAGATTTACACAAACTGCAATATGAGTAACCTTTAAAATGTGGCTAGGGTTTTCCTTATATACCTAGGACAAAAACATAAAACCCTAAACGTTGTAATGAGCTAGGGCTGAGTTGGAATTCTGTAGAAAAACGCATTCTGCTTGAATTTCAATTGATCGAGCCTAAGCTTCGATTGATCGAACCAGGCCGAAATGCACTATCAATTCTGCATCAGCTCGAATCCAACGTTACATAAAAGACACAACTTTGAGCAAGTCTAAACAAGATTAAACAACCTGTTTTGATCATGGTTTGCCAACAATACACATTAGAGTTCTAAATACATTAGTTCCTCAGTCTTTAGAACCTAACATTTTCAAAATATATAGCCACATTAATTTTTTTTAATGGAACTTATAGCCTTGAGATACAAACAAGTTTGTACCCAAAATTTCTCCTTTCCTCATTGACTTCAAAATAATTTTCATGCAAATTATTTTCAAAAAAATTTTCAACTTTTGATGGTAAAACTTGATTTTATTCAATCTCTTCAATATTTTCTTTAAAATTTGACTTAATTTTGTCAAACCGCTTTTTATTTTCTTGATGTGATAATTTTGATTATGTGGTTGGCTTTTCATGTTTTGAACATATTTCTCTTCATATGAATATACAGATCTATATTAACACTTGTATAGTCTAGTATATCATAATAATCAAGAGGAAACCATAAATCAATCAACACTTTTTTCGTTCTTTTCCAAGAGAAAATTGAATGCTTACCTTGATGATTTCTATCGATTTGAATGTCTTCCCATCATTCCATTGCTTCACTATCCAATTTATTAAACGCAAGCCATACCTTTTTTTTCTCCACGAATCTTCCAAAAAATAAAATATTCCTCCAAATCGAAAAGAAAATCAAATCCATGTGACAAAGGTAATGCCAATAGAAACAAAACACTTTTTTTTTCAAAACATGACTAGTTCAAGAAAAATAGAAACAAAACACTTTATTTATTTATTTATTTATTTTTATTTATGTTAGCCTCAAATCCATGAGAATCCTTGAATCCACAAGGAAAAATGGTTCGGAATCCACCAGAAAATAAAGACAAAAGTCTGAACTTTTATTGATTTGAATATGAATTATTATTGATGGCCTTAGAGACTACAATATATTAAATACTAAAAAAGATTCTTAGGGTGGCAAGGAAAACGCACACTGTGGACACAAAGGGAGAATTGCCACCTAGTTTTTGCAATGGTCTAGGTACCATATATATAGCGCCCTTTTCAAGAAAAGACCTTTGATCTTACTACCAGAGTACGGGTTTGGAGTTTAGGTACGTTCTTGGGAAGGTGTTAGGCACCCAAGATTGCCAAACCCTAAGGTTGGTCTCCCATCATTATGTCTTAATCTTAACCTTATTGAAAAACGACTTCAACACTTGCATCTTAAACTCACACACACACTAACATGCATTTAACATACAACATGACATCTTTTATCCCAAAATAACATATCTATCCACAAAGCAAAAGAGAGCCAAACAAACATAAGAAACCCTAACATTCATCTAACATGTGGAAACCCTATCATACTTCTAAATAAGGCAGCAGCCCCAAACATGATAGCAAGCATATCATCAATCACAAGATCATGTAAGGCGTATAATTGGTATTGAAAAAAAAAAAGCAAGGCATTCAATAATACAGAATCAAATGCATGTTCATACCTATACATGGCTTACCTTCACTTACCTTTCAGCAACACGACACCTATGGCATTATGAATGGGCATATGAATGCATGTTCATGTCATCAAAAGCAAGAAACAAACATAAAATCCTAATCCAAGTATGTTAAAGACAAATAAGCATACAAGATAGAAACTCAAATATGCGTGGACATAAGAAAAGGATTTAAAAGAGGTAAAACATGTGAAACAAACAAACCAAACAATATGATGAATCTGGATTAGGGTTTCTGGGCAAGTACCTACATATGCAGCTAGAGACCTGCATGTGCATGCTCATGACATGCATGTGTGGGACTTGTTCAAGAACCTTAACCCAGAAGCATGAAGCAGAAAACAGAGCATGAACAAAAAACCTTTTTCTAACAACCAATCATGCCCAGAACATAAAAAGAACTATAAAACTAACCTAAGAAAACATGCATAAACCTAAACTACACAAAGAAACAGGATTAAAAATAAAAAGAAAGATAAAAAAGAAAAATGAAGCAAGAATGAATACCTTAAAGCAAAAAGCTCCTAGGCTTGATTTTTGACCGTTCCCCTCGGTCAAATCTATCACAATCAATAAACACGTGATTAGTAATCTTAAACTCAAAGGATTGGGGCTAGAAAAGGTCCCAATCAAATAAAATTGACTTGGGCCACGTATGCTTTGGCCCGTGTTCGCAAGTTGATGCCCAAGTATGTAGACTGAAGGCCACTTTGGTCTTTTATTTCCAAAAATAGATTTTTGCATCATTTAAAGGTTATATTTTCCATTTTAACACTCCTTAAGTCAATTTGATATCTGATTGAGCTCTAAACTAGCCTTAAGCCTTAGAGTTTGAGCATCATTGAAGAATGGGGGCTCGAATCGTAAGTGGTATAAAATGTGGTGTCTACACACACTAAGCCCAAATTTGATTAAACAACAATGAAGATGTCTAAAATTAAGGAAATAATAACCCTAATCCTGAAAATATAAAAATTACATAAAATAATCAAAAATAATAAATTACAGAAATTTAATTGGAGATTCCATCCTACATCAAAATTTCATGTGCATTATCAAGAATCTACAAAAGGTGCAGAGAAGACCAATGTATTTTCGAGGTATATAAATTGCGGAGCAAGTGATCATGATAATTCTATGGATTCTCCTACGTAATGACAATTGTTCACTTAAAGGAAAAATTACTTTTTATTCATCCTCCTAGCATTTATATATTTAATTTGAATGATGAGTTAACCTAAACGGATGTGTATGTATCTTGCTAGCCGCTTATCACATATCCATTATCTATTATATATGTATGTATTTATGTCTATGCATCTAGACAAATTGCAAATAAAAGCTTTTGGAAGCATTTCTTTCATTTTGCATTATTTTCTGTCTAGAATGTCCTGGTAAAATAACGAAGGAATGTTGCCTAATTTTACTATTTTTATTGATTCATGACCTTAATAAGTAAAGGGCAAATTAGTCTCCAAATGGTACAAACTTATGGGTAGAAATCACCTTCGAAAATCGACTTGCAAGGGGAGGATGCCAAAGAGCTTATATGCACATGTTTAAGCTTATACTTAATCCATGAATGACACAGGATATGCTTTGCAGCCAAAGTCCACAATAGCTCACTCTATCGACACTGACTCGATGGTAGCCCTTTCTCTTTTTTGGTAGCTCCACTTCCAACCACAAAACTCCAACTCATTTGATCCCATACTCAATGAGCTATGTCCAATTACTCAACATGGTGGTTGGCTCTAAAACCAAATGATACAAACTCATGGGTAAAACTCACTCTTGAAAACTAGCTTGCAATGGGAGGATGCCCAAGAGCTTATAGACACATGTTTAGGCTTATACTTAATCCATGTGGGACACTAAGATCATAACACCAAATTAGTTTAAAGCTATCTTCTCTAACCCACTACATGGTGGTTTTCTAGATAATCCATGTACGAGATAGTTAAATAAAAAAAAATATATATTTATTTTGCTACTATAGGCTTTTAAAAAACAATGCTATGGTGATGTCTTCATACAATGCTCAACTGCAATTAAATCTACTATTCACCACCAATATAATCTATGTTATCTTGCACATTTGTTTGCATAACAAACGGGTTATTTTCACTTTCATAATAAAACAATGTATGGTAGAGGAAATAGATAAAACTTTTCCATTGAAGGATGCATGATGAATGTCAACTTTCCCAACTTTTTTAGTGCAGAACAATGTTCACTTTCCTCTTCTTTTGCCCCGCACTACATTTGGGTAGTGTTCAGCCCAAAGGATTGTGCAGAACTTCTCCTAATCACAGATGTTTTGCTTGTAAACCCATGCACATATCATAAAGAGTAAATCCTACTTTGGATAAATATATTATACAATTATTCAAATGGTTAAATTAAAAAGGAAATAAAGAAGAAAAGTTGCACCAGCCACAAACTCAATTAGATTTATAAAACAGTGTTATAAAGTGTTATAAAAAATGAAAAAAAAAAAAAAAAAAAAAAAAGACCAAAAAAACAAACAAACTGGGAAAGGGGAAGGAATACTTACACTTGAAAATATAAAAATTGAAAATCTAAAAATTCAATGCTTGATAATAGATCTACAAATTGCATTATCATATCATCCATCTTCTGCAAGTTAATTAGATATAATTAAAAAAATTTCCTAACAGAACGCTCTTTCCTTTCCATTAAGCTTTGCATATTTTCATCCTAATAAAGTTTAAGAAGTGCTCTATGGTCACTGCATAAAGAATGTGTGCACAAGTTTAAGATCAGTAATAGAATTAAGGTTAATCATAAAAAAAAAAAAAAAAAAAAAAACCCTCACAAATTCCATAAAAAGGATCAATATGGATAAGCTTAATAATCAACCTGCAAGAATCAACAATAAAGGATTTTCTTCATCAACTTTCTCTTTCCAATTACTGGAAGCACAAATGGGTCACTATGTGCAAGAAAACTAGCAATTGTTAAGGCTGGATTAAGGCATTAAAAGATAGACTCCATAAGAAGCATCTTTCCAATATTTGGGTCCCAATGGTATAGTGCAAAGATGGTGACTTGTTACACAAAATGTTTTTTTTTTTTTTTTTGGTTGTTAATTACAGTGAAGATCTAAAAGCTGTTAACCAATACAGAAACTTGTATCCAATGATATATACCAAGTGGGGTAAATGCCTCTATATCATCTAAAGCCCAATTTTTTAAAGCATTTTGAATCGCAAGAGCATCTGATGGCTAAAGTGCTTTTGCCAAAAATGATCAAATAGTTTGAAGCAACAAACTTTTAATATGCAATCATAGTTCTTGTAAATCTGACAATTTTAGGTAATTGATACTGAATCAATGCATTATGGTTCATCTTTGCATACAATCTATAATAAATAAATAGAAAAAAAGGTAGAAAGAAAAGGGTTTAAATTAATCAATAAAAAAATTAGGCTAACTAAGTTGGAGAAACATGCTTCATAGAAAGAGAATCTTGTATTTGCTAATTAACCTTTCATGGTGCTACTTTAATACACAACAAAGATACGGAATTTTCATTAATCTAAATGCTCAAAGAAATAGAGGGAGTCAAGAACTATTCTATCATTTAATTATGTGCATCTCAAATTACTTCATTTCTATAAGGTTTTGATCTTCACTACTTACATCAATAGAAGAATTGCTAAGCATGAACAACCATTAAATTTTGGTATCAAAAAGATTTATATGCTTATATAATAGTGGCTGTGAACATTAGAGAGTGCTAACCATTATAATGGTGCATTCTTCTACTTCTCTCTACTTCTCTAGTTCCATCAATAGACTTAATCTCTATTTCATGCAATTCATCCTCAACATTGCAAAACATTACTGTGTCTGCATAGACTCAATTCATCTTTATTCTGCAATTAGAAGAGTCCCCATTTCAAGTTCTTTTTTTCGTCAACAATATTAATACCACCACACCTAAAGTAATTAGAAGTCTAGAACAAAGCTCTATTGAGTTTAATTCATAACATTTTCATCAATCATATAAGCAATTTACCAGAGTATGAGGAATAAAATCATTAAAAAGGTTTCCATGAAATTGAAGCTAAAAAAATTAAATTATTAGTAAGGCAGTTATCCCTTTATTAACAGCGTGACTAAAAGTGAAATTTAAAGTGGAAAAGTCTTTCAAAAAAAAAGAAAAATCAATGCGGAAAAGGAACATTATATATAAAACTATCTATGTTGCAAGAAAATAGCCTTACCAACCAAACATGAGATGTTTGTCTTCTTGACTCTCCCTCTCTGACTCTCTCTGGCCCTTATTGACGTTCTCAATGAACAATAATAACATAAGGCTCTTTTGGTTTTTTTTTTTTTTTTTTTTTAACTCACAAATTTACTCCAAATTAAGAGAACAAGTAAGGGGGAAAACCTAAAATTAAAATAGAAACATCACTAACCATTCTTTAAAATGCCAAGAGACAAAGCCCATGTAGAATTTGATCTTCTATAGGGTTTCCCCAGGTTCAACGAACAATTTAAAAACAAATTATAATCTTTACTTTGATGAAATTTGGAACTCTAACTTCAAATTGTTACTTATATGGAAGAGATTGCGTGCGTGAGGCTAAGGATTTGGGGGAAGGTTAGAGATAGGTTAGAGATTTAAAGAGAGGGGGAGTTCTTCACATTAGGAGGGGAATCAGGAGAGATATAGAATATAGTCGGGTTATTCTCTTAAAAAAAAATTAAACTTAAATAAATAAAATAAAAAGAATCTTAAAAAAAAAAAATAGTGGTGACGTGGAAAATTGTAGGAGTTTCATACGTTTCGGTTTTATACATGTGTGTATATATATATATATATATATATATATATATATAGACTAGTGTTCAAATAGCACAATACCCAAGAACATTTTCCATATTAGAAGGCAATCAACTTAATATAAAATACATTCAAATTCGTTCGGTTCATGATGTACATCCAGCCATTGGTCTTTACTTTTAGGAATTGTATCTGATGAATACAAAAAAAATGGCCATCCGTAATATCAGGTGACGGTAACAGAATTAGGTAGGCATTAATGACCCTACCATAACCAACAGAAGCAACGGGCAACATGATCGTTGAAAAAACTATAATGATCATCAAGTTAACAAGAGCATTATAATTCCCATAAAAGCAATATAATGAGGGCCCAACGACTACAATTATGAAGGAATATATGCCAGCGTCCTTGAACAGAGAAAGATACACAATCCATTATATTATTTCTTTTTTTTAATAGGATCCATTATATTCTTAATTCATATTAGTTTCGAAAATTCATTCTTTGATATCTAACTTAACCAACGAAGGGCCTTTGACTAGCACCACCCCGATGACATTGGTCTATATGCTTTCTATTCTTTTTAGGCCACCTTTGATCTTCAATTGAGCCTAGATGAAGAGTTCTACTGACGATCATATGCATCATCAGTTTGGCGCTATTTGTGGGAATGACTGTAGATGCCGCATTTTGTACCCCTTACGACTTGGGCTCCCGTTCTCTGATGATGTTAGAACTTTAAGGCCCAAGTTTGGTTTAGGGCCTAATCAGATGAAAATTGACTTGAAAAAAGTTTTTATGGAAAATATAACTTGTTTTTGGAGGAAATAAACTATTTTTGGAAAAGAAAGGCCACAAAAACACTTGGGTGCGCATATGCATACACACGTATGTGTACACATGCTCAAGCTCTGCGTACGCATGCTAGGGTTCCGAAAATTGTGAAAGGCAAGTTTTCTGCATTTAAACCCGGTTTGGGACAAATCCCATATTGTCTGGTATCCACCTTTAACCCTTATTTTTCGACTATATAAATCCATAAAAGGTAATTTTTTGAAGAGGACGAATTCCAGTGGTAAAACACATAAGATTCACTAGAAAATAGTGAATCAAAGAGGGTTTTTATTTCAAAAAAAATCTTCAAATCAAATTTTGCTTGATTGGGACATGTTCTGGTCTTGAGCTTTAAGTTTTAAGTTTACTAACTCATCTTTGATTTGGTTGTGAATAGATTGACTGAGGGGAATGGTCAAAATCAAGCACTAAAGATTACTAATGTTGAGGTGAAGTTTGTAACTTTAGCTCTTTGCTTTCCTTTGTGTTTCCTTTGTTTTTATTTTCATATATGTGTTTTAATTGCTTTAATATGTTTATTTAGTCTAGGTTTACTATATGTTTGTATTCTAAGCATGTTCAGTTGTTAGATTCCTCATTTTCTTTTTTGTTTTTGTTTTTTTTTTTGGTTTTTGTTTTTGTTTTTTTTTTTTTTTTTTTTTTTTTTTTGTGTTTTTGTTATGTAGTTTCTAGGTTAGGGTTCTTGGGCGTGTATGCGTGTGCATGCTGCTTGCATGCGCATGCATACTTGTAGTATGCCTACGCATACTGATGGACTGTTTACGCATGCCCTATATATGCGCATGCATACTCTTTCCTTGAAACCCTAATTCACCTTCTGTTCATTTTTCCTTTATTTTATTCACATGTTTGGCCTCCATTTAACCTAATTTTCGTATCTGTATATGTCTGTTCACTCTATTTTGCTTTGCTTTGTTTGTTTTAACTCTGTTTTTTCTTATTAGGGTTTCTTTTTGTTTAGATGCAATAATATGATTTATATGTCTTCCCTATGATGTTTTTGCCTTTAGTGATATATGCTTAATGCCATGATAGATGAATGCTAGGTTTAGGGACAATTATGCCATGTTGTTTGCTTTAGATGCATGTTAGTGTGTGTGTGTGTGTTAAAATAACATGTTAAATACGCCTTTAACGAAACTAAGACTTGGAATACAATGAGTGGAAGCCAACCTATGGGTCAAGTGGGGTTAGATGCCTAATACCTTTCCATCCCCATACCTAAACTCCGAACACGTGCTTTGGTAAAGATTAGTCCTTCCATGAAAGGGCACTATATTTATAGTTTCTAGATGTAAACTAGGTGGTGACTCTGTTTACACCCTCCGCCATGGTCCACCCTAGGCTAAGGCATACTTCCCACGAGAGGATGACTTGTTGCAGGTGCTTGTACCCACAATGGCGACTCAGTTGGGTATAGAGAGTTTGATTCCAATGTGTTCCATTTCTTAATTTTGATAAAGACTTGTTTAATATCGTTTGTACACACTTTCACTTGGTTCATTTGTCCCTTTGCCATAGTTGGTCATGAGTCGGAAGGTGGAGGCTCCATCCGGGCCAAAATGTTTTGAAGTTTATCCCACTAACTCACAATCCATTCCAATGCCTATGATGAGCTTTGAGTACATTAACGATTTTCCACCAATCCATTACAGTCCATTTAGGCATAAGGTTGGAATCATGGACCTATTGATCTATCCCTTTAACTTTAAGGAGCTTACCCACACATAGAGAGATCCTAGATCCTATCATAAGAGGGTACCTTTTATATCTATTGTTTTTTCAACCATATATCTTGTGTTCACCTAGTTCTAAAGGACAAATTAAAGATGTAATGTAAAATTTCAAAGGATGGCCGAAAAGTTATGGCATACCCTAAGACAATGGGATGAAAAGAAAGGAAGTTCTTACATATAAGAGTCTTATCCCAAAGTCCAAAGCTATATTTTAACTAGAAAGGTTCATAGGATCATAGCCTAGTTGCCATCATAAACCCAAACTCAAAGGCCTCTTGGAAAAGAAAGCCTTGGGCCTAAGGTAACAAATATGCTATGAGCCTAGCATCCAAGGTCCTACAAAGTCAATATAAATCTCCCTAATCTTGGGCCCCTTTGTTGCATGTAAAGGCTTAAAATGATGAGAGATTCATGGAATTTGAGAGGAATGCCACAATATATTCAAGCTAGAAGGCTACTTCAAAAATCATTTTGACAATCATATACTATATATAATAGTAGAAGCCTTTTCCTGCAATTAAGGAGGTGCTGCCATGTAGGAAAAATGCCCATCTAAAATTCAGCCATGTTTAAGTTAAAAAGCGATAAATTACAATGTTTCACTATGTTAAAACACTATTTGGGAGCCTCTTGGTATAAAAAGAATCTAACTGCTTAAAAAAAAGAAAAAAGAAAGAAAGATTGGTACGCAGAGAAGGTAGAGAGAGATGAGGCGTGCCGAAGACTCTAACACACAGAGAGACCGAGAGCGAGAGCAAGAGATCCCAACAATTGCGACACGTTTCAAGGAGAAAGGAGAGAAACCAGTAACTCCTCTCTCTTCTTAGAAACCCAAAAATCAAAACCATATCCTTCCCCCAAAAACATTAAAACCCAAAATACAGTTTAGAGAGAGATACAATGTAAAGTCATAAGGAGAAAGAGAACGTAGAGCGACAGAGAGAGATTTGGTCTGTCATAGAGGGTGGAAAGACACAAATTTGAGAAGACAGTCAGGCCCTTGCCACCATCAGACCACCATACCCTCCACTGGTATAGTCTCTGTTTTTTTTACTAAAGGTTAACATACTCCTTTCCTCTTCAAATACTGTTTTGTGTTAGAAAGACAGACTAAAAATCCTCACCATTACCTTTTCTATTCAAATTAGAATCTTAAATCTTCAATATTTCTAGGGTTGTTCTTTTACATCTTTCAAAAAAAAAAAAAGATGGGTTGATCCTCTTTCGTTGGACGCTTTGGTTTCAAATTATCCCTTTGTCTTCTTTTATTTTTGGTAACATTAGGGATTTTGTCCTTAACTATTGTGGTTAAAAGTCAAAATTTACCTTGGATTATTTAAAATCTGAAATTATTAGATGAAAACGAAGTTTCCAGATAAAGTTTACGCAAAAAGTGTTTACTGTTATGCGAAAATTAACTGTTTTGTTTGAAGTGTGGTATCATGATTAAATTTGGGCACATTGTTTTATTGTTGTTAATCTTGCTTTATGGATGCATTTGGGATATCCTTGGTCTATGAAAGCCAAATCCTTTGCCAACATCTTTTACTGTTATCCTTGATGATACTTTATCTTTCATTACTAACATCTTTTTTCTAATTCTGCTAATAGACAACTTAATTTTTTATACACAATTCGTTTGATAAAATTACTAATTTTTTGTTTTATTCTAGAATTCTTAATACATGGAGATGGAAGGAAAATAAGGAGCATGGTCTTGCAGGTTATAATGATACACCATTTTATGGTAGACACTGTATATGTTTGTATTTTTATAGAGAGAGTTTACTACATTGTATTGTATTATGTTAGAAATTGTTTAAATAAACAAAAAAGGATTCATTGAGAAAAACCAATCAATGGAGAGAGAGAGAGAGAGAGAGAGAGAAATTTGTGGGCAGGCACTACCGTTGGTCTCCATACACCAAAAAAATGGCCTCCCTTCACTGTTTAATTGCTATAGGTAGATTTTTTTTTATTTGTTTTTATATTACACCATAACTTGATTTTTATGTTTAGTCATTTGGTTGGATATGTTTGGATTTATGTATTTGAGTTAGATTTGGATTGGGCTACGGTAATTGGGTTAGAATTGTTTTCTACTTAACGTATTTTTTTTAGATTGATTTTGGTAATTTTTCGCAAGGAGTATTTTTGAATTCTTGCCTTTTGGTAATTGGGTTAGTCTTTTATTGATTTTTTTTTTTTTTTTTTTTTTGGTAATGAGCATTTTTAAATTCGTGTCTTTGGTTTTTTGTTATATCCTGATTCGAAATCTTGGTTTCTCTATTTGTGTTTGCCTTTTGTTGGAGCCTTCGGAATTTGTGGAATTATAAGGGTGTGGACATAAACCTATTAATGTTCCTTAACTTTTTTCTTTTTTCTTTTTTGGTACCTCATCAGTTATCTCTTTGTTTTAAATTTATGTTTGAAGTTCAACCTATGGTGTCTACTATTTATGTGTTATTAGACAACAAACTTTTTGTTTGTGTTATTAATATTTCATTCTATGCAGAGAGCAAAGAGTAGGGAGGTGATGAGACATGAGAAAATCAGAAGCATTATCAACAAAGGATGCAATTTCAACATGATTGGTAGACCCAATGCTGTTGGCTAACATTCTTTGTGGGATAACGTTTAATGTCTTCAACAATATGTCACTAACACAAGTTTTAAACTTTTAATTTTTCTTCACCTTTCTTATATGACACTATGTACTTCTTTCTATTTGTTTATAGGACTTCTATTATTTCTTTTAATTGTTTCTTCAAACTTATCTAAACATATGGACATCCTCATAAATTCCTTAATGTATGCCTATACCACTTTGCTCACGTTTAAAATTCACAAAAAATATAGAGGACAAGACAGGGGTATATTAATGCTTACATTATTTTTGTGAGACTGCTAAATTACGTTTGAATCTTTGATATGGGAACAATCTTTCACATTTTTTACAATTCAAACCATATTATAATGTTCGCTTTAACTTCTTTGGTAGTCTCTCTTTCATCTTTTTCTTCTGTAATTTAAAAAACTTTCTTACCCTATCATTTTATTGAAATACAGATTTATTAAGTTCTATGTCAAGTATGACACTTGGTTATTTTGCAATAAGATTTGCTCGATCAAACTGACGGTTTAGGATTGCCTGATTTTCATTCTGTTTATCTCCTACTTTGTATTAAATTTTGTCCATTGATGTATTTGGGTTTGAATTGGCTCTATTTTGAATATTTTAGTAAGCTTTTTCTTCAATTTTTTTTTTTTAAAATTTTCCTCAGCGTAGCTTTTTTTTTTAATATTTTTTGTCTGTAATATTCCACAATTGCTTTTCCTTAGCATCTGAATTTTTCAATATCTATATTTTGTAATTTTGTAAACGGAAGCTTTTCCTATTCGAATTAGCATTTGCCTTTTCCATACTTAATAGGCTAGGGTTCTTCTTTGATTATTTTGTTAATTGATGACTTTATTCTATTTCTTTGGATTCTTTTGTTTCAATTTATCATTTATGGCTTTTGTTTTGGTATCATTAGTGGATTTTTCCCTTGAAATTTTGTGTTTAAAAGTCAATTTCTCCTTGGAAGGTTTTATATTTGAACTTTAGTGTTATGATTTTATCTAAGTTATGGTTTTTTAAAATAAATTAAAATGTTTGGTTTTTGATTTATGATTAAAAAAAAACGTAGCCAACTGAATGTCAAAATTGTGTTATCTTTGTTTACTAAACATGGTAGTATTGTTTACACATTAATTTTTAGATTATTATGTGGAACTTGAAAATTATCTTTGTTTAAAAAAAAAAATGTAATATGGGAAAAATCTTCCACTTTTTTGCAAGATAACTATGTTTGATTCAGCTTCTTCAGTAGTCTCTCTTTCATCCTTTTCCCTGTAAATTAAAAATCCTTATTATTCCATCATTTTGTTGAAACACAGATTTACAGCGTTTTCTGTCAAATATGACACTTGGGTATTCTGCAAGAATAGTTGACTGATTGAACTGACTAGTTAGGATGCCCTGATTTCCCCTATGCTTATTTCATATTTTGGATTACATTTTGTCCATTAATATATTTGGGTTTGACTTGGTTTTGCTTTGCAAATTTTAGTCAACTATTTTGTTTTAACTTGATTCAATAATTTTTAGTTATAGCTTTATAGCGTTCTTTGCCATATAAGACACTTGGGTGTTATGTAAGAAGAGTTACTAGATCAAACTGACAAGTTAGAGTGGCTTGACTGTCCTTGTATTTCTCTCATATTTTAGATTAAATTTTGTTGATTATTGTATTTGGGTTTGTATTGGCTTTTTCTTGCATATTTTTGTCATCTTTTTAAAAGTATTTGGATTCAATTAGTTTTTGTTTTGGACTGAACTAAACTGAATTGTAAAACTGTTATGATTCCATTAGGTTTTCCCATCATTTTCTAGTAGCAAAATATGATGTTAGGATTCTCTTTTTCCCATTTTTTTTTTTAATTTTTTGGCTATGCTTTCTATCAATTTTCCTAATTTGTATTTTTGCGGTTTTTAATTCAGTCTACCTCAAAGATTACATTGTTGTGATTTTGAGGGATTTAAATTTTAAATTATGATGATTTTGAAATTATTCATTGCAATTCCAATGGTTTATGATCTCCATCATTTTTCTCTACTGGTGTTTGCGGGTCTTGGTGCAATAATTGATAGTAGATAATGTTGAAGTATGTATCTTAATTCTTGAAATTACAGGTGACATCTTGATTTCAATGTTACTCAACCTTAAATGTTTTTATTTTTTATGGTTCATTTATTTAAACCTGCTATATTTTATATATTTCAAATAATTATACTTGATTAGAGCTATTTATTTAAATTGAAAGGTCAGGATAGCCTAATTTCCCCTTTGTTACTTTTATTTTAATAGGAAACTATCTTATTTGTTGATGTTTAAAAAAAAAAAAAAATAGCACAAAAACAATATAAGAAGATTTTCAAATATGTACTCTTTGATTAAAAAAACAAAAACGTTAAATGCTATAATAATTTGAATAAGGAAAATATTATAATAATTTTTATATATAATAAGTTGTCATTTGAATAAGGAAAATATTATAGTAATTTTTCTAATAGCTTCAAAGTCAATATATAGTACAAAGAATGCAATCCAAATTTGAACTTGACTAAATGTTAACAATTTCTTAAGGCACCATTTAATTAAAGTGTCAATCATTGCAGGGCACAAAATATGATTTTGTATGAGAACTAAAGAACAACAACTCCGTGAAAAATAGAGATAGCACAAACCTATTTTATAGATAGCATACCTACAAGCAGGACAAGGACAAAAGAGTAGCTGTACAACTTGAACCAAACAAATTTTAATGTATTTTATTTATTGTATTGTTATGTTAGGTTATTGTCTTAATGTATTTTATTTATTGTATTGTTATGTTAAGTTGTTGTCTTCTAATACGTAAAATGTTCCTGCACATTGCGCAGGTTAAATGCTAGTGAATATAAAAGAAGAAGAGCCCAAATGTGATGAATACATTGTTGGCCCATATTTGAGACAAAGGGTTGAAAATCTTTAAGCACATTCTAATGAAAGCCCATAAGTGTAAGATGAGAGCATTGTAAATGGACCAAGCCCAACGAAACAATGGGCAAGGTTAATGAGAGGAAAGAGAGATATTTTGTAATTGGGCCTTCATTAAAACTGACTTAAAGACTTTCTAAGAACGACTAAATAAAAGAAGCTATTAATTGGGACATGGGCTTAATAAAGATGTGACTTCTTTTCAGGCATTATTGCACCTCCAAGATCAAGCTTGTCCCCACTTCAACTTGGGTTTGAGAAAGTAATGGAAGGCGCTTGATTAAGGTTGAAGTCACACCTCAAGAAGAGACACCTCCAGAAAGAATGGCTACTACAATCAATGACATGCTTGCACAAAAGATATACAAGGTAATAGAAGATCAAGGCGAGGCTCTCAAGAAAATAGGGAGTCATCTCTCTAAGCTAAAGGGGAGCAAGATCAAGAAGCATGTACATATAGAGATAAATGAAGAGGAGGAGGATAAAGAAGAATGGGATGACAGGGATAAGGCTGATTATAAGAGGAACAAGGGATTTGAGAAACTCAACATGGATACCATGATTATGAAAGAAAAGGTGGAAAAGATGCAACTAGCTTTCCGCAAGGCTCAAGGGATGGATGATTGTCTCTACAACATGGGTGGTTTGAGTTCCAAAGTTCCTATTACCCTACCTCCGAAGTTCAAGATTTCTTATGTGGAAAAATTTGATGGAACCAGGATCCTAAAAAACATGTTAGGAGATACATAAGCATTATTGAAATGAAGGGGTTAGATGAGAAGCAAATTTTGCATGCATTTCCTCTCACTCACGGGAGGTGCATCAAGATGGTACTATAGCTTGGATCCAAGTAAGACCAAAGTGTGGAATGAGCTAGGAAGATGACTTTGAATGATTTCTCTTCGAATGTTGTTAAGATTTGAAGGTTAAAGTTCTTGAAGTTCTTGGAAGCTTTGGAGCTTAATTCCAGCAGAGCTTCAAGACTTCTGAATGTGTGTGTATCCCCTTATTAGATTGAGAAGGGTCTATATTTATAGGAGTATTAGGGAGGTGTAATGACATGTGATTTTCTATCATTAATGAAATGTGTCATAATTTAAATGGAGGGACTTTATTTCTTGTTCTCCAATGGACATATGACATTATTTGATTAGGCATAGTGCTTTAATTTAAAATAACACATGGCAGCTTTTAATTAGACTGCTTGTGTCATTTAAATTAACACATGCTAACATTTGATTGGTTCTCAGGTATTCTTTATATTTTTGTTTTTTCTTTGAAAATTGGAATATTGTCATTGGTCTCTAAAATTATGATTGTGACACCCACTAAGTAATATGCGGCTTCTTGTAATTAGCTGCTTTAAATGTACTACATGAATTTAATGGACTAATATGGCAATTTGTGATTGGTAGAAAATTTTACTCTCTACAGTGACCTTAAGAGATTTGGAAATCACTAAGGAGGGAATTAAGGAGACTTTCTCTGAATACATGATAAGGTGGAAGGGGAAGGCTTCCAAGATGGTTAATAGGCGAAATGAAAAGGACAAAATCAACATGATTATGAGGAACTTGCTTCCGGCATACAATAGTAAGCTTTTGTCATTGCCTATTAGTTGTTTTGGAGAATTATGTGATTGTGGAACTAGGATCGAAGATGCCATCAATAATGGACAATTGGAGAAAGGGGAGAACAAGCCTCCAATCAATCAGACATATGGGGGGGGAGCAACCACCTCTAAAGCACCCAACCTCGTAAATGTGAGTGCCAACAACCTCTAGCCTACCAAAGGTTCACAAAGAAAGCTTGCCAAGAGTTTTTCGACCTAGGAATGACCCTTGCCCAAGTATATGAGAACCTAACTTTCAAAGGATTCCTAAAGCCTTTAGATCCCACACCAATGCCTAATCCTATACCTCCTCATTGGACCTCAATGAATATTGTCACTTTCATTAGAAATCCGGCCATAAGATCGACAATTGCTTTTGCCTTAAGCATGAGATACAAGATTTGATAGAGAATGGGCCTTTCCCAAACCCAAACATCATCACTAAGCCTAACATTAGGAGAATCCCTTACCCGGTTATCACCGAGATCCTCCCCCATATCAAAATTATGTGCAAGCAAAATAGGTCAATTAGGATTGCTCTAAGTTGATAGAGGTTGTGGAAGTCAACATGGTGGAAATCAAAGGAATATGGGATGAGGAAGATGAAGATTTAAAAAGTGCTATAGCTATGTAAGGGATACTTCCTAAACAAATGTCCGAATTAAAGAAAAGGATCCTAGAAGATGATGTGAAGGAAGGGTCACCCCAGAAGAAATGTGAAGGAAGGATCAAAGCCCGTTGGACTCAATGCGAAGGAAGAAAAAGAAGAGGAAGATAGGGTCTTGACCCAACTGAAAAAGACTCAATCTCATGTGTCAATTTAGGGTTTACTAATGGCTTTCACAAGCACATAAATGCACTCCTAGATGCTTTGAATGGGAAAGAAGTGCCTATAGAGACTACACCTCAAGAGGTTCTATCTCTCATGGGAGTTAAGGCCCCATCTCACCCTTTCCTTACCTTTTTTAATGAAGAACTTCCTTTCAAAGGAGCCACTCATACTAGGCCTTTGCAATTCACCGTCAACTGCATGGGTGCCAAAGTTCCAATGGTGCTTATTGATAATGGATTCGCATTGAATGTATGCCCATTTAGGATCTCTCTCAAGGTTGTCTTAGAATTGGAGAGAATCATTCCTTCTCCTTTGACTGTTAGAGCATATGACAACACCTCGAGAAAGTTTATGGAAACATTCAAATCTCCCTGCAAAATTGGTCCGTTGGAAACAATTGTGGAATTTCACATGATGGACATCTCTCCTAACTACAACCCCCTCTTTGGAAGGGCATGGCTTCATCCCATTGGAGCTATTCCTTCTACTTTGCACCAAAAGATGAAGATACCATGGAAAGGAGGAATTGTTGTGGTACTTGGAGATGGTGAAATCCTAGCTCCTATTTGTGGACTTGAAGTAGAGGAAAATGAGCTTCAAATGAGTGGTTTTGAGTTTGTGAATATGCCTGATTATGGATTGAAGGATAAGAGGTACACTACAGATTTGCTCTCATATTGTAGTCATAAGGTGATTGCGATGATGAAAAAGATGGGGTACATGCTTGGTATGGGTCTTGGAAAAGAAGGAAGAGGGGCGGCTAAATTCCCCAATTTCAAGACTCAATTGACTAAGACGGGTTTAGGATTCTTTGAAGGCTGCAACGGAATCAAGAAAAACCTTGGTACTCTCCATGGGAACTTTGTGAAGGAAGGAGAAGACTTTCCTTTTTGTGGCTTTCCCAAGCTTTGGGTTGACAAGGATCGAAAAGTGTATCCTAGTTGGGAGATCTTCTTTGAGGAAAAACTCACTTTCCAAGAAAAGCCTACTATGGTGATCAAAGAGGTTTAAGAAGAGGTCTACTTAGAGAAATTGTGTAGATGATTGTACGTTTACAATCTCTAACTCTCAATAGATTGCTTTTAACTACCAATGACCGAAAATTAAGATTTTACTAATACAAAGGACTGTGTCCAGACAGACGTTGTGGGGTTCCTAACACCTTCCTCACATGTAACCAAACTTCTGAACTTAATTAAGAATCAATAGTTTTTACCATCTGCATTAGATTAGGAAAAACGACCATTTTTCTTTGCCTTGTATCGGTAACAAAATCAAATAGAGTCAGGTGACCAATCACACCTTAGAAGAAACTCAATGATTGGTGGCAACTTCACTACATTTGGTAATAATCGATTAAAATTGACTCAATTTAGTCACACACTGGAGGTTTACCCTTCTTTCACCCTCTTTCACAACACCATAGCCCATGCCTCCGACATCAGGGGGAGCAAGCGTCACCGCAATGGGTGGTCGACCGCTCCGAGGCATCGATAGCAACAATCACAAAGGCCAAAATACAAAGCTTCGTCTAGGGAAACATCATCTGTAGATTCAGAATACCTTGAGTAATTATCTTAGACAATGGATGGGAATTAGACAGCCATAAATTCAGAGAATTCTGTATAGGCCTTAGAATCAAAAATCAGTATTCATCACCACCCATAAATCAATAAACAGTTAGAAGTCATAAATTGAACCTTGTTGAAGATCATCAAAGTCCAATTGGAGGGCGTAAAGCGTACATTGCCAGTACCCCAGGACCTTGATCGGAGAAACACTATTCAAACTTATGGGCATATTGGACAACTCCTAGGACCCTGACCAGAGAAACATTGTTCAAGCTTATTTTTGGCACAAAGGCAGCTATTCCTATGAAAAGTAGGGATGGGAAGCCTAAGGAAGGAATTTTTCAACAATGAGAAAAATGATAAAGAACTCAAACTCACCTTGAATTGTCTAGATGATATGTGAGATAACGCCTTTCAAAGAATGACAAGATACTAGTAGAGGATGGCAAAATACTATGATAAAAGAGTGAAGCTTAGAAGATTCGAACTTGGATAGTTAGTGTTGTGAAAGTATCACTAACATATAAAGATCCAACCTAGGGCAAATTAGGGCCAACATAGGAAGGCCCGTATAGGGTCGTTCGTTGCTTGAGGAGGAGAAGCTTTTATCTAGAAGCAATGAACGTGAAAGAGTTGCCTCATCCATGAAGTATTGAACACCTTAAGAGGTATTATCTATAGGCACAGAGTTTGATGTATTTTTATATGTTCATGCTCTTTAAAGTTAGCACAATAAAAGAATAGAATTCTAACAAATTCGTTCAAAAGTGTTTTGCCACTCCAAGGGGGTCATCCAAACGACAATGATAAATTCTTCACGTAAGAATAAAATCAGTTAACATAAATTCTTCACGCAAGAATAAAATCATTAAACGATACATTTTTCATGCAAGAATAAAATCGTCTAACTAACAATGATAAATTTTTCATGCAAGAATAAAATAATTGAAAGATACATTCTTCATGCAAAAATAAAATCATTAAAGCAACAATGAATAAAATTCTTCAAACAAAGAATAAAGTCATTCAACGATATATTATTCATGCAAGAATAAAATCGTCCAAAAAACAATGATAAAAATTCTTCACACAAGAATAAAATCACTTGAAAAAATTAGTCATACAAGGGTAAAATCGTCCAAATAATTGGTCTAAATGTTATAAAGACACAACATTATTTTTCACAATTCTATTTTTTATTGTAAAATGTGCTCTTATATCTATTAAAATATTTGATAAAGTTTGGCACCAAACATGTTTGAATCTACATCTTTTTCAACTAGTTATGTGGCTATTAACAAGTCATTGACTCATTAAAAAAATAATTGATAGACCAAGAATGTATTGACCCCTTATGATAAATTAATCAATTAATTTGCAAATTTAATTAATTAAGTCAATTAACATGCATTAACGTGTGGTAGCACAAAAAAATCACCAAATAACTAAATGCAGCAGAAAATAAATTTGACACAGTGATTTGTTTACGAATGGGGAAAACCTCCAAGGTAAAAACCCCATTGGGTGAATTTAAGGTCACCACTCCCAAGAATCCACTATTATCAAAATAAGCAGTTACAAGTAAAGAAATCCCAGTATCTTATACCAACCTATAGTTGAACCCTTATCCCAATACACAATTGGACTTGTAATGTAGTAACAATCTCTCATTTTCAATGTACGGCTCCCAGTACATGGCTAACCAATCGATGCACGGATCTAAGTGCGTGACTAACACACTAACTTGAAAAGGATGTTGGCTACAAAGTTTTCAGTTCATCCACACGATGAAGATCAACAAACTCCTTAGTCACAAAACCCTATGGCGTACAAACGCAACAGCTTCTTTAAGAGAAAGATGAACTAGAGCATATGTCTTTGGTCACAATATGCTTGCATAAAACCTTTTTCATCTCGTGAGACAGCCCTTAAAATAATCCTTATATATATATATATATATATATATCCAGGGTTGTGAGAAAAGAAAGCCTAAACACATACACATGGATATGCGTGAAATTAGATTTGAAAAACTGATTTTCGTAATTCTCAATAGATACATATGTCGAGCTATCTATCAAGCTTTAAAACACAGCATTTCTTCACTTGATTCTTGGACAGATTTGCATGGCTTCAATATTTGAACTTGAACTCTTGTTCCTTGAAGTATTATAAACATCATGGATCTACCCAATTAAAAGTAAAGTGCGTTTTGTCAAAGGATTAGCCAATTCTAAATGACATATGTTCTTAACATGATCCATATATGTCGTAACAATCTCCCCCTTTGGCAATCCATGACAAAACCACACAAACAAATGAACATATGAGAGAAGTCATAAATCACTCAACTCATACTCAGTTGTCGAATATAATAAAATCTATCCTAACACAAACTCCTGAAAAACTTCGCAAGAAGAGATTTCATGGCATAGAAGACTTTGACAACCTGTGTTTTTGAAATACATTAAACACAACTCATTACGACATCTTAGTGTGAAACAGAAATATAAAAGATTGCATACAATTAATAAGAAGCATGTGCATAAAGAGAGAAAAGAAACAACACATGGAGAGATAGGTGAAAGAATGAAATAATAACCTCATCAAATATATATATCAAATAAATACAAGGTTTGCTATCACTAGGTGGTCATGAGACCAATGTACAAGAACAATGTATTTAAAAGATAGAGAAAAGAAAAGATACAAAAGTCCTCACTACATCCCTCAAAAAGAATAAACATTCCCCCTAACAAAAATCTACTATATTAACTCTCCCCCTAAGTACATGACTACTCTCATACCCAAAACTACTCCCCCTTTTTGTCATGAATGACAAAGGGCAAGTCACTGAGAAGTAGTCATCTCATCGTCACTGAAAGAGCTAGCATCCTTATCCTCATCAGAATCACCACCGTCGGAGTCACCATCATCTTTCTCGTCCTTAGATGCCTCTGGAGAAGAAGAGGGAGACTCCACGAAGCCACCAAGGCGAGCCTGTCATTATGCAATATGATTGACACAGGTGTTCACCAGATACAACTCAGTAGTGAATATATCAAGGCGAGCATCCATACGCTAAAGCTACCCCATAACTGCCTTGAGTATCACACCACCCACAGAAGAAGAAGGAGCAGATGTAGATGGAGTGGAAGAGGCTGGAAGAGTCGCCATCTCGGTCTATGGCCACTTTGGTCGAAGTTGGGCCTCACTCCGTCTAACGGACGCGTTGCTGATGGCACCCATGATAGAGAAGTAAGGAGACTTGGGAAAGGAGACAGATGCATGGTGAATGATCCTCGTAATAGCAGAAGGGAAAATAAGCTACCATAGGTCATCGTATCCTTATAGACATCTATAAGGGAGAGTATGAAGTGAAAAGGAAAATCTATGGTAAGCCCTTCAAGGAGGAATAATAAAAATCAAGCATGAGGCTCCGTAATCAATTATAGTGAAACAAGGGATGTAAAACAAATGTCATCACAATATTTAGGAACCTCAGACCTTTTGCAAAGCCCGAGCAAGGAATGTTTTGACGTTCACCCCAAAATGAGGGTGTCTCACAAAATAGAGACATGAGTTCGTCTTCAGACACAGTCTTAAGATGAGGACAGCCAGGGTAATCAAGATGTGATACTCTCGGGACATGTAGCACATTAGAGATAAGCTCCAGTGTGACTACAATACGTATACCTTGAACAGAAGTGAAAAGGTGAGGTATAGAGTAATCAAATCCATGCATATTGGAGTAAAACTCATGTATGATCACGGAGGGACAGCTGACCGAGATGTCACAAAGGGACTCCTAACCCCTACTATAAATGACAGTGGGTAAGTCATTATCAAAAAAATCCGAAAGGACGACCTGGCATTCTGAATGAATGCCATGCCTAGAAAAGTTCTTCGAAAAGTCTTGACGGGCTTTATCATCACGGAACCTAACATGAAGAGGGGTAGAATCAGAAGAAGATGATGCCATAGGATGAAGAGGGTTCTAGGACAGAGTAGTTTTACGCTTGGGTGCCATGCGTAGACTATCCGAAAGAAAGAGAGAGAGAGAGACACGTAGAAAAGTACCAATCAACAACAATATGAAAACAAAAGAAAATAAAGGTACTTATGCATGAAAAATGCATGAACATGTGACATGAAACAACAAAAACATCATAGGCTCAGCCCAATCCAAACCTACTAGCACACATGATTTCAACATATAAAACTCACATCTAAAATGCATGAAACATTGTAAAAATGCAAATGTGATGCAATGCATGAGAAAATAGGATAATTTAAACATAACCCAACCCAAAAATTTTACAAAAACCTCAACAATTTTGAAAAACATAAAAATTTATCAAAAAGCCAAATCTTAGGTAAAAAAGAATGAAATGCATGATGAATGACAGAAAGAGGATCATACAAAAGGAAGAAAACAACCTTTGGGTTGAAGATCAAGTGGGGAAGGTGAAGAGGTTGAGTGAGAAGTGTTTGGGGGAGAGAAAAGAGATTTTCTATCAAGAGAAATAGGAGAGAAATGAAATGAAATTTGCATTGAACCTATATATAGAAACACGAAGCTCGATGGATCAAGAGCTATCGAGAATTTGTCGAGCACTAATTCTCGAAAGATAAATCTGTCGAGGTGCCATTGAGAATTTGTCGAGCACTAATTCTCAAAAGATAAATCTATCGAGGTGCTATCGAGAATTTGTCAACGGCCAAAGAACCACGATGGATCAAACGACTAACGAGCATCTATCGAGCAGACAAAAAGTATCTTAATGGATTGAGAATCTGTCGAGAAGCTATCAAGACAAATTCAAGAAAGCTTTGATGGATCGAGATTGCATTAACTTCTGTCGAGAAAGGAAGATCAAAGATCTCGATGGATAGCTAGCTATCAAGAAGTGCAAAAATAGTTTTTCAAAGAAGAAAAAAACAAATAATGAATGCAATCAAGCAAGCTACTCAACCAAGATTCAAACAACATTTTAAGCTCTCAAAAACATCCCTCAACAAGAAAAATGTCAAGCATTTAGTCTAACTAATTTTATATTTCAAAAACAAGTCAAGACAGTTTAGTAAGCGTATATTAACACGTGTATTCCTTGTGATGGCCAAATCACATTGTACCTCTGTGTTGTGTGTTGTGTGTGAAAAATATCACAAGATTGCATAAGTGACTACATGTTATGACGATTTGAGATATGAGAAAATCAATTTAACTCTCACACAATCATAACTGCTTGATAGGGAATATCACATTTGAGGTACATCTTATAACTCCCATGTCTCTTAGTAGACATGCTTGCAATCATATATAAAGCATTTTGATTCTTTTGCTTTTATTTTTCTTTGCATATTTTTCTTTTGTTAAGCATATCATGCATGGGTATATAAGAGAGAGAAAAGAAATACTCAATTATTTTAAGCTTTTGACATTGCACTTTTCCTATGTTGAAGCATACAGATATCATTTCATGATTGGTGAGCAATAGTGGTGAGATGGTTATTTATGCCTTTCTCTTAGGATTTTCTTGTCCTACCCGTCAAAAAGAGTGATATAAGTGTGAAGTATAAGAGATTACTTAATATTACTCATCACAAACACGAGCCACAAGGCTCACTTGCTTAGTTGTGCATAGAGATGCTTATCTAAGCTATAAAAGATACAAAGTTTAGAAAATTTTGTTTCAATGGCCATCCAAGGTACACAAGTCCGAATGTATACAAAACACACACTGTTTTTGTATTTTTCTGATTTTTCAATTTTTTTTTATTTTTAAGAAAAAATAAAATAAAGCAAAATTAAAAACAAACAAACAAAAACATGTTAATCAAAGCAAAGCATAAAAGCTAGACTGACTTAAAAATAAGAAAGCAAAACAAACAAGTAATACATAACCGAGAGAGAGAGAGAGAGAGAGAGAGAGAGAGAGAGAGAGAGAGAGAGAGAGAGTGACTAAATCACTTAGAGTCTTTTTCCTTCCACATCTTGGAAGAACCTTTCCGTTCAGCAAACCCTTGATCCGATGGTAAGGGGGAAGAATTGAACCCGTTGAAGTTCGAAAGGAACATGAGGGCTTTGAGAAGATCTTGAAGAGGAGCAAAGGAGGATGGAAATTGATTCTGGTTTCTGGATGAGATCATATTGTTGCTCTGTTGAGTGGCTAACCACTTATAGCAATTAGATCAAGTATGTCTAATAGCTCCATAGTGATGACAAAGATGTTGCTTCTCCTGTTTAGACTTTTGGTTGTTGCTTTTCTTAGCCCTAGAGTTTTTAGTCTCTTTCTTATCAAGCTTAGCGGGTGCTCATAAGATAGATTTACCCTTGTCTATGTTCACACTAGCTAAAACATTTTTCACATCATTGTTCTCAGATTCTACATTATTAACAGGTGAAACAAACACAGTAGTACTCGAAGAAGCAATATTAGAGGAAGAGAAATCATACCCCAAATCGGTTCGATTAGAAGAAGATTTTTTGAAAGCTGAGCATCTCATCAAGCTTTGTGCTTGAAGTACTCTCCAACTGAGCTTTGACTTGAAACAGGTTTGCTTCATGTTTCTTGGTTTTCTTAGCTAAGAAATTGTTCTAAAATCTCAGTGCTCTAATTGTTTGATTTGCTTCATCAAACTTTGTGGAGATTTCTTCTCATTCAAGCTCCACATCACTGAGCTTCTTGGTGGTCAACCTATACAATTTTTCATGCTTTTCCGAGACCTTGTACAATTTTGCATAGGCTGTATAGATGTCATCCTATTTATACATCTTCTCAAATTTAGACTCCACCAAGTCCTCTTCTTAATCCATTTCTTCAACAATCCCCTCAATAAGATTTATAGTGGCAGTGAAGGCATTCAGGATTCTACCATCCTCATTATCCTAATCATCCTCAGGCTCGATGTCACTCGAGCTAACAGCAAGGGCCTTGCTTTTCCCAATGGTCTTGAGATACGTTGGGCACTCTTGTTTCATGTGTCCAAAGCCTTGACATCTGAAGCACTTTGGTCTGGAGGGAACAGTGTACTGACCGCCATCCCTAGTATCCGTCATCCCTTTATCTTGACTTTTGAATTGTGAAAAACTAGATTGCTTTTGGTCCTTGTCAAATCCTTTCGCATTGGCATTCTTTATGAACTTTTTGAAATGCCTTGTGATGTATGGTTTCATTTTTGAATCTTCATCATCCAAAGACTCATCTGTGTCACTGCTCTTGGCCTTCAATGCCATGTTCTTACCCTTACTCGATTTCCCAATCTTAGTCAAACCCAATTCATAGGTCTGCAAGTTGCCAACCAACTCTGTCAAAGGAATTTTGTCAATATCCTTTAATTCCTCAATGGTGGATATCTTGGCATGGAATCTCTTAGGTAGAGATCTGAGCACCTTTCTAACAATTTTGGGTTTAGGAATGGTTTCCCCAAGATTAAATGCAAAGTTCACTATGTCCTTGAGCTTAGCATAGAAGTCATCGAACAACTCATCCCCCTCCATTTTAATTTCTTCAAAGCTTGTGGTAAGCCTCTGAAAATTTGAATTCTTGACAGCCTTGGTTCCTTCATAGGTTGTTTGGAAGATGGTCCATGCTTCCTTCACAGTTTCAGTGGAGGATATCTTTTTGAACTCCTCATTTATGACTATACTGAATAAGGCATTCAATGCCCTACTGTTGAAGTTAGCCACCATGATTTTTGCGTCATCCCAATTAGCAGGCACTTACTTTGGCTTGGTTCAGCCTATCTCTATAGTTTGCCACACTTTTTCATCTAATGACTACAAGAAAGTTCTCATGCGTACTTTCCAATATGCGTAGTTAGTGCCATCAAATAAATGAGGTATAATTAACGATTATCCTCTATCCATAACAACAGGGGTCAATGGATCATACAACAAAGATTAACCCTAATTAGAGTATGCCCGCTCTGATTCCACTTGGTAGGCCAAGAATGTATTGACCCCATATGGTAAATTAACCAATTAATTAGCCAAGTTAATTAATTAAGTCAATTAACATGTAATAACACATGGTAGCACAAACAAATCACCAAATAAATAAATACAGCGGAAAATATATTTGACACAGTGATTTATTTACGAATGGGGAAAACTTTCAAGGCAAAAACCCCACCGGGTGAATTTAAGGTCACCACTCTCGAGAATCCACTATTATCAAAACAAGTAGTTACAAGTAAAGGAATCCTAATACCTTATACCAACCTATAGTTGAACTCTCACCCAAATACACAATTGGACTTGTAATGTAGTGAAAATTTTTAATGCATGGCTCCCAGTACACGACTAACTAGTCAATGCATGGATCCAAGTACGTGACTAACACAAAACCCTATGGCGTATAAATGCAGCAGCTTTTTTAAGAGAAAGATGAACTAGGGCATATATCTCTGGTCACAATATGCTTGCATAAAACCTTTTTCATCCTGTGAGACGACCCTTAAAATAATCCTTATCTATGTCTAGGGTTGTGAGAAAAGAAAGTCTAAACACATACATATGGATATGCGTGAAATCATATCTGAAAAACCGATTTTCATAATTCTCGATAGATTTCACATTTTAAATCTTGATAGATACATCTGTCAAGCTATCTGCCAAGCTTTAAAACATAGCACTTCTTTACTTAATTCTTGGACAGATTTGCATGGCTTCAATACTTGAACTTGAACTCTTGTTCCTTGATGTATTAAACACATCCTAGATCTACCCAATTACAAGTAAAGTGCGTTTTGTCAAAAGATTGCCAATTCTAAATGACATATGTTCTTAACATGATCCACATATGTCCTAACAATAATGTCACTAAAACTACACATAAAATGTCTCTTTAGTTGCCACAAAATGAGTTAGAGCAAGATAGTTTCAAATATGTTTGGAACCTAACTTATTCTTCCAAGTTTTCGATCATTCATGTTTTTGAAAATTTCATTAGTTTAATTGAAATATTTTTTACTTACTTTAGTACAAAATTTGATAATTTGTATCGAAAATGAATTTTTTTAAGAATTTCACTATAAAAATGGTAAAAGTGAATTTTATTTTATGAAAGATTGCCATCAAACATAATACATAATTTTGATTGAAAATACTAAGCTCTATTTTTTATTTTTTTTGGTTGGGTGTGTGTATATATCAGTGGCGGAATCAGGATTTCAATTCAGAGGGGGCAAGATTTAAAGACTATTTTTAAAAAGTCAAAAACAAAAACAATTGTATAAGAATTTGTTTAGAACTTGATTTGGACACATTATTATACTCAGGATTTTCCATATTTTCAATTAAGTACAAATATATATTTCATATCGAAACAAAAATAACCAATTTATAGTTACAAACAATTAAAGTAAGAGATTAATCTAATTACATAAAATTTAGATATCTAATTTGATTCCTTAAAATTTAGATATCTAATGTTGTATACATGTCTATTGCTTTGATTGCTTTTAAATAATATCTATAATTCAAATTTTTTGTTCTCTATTCTTCAAAGTATTTAAATTTGGATTTGTAGTAGAAACCTAAACCTAGAGTTTAAAATTGAAATGTCTAAGAGATGGAGGAGAGAGAAGATAGTGGAGGTTTAAGGTCTGAAACTATAGTACACGGACATTAGTTAGTTTTTTTTTATAATTATTTTGTATAAAATATTAAAATATAAGACCTAGCATCAATTGAAAATTTATGAAATAAAAAAGAAAAGAAAGTTAGGATAAACGTTCCAAGAATGGTAGTGACATGTTTAAATCTGGGACTTGATAAAAGTTTCTTTTTAAAACCAAAATGATGTAGCATGTTTGACAGTGGCGTCAATCCTTCAATTGTTGTGTAACCTTTTTAGCTTTTCTTTTTCGGTAACAGAGCTTTTTTTTTTTTTTTTTCTTTATATCAGAGGGGGCAAAGAGGTTAAACATTTAATAGAGTTTCTTGCTCACTTCTATGTGATGTTACTATGAACTTTTTTTGGGTGGAGTAAGAGGGGGCAAGTGCCCCCCTTAATCCCCCTTGACTCTGCCCCTGGTATATATATAACTTATCAAATAAAAAAGTGTGTATATAATAAAAAAACATGTCTATATATATGTGGGAGGTTGTCTTGATAAATATATTAGTGTTGTAACTTGGCCTTCCAAACAAAAATTTCTAGCTCCACCCTTAGTAAAAAGAAAAACGCCTTTAGACGTCAAAAGTTACCTATGCAAGCAAAATGTAAATTTAGAATTCAAAAAATCAAAGCAATATTTAGAAAGAAAAAAAAAAAAAAAAAAAAATATATATATATATATATATTAAAGCGCAAAACATAAATGGGACCCAAAAAAAAAAAAAAAATTGCATAAAATATAAACAGGGGGAACATCTCCATCAGCAGCCACATTAACCTCTTCCGTAGCTCTTTTAGTAGCTGTTTCCGCAACGCCATCGACAAGAATGGTAAAGATTGAAGCTCGCATCAGAGAATGTAACCCAATATCAACGACGAATGGCAGTCTGAGGAAGAGGGAGGCTAATAAGAAGAAGAGGGGTAGGGGTTTCAGTGGTGGCTGGGTAAGAGAGAGAAAAGAATAAATGTGAGGGTAAATGAGTGAAAATAATAAATAAAAATTTAATGATAAAGTATTGATGCTGATATAGGAACATTTACAAATAAGTTGGTTAAAATAGCTTTTTAGGCCAAATTCGATAAATATTCCAAGAAACGTGTTAATGCTCTTAATTGTCCTCTTTTTCAGTTGACATGTTGTGGCAATTGATAAAATTGCAGCTTATAGCCTTATAGCATAGGTGCAAAGCTACGGCCTAAGCCCTAGCCAATAAACAACCCTACAAGAGAATTGATAACACATCACCACCTACTTAGTAATAGAACAAGATAACATCGCCATAGGGCTTTGTGGCACTCCTTAAGTAATTACCTAAGCTACAGTTATCTTACTTCTTACAAATGGACTACTAGTGCATTGTTCAGTGTTCACATTCTCCAATATAATTCATCCACAAATGTGCCTTTGCTGCATCTATACGTCTAATACGCAGCAACGTAAATGTTTGTACATCTGTAATTACTTGAATTCAAGCAGAAATACTAACTTTCATATAGGGGACAATCTAATGGTTGAAGCCATCAACTGGAATACCATGAAAAGAAAACAAGATTATATTGTCATACATCTCTTTAAAAAGAATTAAGATATAACGCAAACAAAGCCGTAAACAATTAGCGCAATATCATCATTATCATAGATAGGGGAGGGGTAGGTCCTCGTAGTCTTCTTCTTCTTCTTTCCTTTTTTTTTATTTTTTTATTTTTTTGCCCTCCAACTTGTAATGAAATTAGAGAATGTTTCTTGTATCAAGATCTCTTTCGGTGTCCGCAATCTGAGTAATGTAATAATTCTACTTGCTAAACTCTATGCATGTCTTACCATTGATTGATCTTCAAATTTCCCAAATTCAAAACCAACGCAAGGTATAATATGCCTATTAATGAATTCTACAAGATTTGGGCCAATAGTTCATTATTAATTCCTAGTAGCTGAAGGTACCTCACATGATAAATTGTAGGACAACTCGTCCCATCAAATTTATCCGTCGATGGTGTTTTGAACATGGGCAGCGCATGAAAAAAAAAAAAAAAAAAAAAAAAAAAAAAAAAAAAAAAAAAAAGAAGAAGAAGAAGAAGAAGAAGATAGGTTTTGCAAATTTAAGGTGTCATCAAATTTTAAGAAAAAATAATGTACGTTTTTAGACCCCTTAACACAAGTTGTTTAACCTAGTTATTTAGCCAAGTGATTACTTAGATAAATTATTTAGATCTAAGTTAATACAATAAAATCATATCATATAAATAATGCGGAAATATAAAGAACACAACAATATGATAATCTACGAAAACCTAACCGGTAAAAAACCTAGAAATGATTTAACCTAGCTATCCTCAAAGTAAAAAACAAATCCACTATGAAAGAATTGAAGTTTGAACAATAAGACTTAGACCACTAACATCCTATTGCTACCTCGAGTAGAAAACTTACTACCATAACCACGTGACAGCTCCGAGTCCATGGACTACTTCTTTCTTTGATCCACCGCAACCACAAGTTTTCCTACCTGTGACTTTGAGACTCCACTCAAAGGTTTTAGATCTTCTTTAAAGTTCTTTAAGAAGCAACTGAAGAGATCATTAAGTTCTTAACATGAATCTTGATCTTGATAACCCTAAGTGTGTGTATGAAGGTAAACACCTCTAGATCTCACAAAATATTCGACACATAACTCTCCAAAAGAGACTTCTAAAATGTAGCTAGGGTTTTTCCTTTTATACTTGGAGTAAAACACAAAACCCTACATGTTAAACCAAGCTTGGGCTAAATTGGAAATTCTGTAAAAAAATAAATCTGCACGTGGTTCGATTGATCGAGTCTAATTTTTGATCGATCAAGCCTTGCAGATTAAGTCCAATAATTTCTACAATCACTCGATTCCAATTTTACAAATAGACACACTTTGAGCAAGCCTAAACCTAGACTCTATGTTTTGATCATGGTTTGCCAACATAATACAAATTGAAATTCTAATACATTAGTTCTTAAAGTCTTAGATCCTAACAAATTCCCCATTTGGCAATCCGTGACAAAACACATCACACAAATTGAAATGCACAAACTAACAACAGCCCATTCAAATTAAAATGCCCTAAATACAATTCAACCTAACTACTATCTATCAGTTGCCAATGTAGACAACAGTCATGACTGAATTAACTTATAAATTCCTAAAACACTCAACAAACACATAAACGCATGTTTGGAAAATACAAGTAAACCAAAATAAATTCTTGATTTCACAAAACATAAACTAAAAGACATATACCATGAATAACCTCATAATATAAATCAATAACCAAACGTACCATATGTGAAACAAGAAACAAAGAAAGAAACAAAACACAAAGCATAATGTCTCCCCCTAACATATACAACCCATAAAAAAGAAATACATCATAACCAAAAAGAATACATCATAAGCCAAAAAATGAAATACATCAAAAAGCTCCTAGATACAATCTATAAACTCTAAAACTCCCCATATCTCCATGCATATGTACTCCCCCTTTTTATGACGAATTGCCAAAGGGCAATCAAGAATGATCATCAAAAGGTGGAGGCGGTGGAGTAGACCCTCTAGCACCCGCCAAATCTGCTCGTAAAGTTTGAAGCTTAGTATGCACATCCAATAGAATCTATCCATGCGCCGCCTGAACAGTCATAACTGTATCCAGCATTCTCTACAAGGACGAGTCGCTTGATGAAGAAGGTGGACGATCCACAGTAGCAGTAAGGTCTACATACTCCTTAGCAGTAAGGTCACTAGAAGTAGGAGGCCTAGATGCATCACCTGTAGAAGACTCAACTCTAGGGTGTTTAGAGCTAGGTTTCAACTCAACTGCTCTTTGCCTAAGAAAGGTGGCACCTATAAGAGTTATGATATGGATAGGCTCGGATGCAGGAAAATCCTCTAAACCTAAGTCTAAAATAATCCTATGGATAAAAATCGGAAAGTAAAGACCATGAGATTTTGCACTATTTCTATGAACCTCAACACGTGATCTAATCAAAAGAATAGGAAAACTCATAGGAGCATTAGTAACAAAAGTGTACAAAAACGCACATCTCTCAATGGGTATGGTATGTAAATGAGAGATAGGCCAAATGGAGTGACAAGAAATACGAAAAAAATAGATAATTGAGCTCATTAAACTTATGGGAAGTGACATGAGGATCAGTACCCCAACTAATGAAAGTACCAATGATGAAAGACATGATGTCATCAAGAGGAGGGGTCTCAGTGTAAGGGTCCCCCGGTTGCCATACCAAAGGTACACCAAGAGCAAAGGTTACTACAATAGGAGTAATGACATACTTTTCACCCTCTATCCAACTCTTCACAAACTAAATGTTGGAGTCATCGGAGTGGACAGAGAGGTTCGAGTAGAACTTTCTAATCAAAACAGCTGGTGGAGGATGCTCAACCTCTGAAAGTGGTAACTAGCCCCTACTCTCAAAATTCCTACGTATCTCCAGATTAAGCTTATCTAAAATAACCTTGCGCTCAACCCACACCGACCTAAAGATATTCAACTTCTCATAGGTTTCTTGGTTTTTCTTAGTTCTAAACCTATCACTCTGGAACACAGGGGTAGAGGGGGTGGTGGTTTTCTTGGCTCTAGTCTTCCTAACCATGATGCTAAGGGTTTAAAGAAAGGAAAGACAGAAACAAAGAAAGAAAACCAAGGGCAGACTGCATTAGAGTGGATTATAGCACAAAAATCTCAATAAATAACAGTCTATATGATGCATGTAATGAATGCACATGTGATGCATGCTCTAATGCATTGAAATTTGTTCAATTTTTCTTCATCAACAATCAATTTACTTGAACATAGAGTTTTAGTCCAAAAACCCCAAATTTTGAAAAACTCAATTTCAAAAATTCAACCAAATTGATCAATTAATCACCATACTAGTTAGGAAATATTATATAATGATTAAATGTAACAATAACACAAGTCAATTTCATCAATTTTAGCCCAATTGAACAAAATTCCCAATTTCACAAAGTTCCAAGCCCTAGAAAGTTCAATTTTCCCTAAATCACAAAATTGATCAAATTAATGCATGAGGATCATGTTTATATCATCTAAGAACAAAAACCCATTGATTAAAAATGATTAAAAACAAGTGAAATAAACAAAATTCCCTAAAATGCTTGGTTTGAAATTCTCAACAAAAATGCATGAATCATGTGATTTACTTGAAAAAGATAGGGTAAAAGAGACTTACTAGTGATTGACGACAAAAACCCTCGAGAGATTTGTGGAAGAAAACGACAAAAAAAAGGCTTAGATTGGACCGCTCGAAGAAAAGTAGTGAGAAGAGTGTTTGAAAAGTTTTGAAAATAATGAAGAACACGTGAGAAAACACTTTTTAAAACACTCACTATTTGAATTTCGATCGGTTGAAATTGAGCTTCGATCAATTGAAAAATAAATTCGATTGATCTAGCATCAATCAAGCACCGATCAAGCCAGGTAGATTCAAACCAAATTTTTAATCGCAATTTCAATTAGTCGAGTAACAGCTTCAATCGATCAAAAATCTAGAAAACTTATATTTTAAAAAAATAGAGCAATTTTATGCAAAAACGACTCAAAACACAATATTTCATGGATGAAATGCATGGGTATTAGCTTAAAAGTTTTTCAAAAACACTTGAATTCAACCCAGATCTTCCAAAAACAATATTTTCAACTATTTTGTCCCCAAAACTCAAACATTAAACACATTTTGTATCAAAATCAAGGAACATATAATCTTGGATGGCCAAAACAAATTCACACACAAGATTATGTACTAAGTTTAGCAAAGGATAACTTGTGTAATGTGTGCAACTAGTAATAACATGAGATACATGTGAGGTGATATGTAGATAGTAATCGATCACAATTTCTACAAAATTCATCACATATGTTTGAAAGAGACTATTACTTAAAGAGTTACATCATATAACTCTCACATCTCCTAGAAAACAAGCTTGCAATCATGTAATATATATTTTTTTTTTGCCTCATAATGTACACACCAATTTTATTTCATTGTGAAATTATTAGATTAGCCAGATAATGTACACGCCAATTTTAGTATTAATCTGAGGCTACACCTTATGTTCTTTTTGTGTATGTGCTACATTTTCTCGAGCACAAAATCTTATGATATGCATTAAGGTATTCATGATTGGCTAGTAAATAGTGGTGAGATAGTTATTTATGCCTTTCTCATTAAGTTTTATCCCTGACAATCAAAAGCATGTGACTTCAAAATTAAGATCAAGTGATGAAAAACTATAAACAACTCCCATACAACATGCACTACTTAGCCAAAACTAGCAAAATGCAGTAAAATAAACTCATCCAAGCTAAACAAGGTACACAAGTATGTTATGTAAAGATAATAGGCCAACCTGGATTACAAATCCAAGACATATAATACAAAACATTTTTTTTTCCTTTTTATTTATTTATTTTAAAAGGAATAGCAAAATCAACCTATCATGAAATGCATGAATGTTATGCAATGCAAATCCTAAAAGCACAAAAGAAAACAAAACAGTAAGAGAAGAATGGTCACAAAGAGTATTGAGATGAAACACAAGGACTGTGTCAGAAAGACTCAATTAGATTGAGCCTTTTGCATCCAAAACTTTTAGATGCAACTCTAGAATTTGAGTTATTATTCATATTAGAATGATAAGCAACTCCAAGATTGGTATAAAGGTTTAAAACCATAGGATCTTGTGCTTGAGGTACATGTACTTTTGGCTTATTTGCTCGCTTTGCAGCTTGCAACTTGAAACAGTTTGGGTGAATATGCCTAGTATTTCCACAAAGAAGACAAACCCACAAAGGTCTATCATGCAACTTATCCTTAGGGAGGTTAGAATTTTTAGGCTCCGACTCTTTAAGATCAACCCTAATTTTCCTAGGAGGTGGTGTAACTTCTATTAGTTTGACAATCTCACTCTTGGGAGGCTTAGAAGAAGAAACAAAGTTTGTGGAATGAGTTTCAGACACCGAGATGCTATCTACAAAACCTAGACCAGATTTGTCTAAGGTAGACTTCTAAACACTCAACATGTGATCAAGTTCAGAATTAGCAGACCTATTTGTTTGTTCTCTTGCAACAAATAGTTCTAGTTCCAAGTTCTTAATATTATCAAGCAACAACATATTTTCAGTCTTCAGCTTATTAATCAATTCATTAGCATCAAGTAATTTCAACAACAAGTTTTTCTTATCAAGTTTAAGGGAGGCAATTTTCTTTAAACCTAAGTCAACACTCATTGCATCTTTTGCAGCAACCTTGCATAGCTTATTAAAAGCTTGCAAATCAGCGCACTCAGAGAGTTCCCATCAGAAGGGTTTTCTTCAACCACAACACTTTCATCAACTATAGCAGTAGTTGTGAAATCAATGAAGTTTCCATCCTTATCACTACCATACTCATGATCTGAAACTTCATCATCACTAAGGGTTACAACCATTGCTTTACCCTTTGATCTCAAGAGTGTAGGACATTCTGCTTTCAAATGACCGTACCCATGACAATCAAAAAATTGTTGACCTAAAGAGTTGCTAAAGGTTTGACCAACTTTTTCTTTTGATTTTTCAGAATTATTAACCTTAGGTGGTTCATTCCTCTTAAAATTTCTAGGTTCAGCATTGTTTTTACCTCTTGCCCTTCTGTTGTTGTTCATAAGAAAGTTTCTAAAGTTCTTGGCAAGATAAGCAATCTCTGTAAAAGAGAGTTCATCATCAAATCCATTCCCATCAACATCATCAATTGACTTAAGAGCCACTAATTTGGATTTGTTTGTCTTGGTTAGGTCTAACTCATAGGACTAGAGAGATCCTACAAGCTCATCAACAGGGATGGAGTCCACATCCTTGCTTTCAGTCATGACAGTCACTTTGAGTCTAAAGTCCTTAGTCAAGGATCTAAGTATCTTCCTAACAATCTTAGGTTAATAATAGATTTCACCCAAATTATAAGAAAAGTTAACAATATCATTAAGTTTAGCATAGAATTCATCAAAATATTCATCATCAGACATCCTAATGCTTTCAAATCTAGTAGTTAGCTGCTACAATTTATTAATCTTAACTGTTGTTGTGCCTTATTGCACAGTTTGGAGAATATTCCATGCAGTATGGGTAACCTCAACAATTGAGATTCTCTTGAATTCCTCCATAGAAATAGCATTAAAAATAGCATTCATAGCTTTCCTATTAAAAGTAGCTACCTCTTTTTGAGAAGTTGACCACTCACTTACAGAAGTAGTCAGTTTCTCCCATCCGTATTCAACAGAATTTCAAACTCTCTCATCAATAGATTTCAGGAATGCTTTCAGGCATAGTTGTTCCCATCAAAGTGAGGTGGGATCACAAGAGAGTGACCGTTTTCCATGACAACAGGGGTCAAGAATCAACTCTTAGATCAAAAGATCTATAAGCACAAGAGCTAACCTGCTCTGATACCACTTGTACGTTTTTAGACCCCTTAACACAAGTTGTTTAACTTAGCTATCCTCAAGGTAAAAATAGATCTACTATGAAAGAATTGAAGTTTGTACAATAAGACTTAGACCACTAACATCCTATTGCTACCCCGAGTAGAAAACTTACTACCACGAACACGTGACAGCTCCGAGTCCACGGACTACTTCTTTCTTTGATCCACTGCAACCACAAGTTCTTGTACTTGTGACTTTGAGACTCCACTCAAAGGTTTCAGATCTTTTATAAAGTTTTTTACGAAGCAACTGAAGAGATCATCAAGTTTTTGACATGAATCTTGATCATGATAACCCTAAATGTGTGTATTAAGGTAAAGACCTCTAGATCTCACAAAAGATTCAACACACAACTCTCCAAAAGAGACTTCTAAAACATAGTTAGGGTTTTTCCTTTTATACTTCGAATAAAACAAAAAACCCTACACATTAAACTAGGCTTGGGCTGAATTGGAAATTCTGTAGAAAAATAAATCTGCACATGGTTCGATCGATCAAGTCTAATTTTTTATCAATCAAGCCTTGCAGATTAAGTCCAATCATTTCTGCAATAACTCGATTCCAATTTTACAAATTGACACACTTCGAGCAAGCCTAAACGTAGACTCTCTGTTTTGATCATGGTTTTCCAACATAATACAAATTGAAGTTCTAATACATTAGTTCCTAAAGTCTTGGAACCTAACAAATAAGTTTGGCTTTGAGCCATAACATGGCCTGGGTCAAAAATGCTTCTTTATTCTTGATCCACCAGAGGACATGAGAACCAATGACAAGAACGTATGCTCTATGCAATTATATGATTGGACCAAGACGTGGATTTCCACGCTCATTATTTGGGTTTTTCTTTTTAAGTTGTAACCAAGGCAATCAGAATGTCTCAAAGGTCAATAGGAGCATCACTGGGTCTTTCTTGGGCCTTAATTTACATGAGAAAATAAGGGAACTATTGTATGGGATTTTGATGTGGCTATATGTGGGTTGGGTATTAATTGGGAACTAGGCTTTTGTTTGGGATGTTGGAAAGTATTAGGAAAAACATTGTGCTAGGCTTGAAGATGGTCATGCAACATAAAACCAAAGAGGTTTAATGCTTGATTGGAGGAGGTCAATAACTAAATGGGTGGGGCAAAGTGAGTCATTGGTTTGTTCTTTCGTGCTAGATTGGTTGAGGTCAATTGCTTTTATTTTTCTTAAACATAAAAGAATGGTTCGTGCATTGTGATTTATTGTTTCATGCCAAATTAGTCTATTTTTGTTGGAAGTGATAAACCAAAAGGTGCCTCTTGATATTTCATAATAGTTTGTTTCTTTTTTTTTTTCCATAACCGTTTGTATCTATTATCATTCCATAACATTTGTGTCTTTGAGTCTTCCACATTCTAGAATTTTCTGTTATGAAACAAAGAATCATGACAATAATGACAGCTCTTGTAAATTCACCCTATAAAAGGGGATAGATGTATGATGTGAAAGTGTGTGAGAGAAAAAGTTGTAGTGAGCTCTCAAGGCAGTAGCCTAATCTCTTTGTTTGTGAGTTTGAAGTACTCTAATAAAATTTTCATTCCTTTCTTTCTTGTGAGTACTTTGTTGAATTTTAAGTCAAGGCTTTGTAAAGCCAACAAAGTGGTATTAGAGCCAAGTTCTTAGAGCCTAGAGTCTTTGTCCACACCATTAGTGAAGATGTCTTCTAACATGGTGTAACCACAAATTCTTGAAATTGATGAAAGAAAATTATGAGAGTTGACAGATTCAAATGAAAGCATTATTTGGATCACAAGAGCTATGGGAGCTCATCCCTAATGGGTATGTAGAACCCACAAGTAAGCAAGAAGCCACCTACACTGCAGAGCAAAACAATTTTCTCTAGGATCAGAGGAAGAAAGACAAGCAGGCACTGTTTCTACTCTATCAAAGGGTGGATGAGTTAACTTTTGAGAAAATTGCTAAAACAGAGTCAAGTAAAAAAGTATGAGAGATTCTTGGCATTTTTTTCAAGGGTGTCGATCGTGAGAAAAGAGTTTGTTTGCAAACTCTTTGTGCCGAGTTTGAAGCTGCTCACATGAAAGATGGTGAAACTATTTCTAATTATTTTTCACAATTACTTGTAATTGTTAATCATTTGAAAAGTAATGGAGAGAGTATTGAAGACATTCATGTGGTGGAGAAAATATTAAGATCTCTTGCAAATAAATTTAAGCATGTCGTGGTGGCTATTAAAGAGTCCAAAGATTTGGAGATTCTCTCAATTGAGGAATTAATGGGATCTCTTTAAGTGCATGAGCAGCGTATGAAAAAGAATTCTAGCTCTGTTGTCACTAAGCAAGCATTAGAGTCAAAATTGACTCTAAGAGAGGAGAAGCCTAATGGCTTCCATGGAGGATATACTAGTAGCAACCATGGCAAAGGTTGTGGAAGAGGAACATTCGGGGGCAGATCTGGTCATGGACGTGGAGGTAATAGAAATGTCCAATGTTTCAATTACAACAAATTTGGATATTATGCATTAGACTGCTGGTACAGTAAATCTAAGGAGCAAAATGAACAATCTAATCTTGTTGAGGCATCAAATGTTGAAAATGAAGAATGTACACTTCTTTTTGCTCAAGAGCAGGCAAATAATTTACAAGAGGTGTGGTATCTTGATTCTGGAGTTGGCAACCACATGAGTGGAAAAAATGAGCTCTTTGTTAAGGTTGTTGAAGGTGTTCAAGACGTCCATTTGGGAGACTCATCCAAATTTCCCATTAAATGTAAAGGAAAAATTAGAATATGTCAAAGGAATGGTGTTTTGCAATTTATTTCCAATGTGTACTATGTGCCCAACATGAAAAGCAATATTCTTAGTATTGAGCAACTCCTAGAAATAGGGTATATTATGCAAATGGAGAAACTTTCTCTTGTTTTGAAGGATGTTGAAGGAAGGTTCAAATGGGTCACAACCGTATGTTTTCACTTCATCTTAACTCAACAATAGAGAAATTTTTCCATGGGCTTGTAAAAAATGAGTCATGGAAGTGGCATCTATGCCTTGGGCATCTTAATTTTAGTGGGCTCAAACTATTATCCACATCAAGCATGGTGCATGGATTGCCTAGTATTGAAAAGCCAAAATATGTATGTGAGGTATGCACTCTTGGTGTGAGAGACCGCGGAAATTTGGCGTGCTCTCAAAAAAGAGATTTGGGTGCTTGTAAGGGCACCTCTTTTTTGGGGTAGTGATATGGAGTCGCCACTTATTTTTTATACAATAAATAAATAAATACAAAATACATATTTAGAATACTTTGAATGTCATTGATTGAATAAAGAAAAGTACAATTTTGGTAAATTAAACCTTACAAGGCTTTGGGTCCTAGTTACAATCTATGCAAAAGAATACAAAGCTTTGGTCCTAGTTATAATCTACCAAAATTGAAAAGACAAAGCACTAATCTACCTATCCAAAAATCCTAAGCTTAGCAGCTAGGTTATGGAATGGGAAGGTGTTAGGCACCCATTTCACCCAGGCAAAGTCTAGTCTCCTAGACTCTAATGACCAATATACCCTCTTTGCATGATGTTGAATGATATGTTGAACCCATATGACAAAAACTTGGCAAGAATTAATCTAAATAAATTTACCTCATGAATATGTCTTTTTTTTTAAGAAAAACCATATCTATTTTGAGGGTAGAAAGAAGAAGACTTGGTTTGTAAAAAAATCAGATCTGTTTTTATAAAAGAAAAATGTTAGGACATATGTGTTTCACTTGTTAAGAACATATGTCATTCTTTTATGTAATTGGCTAATCCTTTGACAAAATGCACTTTACTTGTATTTGGGTAGATCTAGGATGTGTTTAATACTTCAAGAAACATGTTGTTCAAGTCTAGTATTAAAGACATGAAGATTGGACCAAGAAACAAGTGAAGACAAGCTGTTCATTAAAGCTGGACAGATAGCTCGACAGCTGCGGACAGATAGCTTGACACCTGCTCGACACCTCTTTACAGCTGCGGACAGATAGCTCGACACCTCTCGATAGTTGGTGGATCGATCGAGAAAGCTCCTGTCTCCTCGATAGCTCCTCGACACCTCCTCAATAGCTGTATCTGTCGAAGTTTAAAGCTCGACACCTACTCGACACCTACTATCTATCGAGGTTTAAGAATTTAAGAATTCTGATCTGATTTTCATGGAATCCATGAATGTGTCTTTGGGACTTCTTTTCTCGTAACCCTCAACATATATAAGGCTTATTTTAGAGGCCATCACATAAGAAAATACAAGGGAAAACATATGAAAAAGGTGACCGATGCTTTATTCTCTTTGAAAGAAGCTACTGCGTCTTTGCGCCTTAGGGTTTTGTAATCAAGTGCTTCTTAATCTTTATTGTTGATGAAGTGAAAAACTTTGCAGCCAACAATCTTCTTCAAGTTGGTGAGTTAGTCACGTACTGGGATCCGTGTAACAAAATGGTGGCGTTCATATATTGAAGAGTTTAGAGGTTCTGAAACAGTAGAAGGTTTCTACTGTGAGTTCATTTATGGGGATTGTAGAGTCCAGGGACAAATGTTTTGTACTAGATCTGAAACTTTTTTTTACTATAGTGGATTGCTTTTTGGAAGGTTTCCCCCCAGGTTTTTTACTGTGAAACTAGTTTGTTTCATTAGTTTTCCTTGCTCATCATATCTTGTCTTATTTAATTTTCTGTTATGCATGATTTTGACATGATATTGATGTTTGTTTGTTTTAACAAGTTTTATTTATAATAAATCTAATTAACAACTTGGGTTTAAAACTTGTTAATTCTATCAACCAGGGTCTAAATTTCCCAACCAGTGGTATCAGAGCGGGTACACTTTAATTGGATTAATTTCCTGAGTATGACCCTTGACCTCTGTTGTCATGGATTGTGGACAATCTTTTTTGATTCCTTCTTTATTTGATGGAACTAATTATGCGTACTGGAAAGTTCGTATGAATTTTTTTTTGCAGGCTCTAGGTGAACAGGTATGGCAAGCTGTTGAAGTTGGCTGGATTAAGCCAAAGGAAGCGCCAGTGGATTGGGATGAAACAACAATCATAGCGGAAAATTTCAACAGTAGGGCCTTGAATGCTTTGTTTTGTGGGGTGACCAATGAGGAATTCAAGAAAATATCATCCACAAAAGTTGCCAAGGAAGCATGGACCATTCTTGAGACCACTTATGAAGGTACCAAGGCAGTAAAGACTGTGAAGCTTCCACGACTCACTAGTAGTTTTGAAGAAATATGGATGGAGGAGGATGAGACCTTTGATGAGTTCTATGCCAAACTCAAGAATATTGTGAATTCTGCCTTCAACCTTGGAGAATGTATTGCAAAATCCAAAATTATTAGGAAAATCCTTAGGTCCTTACCTGAAAGATTCCATGCCAAGATCACTACCATTAAAGAAGTCAAGGACATTGATCAAATTCCTTTGACTGAGCTTGTAGGGAACCTTCAAACCTATGAGATGGAATTAGGCTCAATGGGAAAAGGTGGAAAGAGTAAAAACTTGGCTCTTAAGGGTATAGAGGAAGAGATTGAGGACTCTAAAGATGAAGATGAAAGTGAAGATGAAAATGAAGATGATGATGAGGATCTAACCTTCATAACTGATGAGATTATCAAGCTTCTTCAGTTCAGGAAAAAGGATAATGGCGAACCTCCTAGGAAATCTAAATCCTTTAGGAAGGGCAAGAATGAGAAACCCCTCATCCAATGCCATGAGTGTAAAGGTTTTAGCCATATGAGGATAGAGTGTCCAAACTACCTCATGAAGGAAAAGACCAAGGAGTCAAAAGATAAAGGGTTGGTTGCTACTTAGAGTGATACTGAGAATGACTCTTCTGATGAGTATGTGGATGAATGTCGTCACGTTATGGCCTTTGCTGCCTCAACCGATAAGGTGATTGTGGAGAGTGCTAGTGATAGTGAGGATTCTTTTGATGATGAAGTACCCAAGAAGTTGACCTTTCAGGAAGCCCATGATAAGATATGCACTGAATTCATAAAATATGAAAAGACTTCTCATCTTTGTAGAAAAGAGCTTAATGAGGTAAAAACTGAAAAAGTTGATCTGTTAGTCAAACTAGATGAGACTATAAGGTTGGTTGAAACTCTTGTTGTGGAGAACACCTCATTAGAAGAGAAGGTCAAGAATCTTGAGGTTGAGCTTAGTCAAGCTAGAACTCAAATAGAGTGGATGTCTAGTGCAAAGCTTGATGAGGTCTTGAGTGCTCAAAAGCCTAGTTATGATAAGACTGGCTTAGGATATGCTGTTTCCTCCAGCCCCTCCTCTTCCACGACTTCTGGATCAAGGATTGTCTTTGTGCCACAATCTGAGAAAGGTGATAAAGGTATGAAATCCAAAACTGATTTGGCTAATTCTAAATCCTTTGTTAGACCTCATGTTTGTCACCATTGTGGTGTTTCTGGACACATTGGTTGTTAGATTAGGTGAATCTAATAAAAATAATGAATTTTTGAGAAATCAAATTTCCTCTCAAGATGAGAAGATGAAAAGCTTGGAACAAGAGTTAGTTGAATCTAAAGCTAAAATTGAAAATTTAACTAGTACCAAGCCTACTGTTGATAACAGAAGTGTTTTTGTTTCTCTTAAACCTAAAACTGAGAAAGTTTATATCCCTCCTTTTAAGAAGAATAATAAAGAAAAGGCTTATTTTGCTAGGTTAGACAAAGGTAAAAGTTCTGATGTAGACGCTGAAGTTTCTAAACCTAAGTCTAAACCTATTGTTAGAGAGCATAATAAATCTGTTTTTATGCCTACTTGTCACCTTTGTGGTGTTGTTGGTCATATTACATGAAATTGTTCTTTGTTGAGGAAAAAACCAAAATCTAAGAATAGATTTGCTGTTAGGAATACTGATATTCCTAAATTTGTTCCTGTTTGCCACTTTTGTGGTGTCTATGGTCACATTCGTCCTAATTGTCATAAATTGAAATTTAAAAATTCTGTATTTCAATCTAGGATATGTGATGATATTTCTCCTGTCATAAGCCCATATAAATTGTTTCATATTCTTTTGAAAAATTTGAGCTTGTTGGCTTGTGAAAGGAATTTGCAGGATTTTAGTCTTTCTCAGAAGATTGGTGTAATTCCTCAAATACATTCTACTTCACATGGATTTTCACCTACAAAGCCGAAGACTCGTGCTATATGGGTGAGAAAAGATTCTTTAATGTGAGTGTTGCTGACTTGTCCCTGATTTAATTCTTTCAATTGTTTGTGGACATGTTTTGTTTTTGTTTTTGGTTTTTTTTTTTTTTTTTTTTTTTTTTTTTTTTTTTTTTTTTGGTTGTTTTTTTTAATAAAAAAAAAATCCAAAAACACTGAAAATTTTCAAAAAGACAAAAATATTTTATTTTGTGTCTAGTTTTATTTTTCTTGAGGATTACATGAATTATGATATCTCTCTTAATTTAGAACATGCTTGACTTTGTGGAGAAACTTAAATAGTATGTGCTAAGCTATTTTTGATTTTGTGTGAGTATGTACTAATTTGTACATGTACTCATGGGTTAAGTGAGAAATTGATATTTCTTGTTTGTGTTCCCTCTATAGCTTAGTTAAGCATTGTCATGCATTGCATTTGCATTGTTCTTTCAGCATAATGTGTGCTTTTTGTTTTTGGTCATAAATTTTTTAAAACCAAAAAGATTTTTGTGTTTTGTATTTCACATTTTGGATTCATAATCAAGGATTGGCCATATTATCTTTACATAACATGTATATGTAACTTTTTTAGCTTGGATGAGCTTCTTTTATTGCACTTTACTAGTTGAAGCTTTGTAGTGCATGTTGTGTGGGAAGATGTTTATAGCTTTTGATCACATGATCTTGATCTTGAAGTCACATGCTTTTGATTGTCGGACTTGAACTTATTGAGAAATGCATAAATAACCATCTCACCACTGTTCACTAGCCAATCATGAACACCTTAGTGCATATATTAAGATTTTTGTGCTCAAGAAAGTGTAGCACATGCACAAAAAGAACATAAGGTGAAGCCTTGGTTTAATTGCTTAATGCTTAAAATTGGTGTGTACTATTAGGCTTGATGCCAAATCACATAATTAAAATTGGTGTGTATATTATGAGGCAAAATTCAAGAAACTTACATGATTGCAAGCTTATGTTCTAGGAGATGTGAGAGTTATATGATGTAACTCTTTAGGTGATAGTCTCTTTCAAATTCTATGTGATGAATTTTGTAGACTTTGTGATTGATTTCTATTCACATATCACCTCACATGTATCTCAAGCTTTTGCTAGTTGCACACATTACACAAGTTACACTTTGCTAAACTTGGTACATTATATTGTGTGTGATTTTGTTGTGGCCATCCAAGATTAAAAGTTCCTTGATTTTAATGCAAAATGTGTTTAATGTTTGCGCTTCGAGAACAAATTTATTGAAAATCTTGATTTTGGAAGATTTGGGTTGAATTCAAGTATTTTTGAAAAACTTTTCATCTCATACTCATGCATTTTTATATCTTATATTCAATGCTTTGAGGTAAGCTTTCAAAAAATCAGGTTTTTTCTCTAAAAAGCTGTTTTTCTAGAATTTTGATTGATCCAATCTAATTTTCGATCAATCGAAATCTTGTTTAAAAATTTCAGTGAGCCTCTGCTTGGTTTGATTAATCGAACCTGTTTTTCGATCAATCGAACATCGTGAATCCAATTTTTTAAAAATAGTGTTTTGACTGATTCAAACTACTTTTTCAAAACTTTTTCAATCTTTTCTCTCTCTCTCCAACTTGGCAAGGCTGCACAGAAGATTTTTTGTCGTTTTCGACCTAATTTTTGCAAGGTTTTTCTCTCACAAGGCCGGTAAGACCTTTATACCCCTCCTTTTGTTCTTATTTTCATGTTTTCATGCATTATTTCATGCATTTAAAGGGCATTTTCGAACCTCCTTAAACTTGGGATTTTTTGTTGATTCAATGCTATTTTTTTGAAATTGATCATTGGGTTTTGTTGGTATATTGTTATATACATGATCTTTGTTGGTTAATTTGATCAATTTGGGGTTTTGTGAAAAATTGGAAATTCTAGGGTTTATGTTGAATCTAATTTGGGGATTTTGTTCAATTGGGTTGAAATTGATGAAATTGGCTTGTTGATTTGATGAAATTGATAATTCTAAACTGTTTTCTAACTTGTGTAATGATCAATTGGTCAATTTAAAAAAAAAATTTAATTTAGTTAGAAACTCTATGCTCAAGCCAATTTTGTGAGTTTGAACTTGATTTGGACTTAATTTACTGCCTTAGCTCATGCATCATGTCATTAAATATGTTCATGCATCATATAGTTCTTCTTGTTCTATATTTTTTTTGTGCTAACTTGCAGTCTGCCTTTGGTTTTGTTTTTGTCACTTTTTCCTATTTTGCTGTGTGCTCTTGGTCCTTATTTCTAGCACCATGCCTAGGAAGACTAGAGCTAATAGGGTTCCCTCTACCCCTTCTGTGTCTCCTTCTAGGGTTCAGTTGTTTAGGAACGAGCATTCTCGTGAGGCTTTTGAGAAACTTAATAGTAAGCGTAAGATTTGGGTTGAGCGTTCTATGATCTTAGATAAGGTCGATCCGAGTCTAGAGGTTGGTTGTCCCTCTTAGAGATAGATCATCCACCCCCGACCGCATTGATTAGAGAGTTCTTCTCTAACCTCTCATGTCACATCTATGATTCCAACACCGTTGTTCGGAGTTGGATACGAGGTGTTGAGTTCACCATTACCCCTAGGGCAGTGGCTGAGGCTCTTAGGGTTCTGGTTGTCACTGATCCTGTCTATCCTTATGATGAGTTACCTCCTATTGATGAGGTCATATCACACATCACTGGATCATCTATCCAGTGGGGTTCTGATCCTCAGATCACGTCTTCTGCGCTATCTAAGATCGCATATTTGTTTCTTAGAGTTGCGTGTCATTCCTTGTGGCCTATTTCTCATCTCCACACCATCCCTCTGGAGCGATGTGTGTATCTCTATGCTTTCATGTCAGGTGCGTCTATCAGTTTTCCTCACTTGTTCCTTCGTTCTTTGAACGAAGTTCATAGGAGTTCTACCATAGGGCATGCATTTATATATCCTATTTTCATTCATAGGATTCTTTTGTTCCTTGGTCTAGATGATTTTCCTGTTAGTGAGCCTGTACATGTTGTTGGTCCTCTAGGTGCTACCTTCCTTCAACAGAGGGTTGCTCATCTGAGAGCTGATCCTTCGGTCTCTCGAGGTGCATCTTCTAGTAGTGTTCCCCCTCCTCCCTCTTCTATAAGTGCTACTGAGACTTCTGGTGCTGCTACTGTTGCTACTGATGTTCCTCTATTGACTACTTCGAATGATTCAAACATTCGACGTACGTTGGATCATGTCTTGACCGTTCAGGTGGCTCAAGGACAGATTTTGGTGGACATTCTGGATGAGATTAGAGGTTTGCGAGTAGATTTGGCACAATTTCGGAGTTCTTCATCGCCACTTCCTTTTGATGATGGATTTTGATTGCCCTTTGACATTCCGTCACAAAAAGGGGGAGTACATATAAGATGTTTTTGGCACTTGTACTTGTTTTTGTTTTTAGGGGGAGAGTTTATTTTTTGTTGGTTGGAGCTTGTGGAGCTGTTTAGATTGTATATAGGTGCTTTACTTTGTACTTTACCTTTTTAGCTCTTGCCACATTGGTTTTACCTTGTTGGGTTATTCATGTTAGGGGGAGTATATTTTGTTGTTTCTTGTTTCAAACTGCTTATTGATTTATGTTTATGAGTTCTTCATTGATATATTTCTTTATTGTGTGTTGTTTGAAATCAAGATTTTATTTTTCTTTACTTATTTTTTCCACACATGTGGTTATGCATTTTGTTTAAGTGTTTCAGGAAATATACAAGTTGATTCAATTAAGCTGCTGTCTACTCTTGCAACTGATGGATAGTAGTTAGGATTAAATTTGAGTTTTATGAGCATTATTTTGTAAAGGGCTTTTACTTGTAAACTTTGAGCTATTTAAGTTGCGTTTTGTCACAGATTGCCAAAGGGGGAGTTTGTTAGATTCTAAAGACTTAGGTTTTATGTATTTAGAATCCTAATTTGTATTGTTGGCAAATCATGATTAAAACAATGTATTTAAGTTGTTTTAGAATTGCTCAAAGTTGGTTCTCTGTTGTAAAGTTGGATTAAACTACTATGCAAATTAAAAAACTGTTTCAGTACATTTCGATCAATCGAAGCTTAGGCTCGATCAATCGAAAATCGTGTCTGATGTTTTTTAAGCATAAATTCCAACTCAGCCCTAAGTGTTTTAATTGGTTTTAGGTTTCTAATTTACCCTAGGTATATAAGGGAAACGCTAGCCACGTTTTAGTGTTGCTCATATTGCGGTTTGTGTGAATTTCTTGTGAGATCTTTGAGGAGCTTTCCTTCACATAAACTTAGGGTTTTCAAGGAGAAGAATTTTCTACACCTTGATGATCATTCCAGTTGCTGCCATTGAAGTTTAAAGAAAACACAAGCGGGTGTGCTTGTATTTGGTGGAGAATCCAAGAAAGAAGGAGTCCGTGGATTCGGAGCTTGCACGTGGTCGTGTCAGTAAGTTCTACTGGTGGGTAGCAATAAGAAGTCGAGTGTGGGGGCTTGTAAATCTTATTGTATGAACTTCGATTCTTTTAAGATAGTGGATTCAAGTTTACCTTGAGGATAGCTAGGTTAAATCCTCCCCAGGTTTTTACCGGTTTTGTTTACTGGGTGATCATATCTTGTGTCTTTTATATTTCCGCTGTTTTACTAATATGATTATTTGATTGTGTTAACCTAGATTTAATTAATTTGACTAAGTAACAACTTGGCTAATTTCCTAGGTTAATCTAATTGTAGTTTTAAGGGGTCTAAAAACTAACAGATTGGCTTCTCTATCTGAATCTTAAATTGTGATGACTAAGGGACTTCTTATCTCGATCTGAATGGAAGGTAACCAAGGGGCTTCTCTACCTCAAAACCTGGGACGATTGAGTGGCTTTTCTATCTCAACCCTGAATTGTTAACAACCTTAGGGCTTCCCTACCTTGATTTGAATTTAAGTTAACCAAGGGGCTTCTCTTCCTCGGAACTTGGGGCAATTGAAAGGCTTATCTATCTCATTCTTGAATTGTATCGACCAAAGGGCTTCTCTACCTTGATTTGAATGGAAGGTATCAAAAGGGCTTTTCTACCTTGGAAACTGGGGTGATTAAGAGACTTCTCTATCTCAATCTTAAACTTTGATGACCAAGGGACTTCTTTACCTCGATTTGAATGGAAGGTAACCAAGGGGCTTCTCTACCTCAGAACTTGGGATGATTGAGAGGCTTCTCTATCTCAGCCCTGAATTGTTAGCAACCAAGGGGATTTTCTACCCTGATTTGAATGGAAGGTAACCAAGAGGCTTCTTTACCTCGGAACCTGGGGCGATTGAGAGGATTCTTTATCTCAATCTTGAATTGTATTGACCAAGGAGCTTCACTACCTCGATTTTGATGGAAGGTAACTAAAGGGCTTTTCTACCTTGGAACCTAGGGTGATTAAGAGGCTTCTCAATCTCAATCTTGAGCTGTGGCAACTAAGGGGCTTCTCTACCTCGATCTTGATGGAAGGTAATCAGGGAGCTTCTTTACCTCGGGACCTTGAAATCATGAATTCTTCTACAATAGACAAAACACATATTAGATTTTAATGATCGAGAACCAGATTTACTTAATAGATTTATTTCTTTTGAAGATTTGTGTCATGGAGATTTATCCCTTTTCGAAGATTTGTTCATGGAGATTGAAGATTTATTCAAGAGATTTTTTCCCTTTGAAATTTTGTTTTGGAGATTTATCCTTTGAAGATTTAGGGGATTTATCCTTTGAAAAATTGTTAGGATATTTGTCCTATTGGAAATTTGTTTAGGAGATTTATCCTTTTGAAAAGTATGTTAGGAGATTTGTCCTTTGAAAATTAATGTAGGAGATTTATCCTTTTGAAAAGTTTGTTACGAGATTTGTCCTTTGAAAATTTGTTTAGGAGATTTATCCATTTGAAAATTTGTTCAGGAGATTTTTCCTTTTATGAAGATGTGTTCATGGAGATTTTTCCTTTGAAGATTTGTTCAGGAGATTTTTCCTTTTATGAAGATGTGTTCGTGGAGATTTTTCCTTTTATGAAGATGTATTCATGGAGTTTTGTCCATTTAAGATTGAAGTGAAGGAGATTTACACCTTTTCGAAGATTTGTTCATGGAGATTTGTCCTTTGAAGATTTATTCAGGAGACTTTTCCTTTTGAAATTTTGTTTTGGAGATTTTTCCTTTAAAGATTTATGAGATTTATCCTTTGAAAAGTTTGTTAGGAGATTTTTCCTTTGAAAATTAATGTAGGAGATTTATCCTTTTGAAAAGTTTGTTACGAGATTTGTCCTTTGAAAATTTGATCAGGAGATTTTTCCTTTTGAAGATTTGTTTAGGAGATTTTTCCTTTGAAGATTTATTTAGGAGATTTGTCCTTTTATGAAGATGTGTTCATGGAGATTTGTCCATTTAAGATTGAAGTGAAGGAGATTTATCCCTTTTTGAAGATTTGTTCATGGAGATTTGTCCTTTGAAGATTTATTCAAGAGACTTTTCCTTTAGAAATTTTGTGTTGGAGATATATCCTTTGAAGATTTAGGAGATTTATCCTCTGAAAAAATGTTAGGAGATTTGTCCTTTAGGAAATTTGTTTAGGAGATTTATCCTATTGAAAAGTTTGTTGGGAGATTTCTCCTTTGATTTTTTTTTTTTAGGAGATTTATTCTTTTGAAAAGTTTTTTAGGAGATTTTTCCTTTGAAAATTTGTTTAGTAGATTTATCCTTTAGAAATTTTGTTAGGAGATTTGTCCTTTAAAATTGAAGTTCAGGAGATTTTTCCTGTTTTAATTTCCTATAAGAAAAACAAGAGTTGATTTCTAGTCAGTTAATTTGTATAACTCATGAACTATCACTCCTTGATCTTTTCATTTGATGAATTTGATATGTATGGACTTATTCTTGTAAGGACTTGATTTAGAAAAGTTTAGAGTTTACCTGATGAAGCTTTATAGTGCAAAGGTTTGAATTCACCTGACAGGTTTTGACATGGGTGATCTTACTTAAATGAGGCATAGCTGAATGCTTCTAGTCTGCAAATTAAAGCATGATTTTGAAAACTTTGACTTATTAGGAAAAAATGATTTCTTTTTTTCAAAATGGATGAGGAATGACCGAATGCCCCTAGTTTAGAAATTGATGCATGATTTTTGGAAATCTTGTTTTTTTTTTTTTCCTGAAAAGATGATGATGATGATCTCTTTCATTTTTTTGGAAAATGAATAAGGCAGGGTTGAATGCCCCTAGTTTAGAAATGGATGAATGATTCTTGTAAATCTTGGGTTTTTTTTTTTTTTTTTTCCTAAAAATGATGAGGCATGGCTGAATGCCCCTAGTTCAACAATCAATGTGAATTTTGAAAATTCTTATTGTGTCAGGACATTCAATAAAGCAAATCTTGAGTAAAAAAAGATCAAAATCACAAAACTGGATAGAACAAGGACTACTGGGATGTTGGGATGATAGGCTAATCAGTACTATTGGAATGCCAATGGGCACATCTTGAGCCTTGTCCAATTGTCGCATTTTCAACATTTTTTTCTAGGACATATGGTAGCATGTAAACTAAAGATTGACGGTGAATGTTGATTAGATGAAAGGACCATGTCCACCTCCTGCAAAAGATTCTTTCCATGAGCTTATTAGTAATTAGTTATTATAAAAATGTTTTGGGCCAATGCCCCTAGTTTAGACATGCTTGCACAGAAAATTGATGATATGCAAAATGCAAAACAGATGCTCCTAGCCTAAATTCACACAAAGAAATGTTTTGATTTTGAGCCTTCGAAAAAATGTTTTTAGAGTGATTTTGACCAGGCCTTTAGAAAGGTTGCATACGTACCTCTCTCATAGAGGATCAGGTCCAAACGTAGTTCAAAAGAAAGTTTTGAAAAATCCTTTTTGAAATGAAGTTTCTTTATGGGTGATTGTGACCGGACCTTTGAAAAGGCTGCCTACGTACCTCTCTCATAGAGGATCAGGCCTAGACGTAGTTCAAACAAAAAAGTTTTGAAAAATGAATTTTTGAAATGAGTCTCTTTTTCTCTCTTTTTATTTATTATTATTTTTCTTCAAAAAAAGTAATTTAATTAGAATGAGATTTTTTGAAATTTTATCCTTTTCAAATGAACAAAAGGTGGTCTTTTGAACAACCTCTTTGACCAATCGTAATGCTCAATTTTTAACTTGATCTCATTGGCTAGAAAGGATTTAAAATCATTAAAAACATGTAATCAAATTTGCTTTTTCATTCTAAAATTTTTTTAGATTAAGTCTTCAAAGACAATTAAAGAAATGAAATGCTTGGGGATCACACATGTTGGGAATAAGTAAGAAAGGGAAAAATCCCAAGTTTGAAGATTTTAAAATTTTTGAGAATTTAGAAATTTGTTCTCTTGAGAGTTATTTTCTATTGGAAGCAAAAAAATTGAGTGCTTGGAGCTTAGAATTTTTTTTTTTCAATCACTTGAGAATTTGCGAAATTTGTCTTTTAAAGATATTAGCTAGTGGGGCTTGATAATCTTGAGTAGTTTTCCTTCTTAATCCAAGAGAAAATATCATCAGAGCTAAATGTGTGCTTTCAATCAATAGGACTTCAAGGAGGGATTTATTCAAAGGTTGTAATGTAAGCCAGGTTCAAGTTATTGAAAGGAAGGATATAAAAGGCTCAAAACCATCATGATATTTCTCCAAGTATGCAATACTTTAAATTCAAGCATTGGAAGATTTTTCCACATCTTCCATCATTGACACTTGTGCTAAAATCCTTGACATGTTCATCATCTTTTCATTGGTCTTCATTGATTCCTTTCATTTGGTCTTGATTTTTTTGTCTTGACGACTTCCTCTTTTTGGTCTTCTTAGCATCCTATCTTGTTATTAGATCACTCACTCTCATTTTTTTGTGAAAGATTTTTTTGATTTTTTTTTTTTTGTTTTGACTTTGCCCTAATTTTACCTAGACTGCCCTTTCGGGTTTTCAGCCTACTAGGCTCTGTGGTTTTTTTTTTTTTTTGGTGCCTAAACCACCCTTTTGGGTTTTTAGCCTAGCTAGATTTTCTTTTCTTTTCTTTTTAAAAAATTTTTTTTTTTCGGAATTTTATTGCACTCAACTGCATTTTCTTTTCAATTTGACAAACTTCCATCTTTCCTGGATGAATTTGTATTTCTCCTTGATACCCTTTTATCCTTTCTAATGCACTTTCATTTTTCTTGACTTGATTGAACACACTTTTTTTTTTTTTTTTTTAATGAAATGTGTCTTATTTTTTCTTTTCCTCATCTTCCAAAATTTGATTATATTTTGCTTTTGATGAGTCTTCATTTTTGCTCATCCTTCTCAACTCGAATGATTTTTCATGGAATCTTATGTCCCCTGTGTCTTTTGATGAATCAGTATTCTCTCATAACTTAATGAAATTCTTGCATTCACTTCTCTCTTTCTCTCTCTCTCTCTCTCTCTCTCTCTCTCTCTCTCTCTCTTTTTTGGTTGAAGACTTTTCTAGCTTGATGGCTTTCTCTTTTTTCTCATAGTTTGATACTTTTTCAAAATCTTATCTCTCTTTGATGGGTTTTCTTCCTCTCTAGCTTGATGGAGTGAACTATCCCTTTCTTTGATAAACTCTCTTTTCTGAACTTGATGAACTCCTCATCTTTTTCATTGTCTTCATTAAGGACCTTACCGAGTGGTGCTGAATCCATAAGGTCAACACTTCCTCATCTTGAGATTTAAGCATGCATACTTAATTTTCCCACCTAAGGTTTAAGTTTTTAGTGGGTTCATTGAAAAATAGGCTAACTGTTTAGAGGCTCAAATTGGCTAGCAATGGATAATTATTGTAATAGGTGTCAAGGAAGAACATGTGTTACCAAAGGCGGCCTCCTATCCCTAGTGATGCTTACTTGTAAGCACAGTGACTTAAACTCTTTTAATAAATTGTTCTTGGAATAGAAGTATAAATGATCCAATGATGTGAAAATTTTTTGAGATATGGATTGAGTGTATGTGGTTTGAGAAATTTGGATGAATGGACAAATTTCTTTGATTGCCTTTTAGGACCTTCTCTTTTCATATTCTAAATGTTTAGCAAAAGTCCTTACATGGATTGAATGAAGTTAAATCCCTCTTTGGAACAAATTGATTGGTAGAGCAATTAAGCATCATGATTTGGAAAAAGTTTTATCAAATGGATCCTCTTGTATTCTCTTGAAAAGAAGGCTTTTGAAAAAAAAAATGGAATCTTTGAAAGAACAAAAAGGGTTTTTAGAAAAAGGTTACTAAAAAGGCCCAATGCCCCCAGTCCAATTTTTTTGAAAATGAATTGAAATTGCTTAAAGGTTCAATGCCCCTAGTCCAAAAGATTTTATTTTATTTTTTATATTTTTTTTTCTTGAGTTTTCTCTCTCTTTTTCTAATTCTTTTTTTTTTTTAAATTGTTGTTTTTTGACTTTTTTATGAACATATGAATAACATAATGAATCAAATGCATCAAACACAACATGGATTTTATTGAGTAAATGACCAACTAAAATAAACAATAAAACCAAAGAACCAATCTAAAAACTTGTAAGATGAAATTCAAGCAAAGTTTGGATGGCTGATTGATGATGGCAGAGCAATGACTTGTTTGTTAATCAGATTTTGAATGGCATGTCGCAGATTGATGCATTTGTCTATCTGATGACCAGGTTCTTGATGATATTTGCAGAACTCATGTGACTTGGAACCTTTAGGCAGTGGGCTTGGAGGAGGTCAAGGTTCAAGTGGGCCAAGATGCCCTTCAAGTTTGAACTTTTCAAGCAATTGGCTCATAGGCATGTGGAGTTCATTAAACTTCCTTCAAGGCCTAGAATTGATAGTTGATGATGTTTGGGGAACTAAACATTGATTTCCTCCTCATTGGTGGTGTGGGTTGGAGCTTTCTTAAAAATGAAGCCTTCTTCATTCTTTAACATGCCATTATTGATAGCATCTTCCACTTGAGTACCAGCTATGACCAACGCTTTAAAGTTTGGGAAGTATTGGGTAAAAAGATGCTTGTGGAATATGGGTAACAAATTCTTCACCACCATTTGGATTTTCTCTTCTTCACTAGGTCTTATGATCATCTGGGCAACCTTGGCTCTCCATTTGGTTATGAAGGCAGAAAAGGACTCCTTCGGCCGTTGTTTAGTGGCTTCCAAGTCTCTCCTCATCACATCCACTTCTATGTTGTACTTGTATTGGTTGTGAAAATTGCGGCAGATGTCCTCCCAACTCCTTGCTCTAACATCATCTAGGTTGAGGAACCACCTAAGAAAGGCTCTAGTCAAGGCATTTTGAAACATTTAAGCAAGTAGTTCTTCAGTTGCTCCTAAGGGTTGCATAGCCCTCATGTACATCTTCAAATGTGTTAGGACATATGTGTTTCACATGTTAAGAACATATGTCATTCTTTTATGTAATTGGCTAATCCATTGACAAAACGCAATTTACTTGTATTTGAGTAGATCTAAGATGTGTTTAATACTTCAAGAAACATGTTGTTCAAGTCTAGTATTAAAGCCATGAAGATTGGACCAAGAAACATGTGAAGAAAAGTTGTTCATTAAAGCTGGACAGATAGCTCGACAGCTGCTCGACACCTCTTAACACATCCGGATAGATAGCTCGATACCTCTTGATAGCTGGTGGATTGATCGAGAAAGCTCTTGTCTCCTCGACAGCTCCTCGATAGCTGTATCTATCGAGGTTTAAAGCTCGACACCTCCCGATTGATCAAGGTTACGGAAATTCAGATTTCTAGATCTGATTTTTGGGCCAGGCTTATGTATTTGTGTGGGGTTTTTTTTCTCACAACCCTAGACCTATATAAGGCTTATTTTAGAGGCCGTCATATAAGAGAATACAAGGAGAACATATGCAAAAGGTGACCGATGCCTTATTCTCTCTGAAAGAAGCTACTGCATTTTTGCGCCTTAGGGTTTTGTAACCAAGTGCTTCTTGATCTTCATCATGTGGATGAAGTGAAGAACTTTGAAGCCAACAATCTTCTTCAAGTTGGTAGGTTAGTCATGTACTGGGATTTGTGTAAAGGAGTTAGTCACGTACTGGGATTTGTGCATAAAAAACGGTGGTGTTCATATATTGAAGAGTTCAGAGGTTCTGAAGTGGTAGAAGGTTTCTGCTATAAGTTCATCTACGAGGATTGTAAAGTCTAGGGACAAAGGTTTTGTACTAGATCTGAAACTTCTCTTTACTATAGTGAATTGCTTTTCGGGAAGGTTTCCCCTCAGGTTTTTTTACTGTGAAACTGGTTGGTTTCATTGGTTTTCCTGGTTCATCATATCTTGTCTTATTTATTTTTTCGTTGCATGATTTTGACATGATATTGATGTTTGTTTGTTTTAACAAGGTTTATTCATAATTAATCTAATTAACAACTTAGGTTTAAAACTTGTTAATTCTATCAACCAGTGTCTAAATTTCCCAACAAAATGGGACTTTGGGCAGCCAGTCCCGTCAAACTTGTCTAAAGTTGGCATCTTGAACTTGGGAGGCATTTCACATCTGGGAAAAGTGAGAGTGATTAGTAGTCCATGTGGTCTTCCATCTCGTTGTTTATCCTCTCGTTGATCCTCTCGTTGATCTTCTACTTTTCACTCTCCATGGTTGGGGAATTATGATCGGTCTTGTTCTCTTCTTGGCCACCCTTCAGGTTTTGAAATTGTTGCACAATAAGGTTCATGTCTTCCCTCAATTGGATTTGACTAGCTACCATGGTGTTGAGTAGCTCTTAAGTGTTCATGGGTTCTTTAGTGTTTGGATGTTCTCCTCCTTCCACCATAGTGATGGAGTCTCCGAACTTCTTATGGCTTAGGCTGTCTTACAGGTCGAACACGAGATTGTGATGTTGCAACAATGGAGTGTCTTCTATGATTACTTGCTTCGGTATCGTGATGGGCTTGGAACTAAAACTACTAGCTTGAGTGTCGTCCTTGGATTCTCTTTGGAGTCTTCTCTCTAATCTTGACCAAATTCTCCCTTCAAAACAAGCTCGGTTGGTTAAAACAAAGTTAGGTCTCATCTACATTAATCTATCAACCAAACAAACACACGCAAAATGCAATGCAATTTTAACATGGACCGGCTTAAGGGTAGGTTCTAAGTCATTACATTGTAGGATGAGTTTGTTGTTTTATTGTTTCTCATAACTAGGACGTTACACCACCCAACTTATAATGTAATGAACATTAAGTTGGTTCAAATGACATGGTCTATCCTTTATAGTCAACAAGAAGTGATCCAGTGACTTTGGGGTATGAGTTTGTTAGTTCAACCAAACAAACACACACAAAATGCAATTCCATTTTAACATGGATTGGCTTAAGGGTAGGTTCTAAGTCATTACATTGTATGGTGGGTTTGTTGTTTTATTGTTTCCCATAACTAGGACGTTACACCACCCAACTTGTAATGTAATGAATATTAAGTTGGTCCGAACGGCATGGTCTATCCTTTATAGTCAACAAGAAGTGATCTAGTGACTTTGGGCTATGAGTTGGTGAGTTCACCATTGGGTAACTGAATCTAATGAAGACCGGTGATCCATGGTTACTACCACCATATTGTTGAAAGGGGTGCATAAATATTTGTTGTTTTGATGGCATACACTATGACAGTTAGGGAAAACTTTTAACAATCAACATGGCAACACAAACAAAAATATCATGCAAATATCTCAAGATATAAATAAACAAAAAAAAAAAAAACAAAAATATCATGCAAAATCATGAAAAAGACAAGGGAATATAGTTGGTCACTTAAAGTCTAATACGAAGCTTAGCCCTCGACATCCCTAGTGGAGTCGCCACTATGAGAGACTGCGAAAATTTGGGGTGCTCTCAAAAAAGAGTTTTGGGTGCTTGTAAGGGCACCTCTCTTTTGGGGTAGTGTTGTGGAGTCGCCACTTATTTTTTATACAAAATAATAAGAAAAACTAAATATAAAATACATATTCAAAATACTTTGAATGTCATTGATTGAATAAAGAAAAGTAAAATTTTGGTAAATTAAACCTTACAAGACTTTGGGTCCTAGTTACAATCTATGCAAAAGAATACAAAACTTTGGTCCTAGCTACAACCTACCAAAATTAAAAAGACAAAGCACTAATCTACCTGTCCAAAAATACTAAGCTAAGGGGCTAAGTTGTGAAATGAGGTGGTGTTAGGCACCCATTCTACCTAGACAGAGTCTAGTCTCCTAGACTCCAATGACCATTATACCCTCTTTGCATAATATTGAATGATATGTTGAACTCATATGACAAACACTTGGCAAGAATTAAACTAAATAAATTTACCTCATGAATATGTCTTCTTTTCAAAAGAATAACCAGATCTGTTTTGAGGGTAAAAAGAATAAGACTTGGTTTGTAAAAAAAAAAATCATATCTGTTTTCATAAAAGAAAAAAAAATGAAAGATTTTATCAAGAAAAAATCAGATCTATTTTTGTGTAAAGTAAAAAATAAATAAAAATAAAAAATAAAAAATGATTTTTGGTTTATTAAAAAAAAAAGATAGATCTGTAGTTGTACATAAAATAAAAAATAAAAAATAAAACTTTTGAAAGAAGATTCACATTCATGAGATAAATTCATTATGCATGCATCACATATTAAGAAAAAGAAAAGACTTCAACCTAACTTTCAATCCCTTCTTTTAAATTTCAAAATATGCAATTGTGTAACAAAAATCAGATCTGTATTTAATAAAAATACAGATCAGTTTTGAGAGTTGAAAAAAATGAGATCTGTATTTATGAAAATATAGATTACTTTTGTGTTAAAAAAATAAAATCTGAAAATTCAGACCAGTTTTGTGTTTAAAAATCATATTTGTATTTAATGAAAATACATATCAGTTTTTTGAGTTTAAAGAAAATCATATCTAAAAAATTCAAACCAGTTTTTGAGTTTAAAGAAAATCAAATCTAAAAAATTCAAATCTGTTTTTGATTTTAAATATAATCAGATCTGAAAAATTCAGATCAGTTTTCCTGTATTAAAGAAATCTTTGATAGTCAGCAGATTTTTAGATTTAAGAAAGAAATCACAGCAAACAATTTTCTAAGAACATATTTAAAGAAAAATTTCTAACAAAACATAGCAATTAGATCACGAACCATAAATAATAAAACATCTTAAACCTTTTCACGCATCATCATCCAAAATTAATAAGAAGAACAGAAAAAGAAAAAAATAGAATACCTCTTGCATGAGTGCACTCTTCTTAGTGAAAGAATATTTTAGGATTCAAAAAAATTTATTCAACTCTTTGAAGCCTAAAATACTTCGCTTACAAAAACGAAATTCCTATCCAAAACGTCTTTATCATAAGGGGGAAAAGAAGAGAAGAGCCAGAAAGAATGGGGGGGTCAAAAAGTGTGCTGAATTTTGAGAGGCATCCCCTATTTATAAAGGCTGGGATGCTGAAAGAAATAAGCAAAAAATGTATGGAGAAAATCCTTAAAAAAAAAAAAAAAAAAAAAAAAAAAAGATAAAAAGATCTGGATAAGAGTATGCTGATTTTTCAGATCAGAACCAGTTTCAGTATTTTGATCATATCTTTTTACCCAAAATTCTAATTAAGCTAAAACTTTGATAATTGTAGGTAAATTTGATTCTCTACAAGTGAATCTGAAATTTGAGTACTACTATGTCAAAAGTGCATTGGAATGTGAATCTGAAATCTGCCACTTAATTAGCACGTTTTTGAAGTGTTTTCCAACTCTAAAACTATATTTGGACGAATTTCAGCGTTATTTTCATGATAAACCTCATTCCAAAGTGATAATTAGGACTTTTAAAATAATTATTTTGAAATAATTATCCCAAAAGCCTAATTATCTACAGTCTTTAAATATTATTAGCTTATTTGTTTTAATCCCATGCAACAAATCTCATTTTAAGAAAAATACATAACTATTCACAAAAATTCATTTTATTAATTTTAATCATTAACCAATCAAAATTAATTTCAATTAATCACGCATGATCAACTTTTAGACCTACGAAGCTGACGACCCCGACGAAGGAGTAGGCGAAGCTGACGACCCCGACGAGGTAGTAGGCAAAGATGACGACCCTGACGCCACCATGAAGCTGACGGCGTTTAGGCTGAAAGGGTAAGGTAAGCTAACGACCTTGATAAAGGATTGCTTGCCACCCATGATTGTGTATATAAGGAAATGTCTTGCTCTCCACGTTTGGTGATACCCAAAGGGATTCCTATAAGGAAAGGATCCCGCAAAATACGCCCAAGAAGACTTTTATAAGGAAAAGACTTCTAATCCAAGGAGGAGAGGTCAACTCTCTACTATTATAAAAACCCCAATACCCTCACAAATCAAGGTACGCACAATTTTACCCCTCTCTAGCACTCTAGAGTTGTGAACAAGAGATTTCTCTAACTTGACCGTCGGAGGGTATTTGGCCGGTACCACACCGGTACTCCTCTTAAGGTCTTCAGCTTTTGTATTGTGCAGGTTCTTGTCAAAAGCACGTGAGGACCGTGTGACTCATTGGTGATTTTTTCGGCATCATGAGTTGGCTCCATCTATGGGAAACGCGAGTAGTGTCGTAAGCCATAACTAACGCTTCCTCGACAAAAGAGTTGCATGGTACTCACTCGATCAATGGCAACCACCAACAACATTCAGGAAGACGAGCCACGACCGACTGCTCTAAAGAAACAAGTGCAGATCTTGACAGCAGCCGTCGAACGCCTCACGAAGCAAAACCAGGTCTTGGAAGAGCAACTATGTCAGAAGACAGGCAACAATATTACAGAAGACCTAGAAGATTCCAGTGCTGAGCGAAGAGACCGCGAAGGACCGGAAGGCAGTAACTCCCTGAGCGGACTAGAATGGCAAAATGTAAGCATCCCATCCCTTATGGATGCGACTCCACCCCCTGTTGTCGCGGAGATACATGTGATGAAGGAGCAAATGGAGGTGATGATGAATGCTCTCAAGGGACGAGTGTCTAGCGATCTTGACGATCTCATCAACCGCACTGATTCCTCGTTCACTGCTGCAGTCAACTTTTTCCCCCTGCCGCATAAGTTTCGCATGCTGCAGATAGATAGCTACGATGGAGTCAAGGATCCTCTAAACCACCTAGAGACCTTCAAGACCCTGATAAACCTCCAAGGAGTTGCGATGAAATCATGTGTAAGGCCTTCTTTACGATGCTGAAGGGTGCAACAAGAATTTGGTTCAGCCGATTAACGCCCAACTCCATCAGCACTTTCAAGGAGCTAAGTGCTCAGTTTACTGCGCATTTCATCGGGGGACACAGGTATAAGAAGTCTACAGCATACTTGGTAAGCATCAAGCAGCGGGAAGATGAGACGTTATGGTCTTGCATAGCACACTTTAACAAAGAGGCGCTTTCAATCGATGAAGCTGACGACAAGATACTTGTAGCCGCTTTCACAAATGGGCTGCGGAAGGGTAAGTTCCTATTTTCACTATACAAGAATGACCCGAAGACTATGTCGAACGTGCTTTACAGGGCAACCAAGTACATAAATGCTGAAGATGCGCTTCTGACTCGAGAGAAGAGAGAAAGGCAGGAGGATACGCGACACGACAGAGGGCGAAAGATGGCAAGAACTGGAGACGCTGGACGGACAGAAGCTACACCACACGTGGAACACCAAGCACCCATGGAAGTACTGCCAGTGAAAAGGATGGCATGAAAAGCAGCACCCATTTATTTCTAGTTTTCCTTAGTGAATTTTAGCTATACTCCTCAATTTTTGTATTTACTTTAGTTTTTGCTACAATAACTCTTTTAAAGCCCAAAGGGCAGGTCTTCGTTTTCTTTTTAAGAACTATTGTTTCTATGAATGCAGTGTTTATTATAATAAGAAGAGTTTATGCAGGCATGGCCAAAGTCGCCTACGGGTGAATGGTCACTACGCAAAGTCACCTACGGGTAGACACATGGCCAAAGTTGCCTACGGGCAGACGGTTACTACGCTAAGTCACCTACAGGTAGATGCTTGGCCAAAGTCGCCTACAGGTGAATGGTCACTACGTTAAGTCACCTACGGGTAGACGCATGACCGAAGTCGACTATGGGTGGATGATCACCATACTAAGTCGCCTACAAGTAGACGACCCGAAAAGGTGATGATGCACCAAAATGTAGTCACCTCAATTAGTCCACGACCCCAAGTGGACGACTTACAAGGTGGCAAGGTAACAACACTTAGTCACCTCAACAAGTCCACAAAGTGGATGAGTCTATTACTAAGTCCACAAAGTGGACGAGTCTACTACTAGGTCCACAAAGTAGACGAGTCTATAGCTAAGTCCACAAAGTGGATGAATTTATTACCAAGTCTACAAAGTAGACGAGCCTAGGACCACGAAGTGGACGGGCCTATCACCAAAGTCTACAAACTAGACGAGTTTAATATAAGTCCAAAAGTTGGACAAAAAACCATTACCAAGCTTACAAAGCAAACTAGCCCAAGTTCACAAAGTGGACGGGCATATTACCAAGTCTACGAAGTAGATGAGCCTAAGTCCACATAGTGGACGACCCCACAAAAGTGGACGAGATTATTACTAAATCCACAAAGTGAGCAACCTCATTACAAAGTCCACAAGGCAGTGGACAGATCCACCATAAATGGACAGACTTAAACACAGACAGGTCTATAATTTGGTTCATCCCATGAAGATGGGTTAGTAAAATAAAGTCCACAAAACAATGGATGGATCCACAACAAGTGGACAGGCCTAACTAAACTGACGGGTGCGTCTCTAAACTTGCGAAAACATATCTTGAGGCATCACATATAAATGACCCTTCCACGACGTTAACTCCATAACCCATCAGCTAAAGCTGACGAGACAATGGAGTAAGGGGCAGCTAATAAGGGAAATTTTGTAATTAACCCATAACAAAATAAAAGGCGACGGACATAACAAGGTTGTCAACTTCACTCATGAGAGACAACCTTGTTGTAAAGTCTACAGCTCCACCCCATACCTGGCGGCTGCATCTTGGGCACAGTAAGCTGAAGAGAGTAAGCTGAAGACAGTAAGCTGAAGAAAGTAAAGCTAAAGATTGTAAGCTGAAGACAGTAAGCTGAAGATAGTAAGCTGAAGATAGTAAAGCTGAAGATAGTAAGCTAAAGATAGTAAGCTGAAGACAGTAAGCTGAAGACGGTAAAGCTGAAGACAGTAAACTGAAGACAGTAAGCTGAAGATAGTAAAGCTAAAGATAGTAAGCTGAAGACAGTAAGCTGAACACAGTAAGCTGAAGATAGTAAGCTGAAGACATTAAAGTTGAAGACTTCACGCAAGATGAAGCCGTCAGTATCTAAGCTGAAGACTTCATGCAAGATGACGCAAGATGAAACTGTCAGTATCTACGGGCGAACAAACGAACAAAGTCATAGCAAGCTTACGGGATTGATCGACATTTTAAAACACCGATGGGCACCAGATCCTCATAGCAAGCTAAGTCCAACCTACGAGTGAACAAACGAACAAAGTCACCTAAGGGTAAACGGTCTAATGTAAAGTCATCCCCAAGAGGGACGGACGATGACCAAAGTTGCATATAGGTGGACGGACAACCAAAGTCGCCTACGGGTGGACAGAAAACTAAGTTTGCCTACAAGTGAATGGTCCAAAGTAAAGTTATCGCCAAGATGGAAAGACAACGACCAAAGTTGCCTACGGGTGGACAAAAAACCAAAGTCACCTACGGTGGACAATCCAAAGTATAAGTCTTCCTACCTACGGGTGGATGGATGAACTAAGCCACTTACGAGTACCTTGGTAAGAAAAAATAATTTTAAGTCCCCCTGCCTACGGGTGGATAAACGAACCAATCCACTAACAAGTGTCTTGGTAAAAGATCTTCCTACTTACAGGGTGACGAATGATCCAAGCGATCCTTTAAAGATAATTAACTCAAATAAAAATCATTGAACCAAGTCACCAAGGTGACGAACGATCCCCCAGAGATGACCGCGTCAAGTAGCAATCCTCCGATGACAATTGACTTAAATTGCTTATGGAGTGGGGGGCAAGAAAAAACCTCTAATACTCTATGATTACAACACAAGCCTTTTTATTCCATACTCGTCCACTTACATGACAACTACGGAATGGGGGGCAACTGATAAGGATATTTTTAGACCTACGTAGCTGACAACCCTAACGAGGTAGTAGGTGAAGCTGACGACCCCAACGAGGGAGCAGGTGAAGCTGACGACCACGACGAGGGAGTAGGCGAAGCTGACAACCCTAACGAGGTAGTAGGCGAAGCTGACGACCCTGACGAGGCAAAGCTTACGACCCTAACGAAGTAGTAGGTGAAGCTGACGACCCTGACGAGGGAGTAGGTGAAACTGATGACCCTGACGAGGGAGTAGGCGAAGTTGACGACCCTGACGAGGGAGTAGACGAAGTTGACGACCCTGACGAGGTAGTAGGCAAAGCTGACGACCCTGACGCCACCATGAAGTTGACGGCGTTAAGGTTGAAGGGGTAAGGTAAGCTGACGACCTTGATAAAGGATTGCTTGCCACCCATGAGTGCATATATAAGGAAATGTCTTGCTCTCCACATTTAGTGATACCCAAAGGGATTCTTATAAGGAATGGATCCCCCAAAATACGCCTAAGAAGACTCCTATAAGGAAAAGACTTCTAATCCAAGGAGAAGAGGTCAACTTTCTACTACTATAAAAACCCACAAATCAAGGAATGCACAAATTTACCCCTCTCTAGCACTCTAGAGTTGTGAACAAGAGATTTCTCTAACTTGACCGTCGGAGAGTATTTGGCCGGTACCACACCGGTACTTCTCTTAAAGTCTTCAACTTTTGTATTGTGCAGGTTCTTGTCAAGAGCACGTGAGGACCGTGTGGCTTACTGGTGATTTTTTCGGCATCATCAACTATGCCAAAAGTGCATTGGAACGTGAATCTGAAATCTGCTACTTAATTAGCACGTTTTTGAAGTGTTTTCCAACTCTAAAACTATATTTGGACGAATTTCAGTGTTATTTTCATGATAAACCTCATTCCAAAGTGATAATTAGGACTTTTAAAATAATTATTTTGACTATAATTATCCCAAAAGCCTAATTATCTACAGTCTTTAAATATTATTAGCTTATTTGTTTTAATCCCATGCAACAAATCTCATTTTAAGAAAAATACTTAACTATTCACAAAAATTCATTTTATTAATTTTAATCGTTAACCAATCAAAATTAGTTTCAATTAATCACACATGATCAGCTTTTAGACCTACGAAGCTGACGACCCTAACGAGGTAGTAGGCGAAGCTGACGACCCCGACGAAGGAGTAGGCGAAGCTGACGACCCTGACGAAGGAGTAGGCGAAGCTGACGACCCTGACGAGGGAGTAGGCGAAGCTAATGACCCCGACGAGGTAGTAGGCAAAGCTGACGACCCTGACGCCACCATGAAGCTGACAGCGTTAAGGCTGAAGGGGTAAGGTATGCTAACGACCTTGTTAAAGGATTGCTTGCCACCCATGATTGCGTATATAAGGAAATGTCTTGCTCTCCACGTTTGGTGATACCTAAAGGGATTCCTATAAGGAAAGGATCCCGCAAAATACGCCCAAGAAGACTCCTATAAGGAAAAGACTTCTTATCCAAGGAGGATAGGTCAACCCTCTACTATTATTAAAACCCTAATACCCTCACAAATCAAGGTACGCACAATTTTACCCCTCTCTAGCACTCTAGAGTTGTGAACAAGAGATTTCTCTAAGCTGACGACCCTGACGAGGCAAAGCTAACGACCCTGACGAAGTAGTAGGCGAAGCTGATGACCCTGACGATGAAGTAGGCGAAACTGATGACCCTGACGAGGGAGTAGGCGAAGCTGACGACCCCGTCGAGGTAGTAGGCAAAGCTGACGACCCTGACGCCACTATGAAGCTGACGGCATTAAGGCTGAAGGGGTAAGGTAAGCTAACGACCTTGATAAAGGATTGCTTGCCACCCATGATTGCGTATATAAGGAAATGTCTTGCTCTCCACGTTTGGTGATACCCAAAGGGATTCCTATAAGGAAAGGATCCCGCAAAATACGCCCAAGAAGACTCCTATAAGGAAAAGACTTCTAATCCAAGGAGGAGAGGTCAACTCTCTACTACTATAAAAACCCCAATACCCTCACAAATCAAGGTACGCACAATTTTACCTCTCTCTAGCACTCTAGAGTTGTGAACAAGAGATATCTCTAACTTGACCGTCGGAGGGTATTTGGCCGGTACCACACCGGTACTCCTCTTACGGTCTTCAACTTTTGTACTGTGCAGGTTCTTGTCAAGAGCACGTGAGGACCGTGTGACTCACTGATGATTTTTTCGGCATCATGAGTTGGCTCCGTCTATGGGAAACGCGAGTAGTGTCGTAAGCCACAACTAACGCTTCCTTGATGAAAGAGTTGCATGGTACTCACTCGATCAATGGCAACCACCAACAACGTTTAGGAAGACGAGCCACGACCAACTGCTTTAGAGAAACAAGTGCAGATCTTGACAGCGGCCGTCGAACGCCTCACGAAGCAAAACTAGGTCTTGGAAGAGCAACTTTGTCGGAAGACAGGCAACAATATTACAGAAGACCTAGAAGATTCCAGTGCTGAGCGAAGAAACCGCGAAGGACCGGAAGGCAGTAACTCCCTAAGCGGACTAGAGTGGCAAAATGTAAGAATCCCATCCCTTATGGATGCGACTCCACCCCCTGTTGTCGCGGAGATACATGCGATGAAGGAGCAAATGGAGGTGATGATGAATGCTCTCAAGGGACGAGTGTCCAGCGATCTTGACGATCTCATCAACCGCACTGATTCCTCATTCACTGCCGCAGTTAACTTTTTCCCCCTACCGCATAAGTTTCGCATGCTGCAGATAGATAGCTACGACGGAGTCAAGGATCCTCTAGACCATCTAGAGACCTTCAAGACCCTGATAAACCTCCAAGGAGTTGCGATGAAATCATGTGTAGGGCCTTCCTTACGATGCTGAAGGGTGCAGCAAGAATTTGGTTCAGCCGATTAACGCCCAACTCCATCAGCACTTTCAAGGAGCTAAGTGCTTAGTTTACTGCGCACTTCATCGGGGGACACAGGTATAAGAAGTCTACAGCATGCTTGGTAAGAAACAAGCAGCAGGAAGATGAGACGCTATGGTCTTACATAGCACACTTTAACAAAGAGGCGCTTTCAATCGATGAAGCTGACGACAAGATACTTGCAGCCGCTTTCACAAATGGGCTGCAGAAGGGTAAGTTCCTATTTTCACTATACAAGAATGACCCGAAGACTATGTCGGACGTGCTTTACAGGGCAACCCAGTACATGAATGCTGAAGATGCGCTTCTGACTCGAGAGAAGAGAGAAAGGCAGGAGGATACGCGACACGACAGAGGGCGAAAGATAGCAAGAACTAGAGACGCTGGATGGACAGAAGCTACACCACCCGTGGAACACCAAGCACCTATGGAAGTACTGCCAGTGAAAAGGATGGCATGAAGAGCAGCACCCCTTTATTTCTAGTTTACCTTAGTGAATTTTAGCTATACTCCTCAATTTTTCTATTTACTTTAGTTTTTGTTACAATAACTATTTTAAAGCCCAAAGGGCAGGTCTTCGTTTTCTTTTTAAGAACTATTTTTTCTATGAATGCATGGTTTATTATAATAAGAAGAGTTTATACAGGCATGGTCAAAGTCGCCTACAGGTGAATGGTCACTACGCAAAGTCACCTACGGGTAGACACATGGCCAAAGTTGCCTACGGGCAGACGGTTACTACGCTAAGTCACCTACAGGTAGATGCTTGGCCAAAGTCGCCTACAGGTGAATGGTCACTACGTTAAGTCACCTATGGGTAGACGCATGACCGAAGTCGACTATGGGTGGATGATCACCATACTAAGTCGCCTACAAGTAGACGACCCGAAAAGGTGATAAGGCACCAAAATGTAGTCACCTCAATTAGTCCACGACCCCAAGTGGATGACTTACAAGGTGACAAGGTAACAACACTTAGTCACCTCAACAAGTCCACAAAGTGGATGAGTCTATTACTAAGTCCACAAAGTGGACGAGTCTACTGCTAAGTCCACAAAGTGGATGAATTTATTACCAAGTCTACAAAGTAGACGAGCCTAGGACCACGAAGTGGACGGGCCTATCACCAAAGTCTACAAAGTAGACGAGTTTAATATAAGTCCAAAAGTTGGACAAAAAACCCTTACCAAGCTTACAAAGCAAACTAGCCCAAGTTCACAAAGTGGACGGGCATATTACCAAGTCTACGAAATAGATGAGCCTAAGTCCACAAAGTGGACGACCCCACAAAAGTGGACGAGATTATTACTAAATCCACAAAGTGAGCAACCTCATTACAAAGTCCACAAGACAGTGGACAGATCCACCATAAATGGACGGACTTAAACACAGACAGGTCTGTAATTTGGTTCATCCCATGAAGATGGGTTAGTAAAATAAAGTCCACAAAACAATGGATGGATCCACAACAAGTGGACGGACCTAACTAAATAGACGGGTGCGTCTCTAAACTTGCGAAAACATATCTTAAGGCATCACACATAAATGACCCTTCCACGACGTTAACTCCATAACCCATCAGCTAAAGCTGACGAGACAATGGAGTAAGGAGCAGCTGATAAGGGTAATTTTGTAATTAACCCATGACAAAACAAAAGGCGGTGGACATAACAAGGTTGTCAACTTCACTCATGAGAGACAACCTTGTTGTAAAGTCTACAGCTCCACCTCATACCTGGCGGCTGCATCTTGGGCATAGTAAGCTGAAGAGAGTAAGCTGAAGAGAGTAAGCTGAAGAAAGTAAAGCTAAAGATTGTAAGCTGAAGACAGTAAGCTGAAGATAGTAAGCTGAAGATAGTAAAGTTGAAGATAGTAAGCTAAAGAGAGTAAGCTGAAGACAGTAAGCTAAAGACAGTAAAGCTAAAGACAGTAAACTGAAGACAGTAAGCTGAAGATAGTAAAGCTAAAGATAGTAAGCTGAAGACAGTAAGCTGAAGATAGTAAGCTGAACACAGTAAGCTGAACACAGTAAGCTGAAGATAGTAAGCTGAAGACAGTAAAGCTGAAGACTTCACGCAAGATGAAGCCGTCAGTATCTAAGCTGAAGACTTCATGCAAGATCACGCAAGATGAAACTGTCAGTATCTACGGGTGAACAAACGAACAAAGTCATAGCAAGCTTACGGGATTGATCGACATTTTAAAACACCGATGGGCACCAGATCCTCATAGCAAGCTAAGTCCAACCTACGGGTGAACAAACGAACAAAGTCACCTAAGGGTAAACGGTCCAATGTAAAGTCATCCCCAAGAGGGACGGACGATGACCAAACTTGCATATAGGTGGACGGACAACCAAAGTCGCCTACGGGTGGACAGAAAACTAAGTTTGCCTACAAGTGAATGGTCCAAAGTAAAGTTATCCCCAAGATGGAAAGACAACGACCAAAGTTACCTACGGGTGGACAAAAAACCAAAGTCACCTACGGTGGACAATCCAAAGTATAAGTCTTCCTACCTACGGGTGGACGGATGAACAAAGCCACTTACGGGTACCTTGGTAAAAAAAAATTTTTTAAGTCCCCCTGCCTACGGGTGGATAAACGAACCAATCCACTAACAAGTGTCTTGGTAAAAGATCTTCCTACTTACAGGGTGACGAATGAGCCAAGCGATCCTCTAAAGATAATTAACTCAAATAGAAATCATTGAACCAAGTCACTATGGTGACAAATGATCCCCCAGAGATGACCACGTCAAGTAGCAATCCTCCGATGACAATTGACTTAAATTGCTTATGGAGTGGGGGGCAAGAAAAAACCTCTAATACTCTACGATTACAACACAAGCCTTTGTATTCTGTACTCGTCCACTTACATGACAACTACGGAATGGGGGGCAACTGATAAGGATATTTTTAGACCTACGAAGCTGACGACCCTAACGAGGTAGTAGGTGAAGCTGACGACCGCAACGAGGGAGCAGGTGAAGCTGACGACCCCGACGAGGGAGCAGGCGAAGCTGACAACCCTAACGAGGTAGTAGGCGAAGCTGACGACCCTGACGAGGGAGTAGGCGAAGCTGACGACCCTGACGAGGGAGTAGGCGAAGCTGACGACCCCGACAAGGTAGTAGGCAAAGCTGACGACCCTGACGCCACCATGAAGTTGACGGCGTTAAGGTTGAAGGGGTAAGGTAAGCTGACGACCTTGATAAAGGATTGCTTGCCACCCATGATTGCGTATATAAGGAAATGTCTTGCTCTCCACGTTTAGTGATACCCAAAGGGATTCCTATAAGGAAAGGATCCCCCAAAATACGCCCAAGAAGACTCTTATAAGGAAAAGACTTCTAATCCAAGGAGAAGAGGTCAACTTTCTACTACTATAAAAACCCCAATACCCTCACAAATCAAGGTATGCACAATTTTACCCCTCTCTAGCACTCTAGAGTTGTGAACAAGAGATTTCTCTAACTTGACCATCGGAGAGTATTTGGCCGGTACCACACCGGTACTTCTCTTAAAGTCTTCAGCTTTTGTATTGTGTAGGTTCTTGTCAAGAGCACGTGAGGACCATGTGGCTCACTGGTGATTTTTTCGGCATCATCAACTATGCCAAAAGTGCATTGGAACGTGAATCTGAAATCTGCTACTTAAGTAGCACGTTTTTGAAGTGTTTTCCAACTCTAAAACTATATTTGGACGAATTTCAGTGTTATTTTCATGATAAACCTCATTCCAAAGTGATAATTAGGACTTTTAAAATAATTATTTTGAATATAATTATCCCAAAAGCCTAATTATCTACAGTCTTTAAATATTATTAGCTTATTTGTTTTAATCCCATGCAACAAATCTCATTTTAAGAAAAATACTTAACCATTCACAAAAATTCATTTTATTAATTTTAATCATTAACCAATCAAAATTAGTTTCAATTAATCACACATGATCAGCTTCACCCCATACAATGCATGTAGACCATGAAAACTTGATCTTGTGATATCTTTCAATACGACAATCCGATTTGGGAATTGAACATATCGTCGCAATTGTTAGAATTTCAAGATCATTTTTATGATATGTAATAAATGAATTAAAGTATGTAATGCAACTCTAAATATTTGGGTATATGAATGGTCACTTTAGTCATCTTCCAAGATTAAATTATAGGTGCAAAATTGAGTGTTTACACTTGGCAAGCAACAAAGAAGTCCTTTTCCAAGTGGGAGATTATGGAGAGCACCTAACCATTAGAGCTAGTGCACATGAATATTTACGATCCATTTCATCAAATTTCTGTTGGAGGTAACAAATATTTCATGTTCTTTACTGATGATTTGAGTAGAAAATTATGGGTTTAATTTATCAAAGAAAAATCTGCTCTGCAGCTTTCATTATATTCAAAAGTTTCATGGCACATGTTGAAGTGGAAAGTGGTTATAAGATCAAAATACTTAGATCTAACAGAGGTGGTGAGTACACCTCAAATGAATTTCAAGATTATTACAAGAAAAATGGAATCAAGCAACAGTTTACAACTACATACACACCGCAGCAAAATGGCATTGCAAAGAGGAAAAATTGGATGATCCTTGATATGACAAGGACCATGCTTAAAGAAAAATGTTTTCCAAAGCATTTTTGGGTAGAAGCAATGGCATGTGCAACCTATTTAGTCAATCGATGCCCTTCAAAAAATATGACACCATAAGAGGCGTGGAGTGGCTACAAACCAAGTGTGTCGCACTTAAGAAATTTTGGGTGTATTGCATATGCTTTTGTGCCTGAGACTAAGAGAAAGAAGTTGGATGATCGTGGGGAGAAGTGCATCTTTATTAGGTCTAATGAGGAGTCGAAAGCTTACAAACTCTACAATCCACTTACTGACAAAGTAGTGGTGAGTAGAGATGTCATTTTCAATGAAGATAAGTCATGGGGATGGAACAATGACATCACAAGTAAAGAAAAGCCACTTGAGTTAGAAGGGCAAGAAGAAGATGTGAATTATGAAGGTTTAGAGAGACCTCCCTCAACACCCCACCACTATGCATCATCAACAGACACTTCATCAATCTGAAGCCTAGGTAGTATTTCTCCATCTCCAACACCAATCAAAATGAGAGGCCTAGATAATATCTATGCACAAACTGAAGAGACAAATCTCTTTTTTTTGAATGTGGACCATGAGCCTTTTACTTTCAAAGAAGCTGTGAAAGAGAATTTTTGGAGGAATGCCATTGAAGAAGAAAAAAAAAAAAAAAACATGGGAATTGACTACACTTCCCCCAGGTTAAAGAACCATTGGTGTGAAATGAGTGTATGAGATTAAGCACACAATTGATGGGAGGATTGAGCGCTAGTATGCAAGACTTGCAGCTAAAGGTTACAAGCAAAAGTATGGGGTACACTATGAAGAAGTCTTTGCTTTAGTACTAAGACTTGACATGGTGAGGATGTTGATTTCTCCTGTAGCACATCATAGTTGGAAAATATACCAACTAGATGTCAAATTGGCATTCTTAAATGGCATACTTGAAGAAGAGGTGTATGTAGAATAGCCTGAAGGTTTTGTGGTTGAAGGAGAAGAAGACAAGGTGTATCATTTGAAGAAAGCTTTATATAGGTTAAAGCAAGCTCCTTGAGCTTGGAATTCTCATATTGACAGCTATTTTCAAGGAAATGGTTTTGTTAAGTGTCCTTATGAACATGCAGTCTACATCAAGAAGAATGCCCATGATGAAATTCTTATAGCCTGCCTTTATGTTGATGATTTGTTATTCACAGAAAATAGTAAGCAAATTTTCCATGAGTTTAAACAGGCTATGTTTAAGGAGTTCGAGATGACTGACTTTGGACTTATGTCATTTTTCCTTGGGATTGTGGTATGATAGCAACCAAATGACATTTTCATATGTTAGAAAAAATATGCAAAGGAATTGCTTGACAAATTTAATATGAAAAATTGCAATGCTGTCAATACACCTATTGCAATGGTTCTAAAAGTAACAAGAGAAAGAGAAGGGAAAATTATAGATCCAACTCTATTTAGGAGTTTGATTGAAAGTTTAAGGTACCTTTTAAGCACAAGGCCAGACATTGTTTATATTGTTGGGATTTTGAGCAAATATATGGAGAAACCAAAGGAATCTCACTGGCTTGTAGCAAAGAGGGTCCTAAGATATATAAAAGGTACCATGGATTTGGTCTTTTATATTCATATAATAATAATGCTACACTTGGATGTCCAAAAGGTAGAGTATTGTAGCTTTGTCAACATGTGAAGCCAAATATGTGGCAACATCCACTTCTGTTTGTGAAGCAATATGGTCGAAGAAGTTATTAAATGAATTTGATCATCCACAAGAAGAATCCATAATTATTTATGTGGATGACAAGTTTGCCCTAAAACTTTCTAAAAATCCAGTTCAACATGGAAAGAGAAAACATATTGACATGAAGTATCATTTCTTGAGAGATTATATGAAACAGAAAGTTGTGAAGCTCTAATATTGCAATACAGAAGAGCAAGTAGTAGACTGATAGGCCAAGAATGTATTGATCCCTTGTGATGAATTAACCAATTAATTAGCCAAGTTAATTAATTAATTCAATTTGCATGCAAAAAGCATGGTAGCACAAACAAATCACTAACTAAGTTAAAATGCAGTGGAAAATAAATTGACACGGCAATTTGTTTACAAATAGGGAAAACCTACATGACAAAAACCCCACTAGGTGATTTTAAGGTCACCACTCCTGAGTAAAGGAATCCCAGTACCTTATACCAACTTACAGTTGAACCCTTACCCCAATACCCAATTGGACTTACTCTATAGTGACAATCTCTCCCTTTAATGCATGGTTCCCAATACGTGACTAACCAATTCGATGCATGGATCCCAGTATGCGGCTTACTCACCAACTTGAGAAAGATGTTGGCTGCAAAATTCTTCAGTTCATTAACACGATGAAGATCTCGAAACTCCTTAGTTACAAAACCTTATAGTGTACAAACACAACAGCTTCTTGAATAGAAAAAGATGAACTAGAGCATATGTCTCCAGTTCACAATATGCATGTGAAAATCTTTTGCATTGAGTTGCATCATCTGTGACAACCCTTAAAAAAATCCTTATATATGTTTAGGGTTGTGGGAAAACAAAGCCCAAACATATATTCACGGATTGGAGTGAAATCAGCTCTGAAAAAACTGAATTTCATAAACCTTGATAGATACCTTATCTGTCGAGCAGTTGTCGAGCATTGGGCTGAAACAACTTTTTAAACTTCGATAGATACTAGTTGTCGAGCTTTAAAATCCAACACTTTTCAACTTGTTTCTTGAACAGACTTGCATGGCTTTTACACTTGAACTTGAAACCTTGTTCCTTGAAGTATTAAACACATCCTAGATCTACCCATTTACAAGTAAAGTGCATTTTGTTAAAGGATTAGCCAATTCTATATTGACATATGTTCCTAACATTGATTCACATATGTCCTAACACAGACAATTTTACCAAAACCTTACTAGTTGATAGATTCAAAAGATTTAGTGTTAAGACATATATGAATCATGTTAAGAACATATGTCAATATAGAATTGGCTAATCCTTTGACAAAATGCACTTTACTTGTAATTGGGTAAATCTAGGATGTGTTTAATGCTTTAAGGAACAAAGTTTCAAGTTCAAGTATTAAATCCATGCAAGTCTGTCCAAGAATCAAGTGAAAAAATGCTAGATTTTAAAGCTCAATAACTAGTATCTATCGAGGTTTAAAAGGCTGTTTAAGCCCAATGCTTGACAGTTGCTCGATAGATAGGGTATCTATCGAGATTTAAGAAAATTAGATTTTACATTCTGATTTTCATCCAATCCGTGTATAGATGCTTGGGCTTTCTTTTCTCACAACCCTAAACATATATAATGATTGTTTTAAGGGTTGTCACAGTTGATGCAAGTGAGTGCAACTTGATGCAAAAGTTTTTTCACAAACATATTGTGAATCGGAGACATACGCCTTAGTTCATCTTTCTCTTCAAGAAGCTGTTGTATTTGTACACCGTAGGGTTTTGTAACCAAGGAGCTTCATGATCTTCATCATATTGATGAACTGAAGAACTTTGTAGCCAACTTCCTTCTTAAGTTGGTGTGTAAACCACGTACTGGAATCCACGCATTGAATTGGTTAGTCACGTACTAGGAGCTGTGCATTGAAAGGAGAGATTGTCACTACAGAACAAGTCCAATTGGATATTTGGATAAGAGTTCAATTGTAGGATGGTATAAGGTACTGGGATTCCTTTACTTGTAACCGTATATTGTAATAATAGTGAATTCTCATGAGTGGTGACCTTAAAATCACCCGGTGGAGTTTTTGTCATATAGCCCCATTCATAAAAAAAAAATCACCGTGTCAATTTATTTTTTGCTGCATATTAACTTAGTTGGTGATTTGTTTGTGCTACCATGCGTATTGCATGTTAATTAACTTAATTAATTAACTTGGCTAATTAATTGATTAATTTATCACAAGGGGTCAATACATCCTTGAACTATCAAGTGGTAACACTCTAATCAGGGTTAATCTTTGTTGTGTGATCCATTGACCCCTGTTTGTCATGGATAAATGACAGTCTCTTATTATACCTCATTTATTTGATGGCACTAACTATGCTTACTGGAAAGTATGCATGAATGCTTTCTTGCAGTCTTTAGATGAGAAAGTGTGGCAAGATGTGGAGATGGGCTAGACCAAGCCAAAGGAATCACCGGCTGATTGGGATGATGCTAAGATAAGGGCATTGAATGCTTTATTCAGTGCGGTCACAAATGAGGTGTTAAAGAAGATATCTTCTACTGAAACTACGAAGGAAGCATGGACCATCCTCCAAGAAACCTATGAAGGAACCAAGGCTGTCTAGGATGTGTTTAATACTTCAAGAAACAAGGTTTCAAGTTCAAGTGTTAAACCCATACAATTCTATCCAAGAATCAAGTGAAGAAGTGCTAAATTTTAAAGCTCAACAGCTAGTATCTATCGAGGTTTAAAAGGCTGTTTAAGCCCGATACTCGACAGCTACTTGATAAATAAGGTATCTATCGAGATTTAAGAAAATTAGATTTTTAGTTCTAATTTTCATCCAATCCATGTATAGATGTTTGGGCTTTCTTTCTCACAACCCTAAATATATATAAGGATTGTTTTAAGGGCCGTCACAGCTGATGCAAGTAAGTGCAACTTGATGCAAAGGTTTTTCACTAGCATATTGTGAACCAAAGACACATGCCCTAGTTCATCTTTCTCTTCAAGAAGCTGCTATGTTTGTACACCATAGGGTTTTGTAACCAAAGAGCTTCATAATCTTCATCGTGTTGATGAATTGAAGAACTTTGCAGCCAACATTCTTCTCAAGTTGGTGTGTAAGCCGTGTACTGGGATTCCCGCATTGAATTGGTTAATCACGTACTGGGAGCTGTGCATTGAAAGGAGAGATTGTCACTATGAACAAGTCCAATTGGGTATTAGGGTAAGGGTTCAACTGTAGGTTGGTATAAGGTACTGAGATTCCTTTACTTGTAACCGTTTGTTGTGATAATAGTGAATTCTCGAGAGTGGTGACCTTAAAATCACCCGATGAGGTTTTTGCAGTGTAGGTTTTCCCCATTCGTAAACAAATCACCGTGTCAATTTATTTTCCGCTGCATATTAACTTAGTTGGTGATTTGTTTGTACTACCTCGCGTATTACATGTTAATTAACTTAATTAATTCACTTGGTTAATTAATTGGTTAATTTATCACAAGGAGTCAATACATTCTTGGCCTGTCATTTAGGACAATGCTTGGTGTGAAGATGCTTTTGGTTTAAGGGGGAGTGTTGGAAGTGATAAACCAAAAAATGCCTCTTGATATTTCATAATAGTTTGTCTTTTGTTTTTCCATATCTGTTTGTGTCTATTGTTATTCTATAACATTTGTATCTTTGAGTCTTCCACATTCTAGAATTTTCTGTTACTAAACAAAGAGTTATGACAATAATGACAGCTCTTGTAACTTCACCCTATAAAAGAGGATAGATGTATGATGTAAAGTGTATGAGAGAAAAAATTCTAGTGAGCTCTCAAGGTAGCAGCCTAATCTCTTTGTTTGTGAGTTTGAAGTACTCTAAAAAAAATTTTCATTCCTTTTTTTCTTGTGAGTACTTTGTTGAATTGTAAGTCAAGACTTTGTAAAGCCAACAATTTCCTTATTGAATATTGATTAGTAACTAGATGTCTGTTGTTGGATTGTATCTTTGATTACTGAGATACTTTCTTTAATTGAATATTCTTAGTTTACATTGTTTATAAGTCCTTTTATCATTATTGCGTGATGAGTGATGACAATTGACAACCAAATGTGAAATGGAAAAGTAAAATTGGAAAACTGGGAAAGAAAAAACTGCAAGAAGCGGTAATTATCATCATCAGTCCAAAAAAACCCTCCATATATAGTCAGCATGGAAACAACTTACATGAATGGATTGGAAGCAATACCACATTTATCAATGATCGGTCCCCAGAACTTGGGAGTTTATTCGTGTTCTCCACAAAGAACAATAGCCACTCAGATATAGCAATTAGCCGTATAGCAAAAGTCCAGTTTAAAGTTGGCTACACAGCTAATGAAAGCCAAATTAACTGTCAAAACGTCGAACTCTATAAGACTCAGTAATCGTTAGTCATTAATCACCAGCATCAATCCAGAACACTCGCAGTTAGCCGTATAGGAAAAGTCCAGTTTAAATAATAAGTTGGCTACACAGCTAATGAAAGCCAAATTAATTGTCAAAACGTCGAACTCTATAAGACTTAGTAATCGTTAGTCATCAATCACCAGCATCAATCCAGAACACTCGTGCATAAAATCCGAATGGAAGCAACTTAAAAGATAGGTCTAACTTGAAATTTGGTTGGCAGAACTTTGGAGTTCATTCTTATCCATTAAGAACAATAGCTAGCCACACATGGAGCTATACATGGACTAGAGTGGCTTAAAAAAATATTAATATATTAATAGATACTAATTTTAGCAATTTAGTTTAATAAAATTACACATTGCTCCCCTTAATAATGTCATCAATTCTTTTAAGAGTAATGTTATAGCCACAAACGTTTTTATAACGTTTTTACAAATTATTGAGGTAGCAAATTTTTATTGATTCGCACACTTGCATCACTTTTTACTTATTAATTTTTTACTTATTAATAACCACTCACCACATTAGCAATTTATAAAATTCTTGTAGTTTTCGCTTTAGCATTTTCTACATTTTAAAGGCCATAAAAATTAATAGATTAAATCTAAAAAAAAATATATAAGCCCAAAAAAATTAGTCCTGCAAAAAAATTACCAATAATAAGGCTAAAAAAAAAATTAAATTCAATCAATCTATTTTACCCCAACTAATCAGCTTGGCCATTTAAAAAATTTTAAACAAAAATTGGAAAGAACTTAGAAGATAGGTCTTACTTGAAATTTGGTTGGCAGAACTTTGGAGTTCATTCTTATCCATTAAGAACAATAGCTAGCCACACATGGAGCTATACATGGACTAGGGTGGCTTAAAAATTAGTATATTAATAGGTTCTAATTTTAGTAATTTAATTCAATAAAATTACACATTGCCCTCCTTAACAATGTCATCAATTCTTTTATGAGTAATGTTATAACCACAAACATTTTTACAAATTATGGAGGTAGCAAATTCTTATTGGTTCGCATACTTGCATCACTTTACTTATTAATAATCACTCACCACATTAGTAATTTTGTAAAATTTTTGTAATTTTCACTTTAACATTTTCCATATTTTAAAGGCCATAAAAATTAATGAATTAAATCTAAAACAAAATATACAAGCCCAAAAAAATTACAAATAATAAAGCTAAAAAAAAAAAAATTAAGTCCAATCAATCTATTTTACCCCAAACAATCAACTTAGCCATTTTAAAAATTTTAAACAAAAATTCTTAATGATAAATCAGTCGAGTCAAAGGCCGGAATCGCCACACACAACTACCAGCAGACCTGCCCCCTTAAGTCCTAGTCCTAGCTCCATATTCTAGCCACACATTACAGTCAGTAATATTACAACAGTCCATTTGATACACTAAAATTAACCGTTAAAGTCACCCTTAACTTGCCAACACATTAAAAAAAAGGGACCACTTTCCTTCCCAAGATACGCATCACAATTATTAGGGATGCTCATCTCCTATATATAGGGAAAATGTATGCTTTCTTCCTCACCATTTATAACCAAAGCCATTGCCAAAGAACCCTCTTTGGTTTGTATACAATGGCTTTAACACACAAAAAAAAACTTATCACAATCATGTTTTTTATTCTAGAGACTTTGATATCCCAAGCCATGTGCCGCACTTTGCTTGAAGACTCCCTTGCTGAGAGACATGAGCAATGGATGGTTCAGTATGGACGCAGCTACAAAGATAGTGCGGAGAAGGAAAAGCGTTTTAAGATATTCAAGGACAACGTAGAATATATAGACAAATTCAATAATGAAGGGAATCGCACTTTCAAGCTAAGTGCCAATGTATTTGCAGACTTAACCAATGAAGAATTTGTTGCCTCTCATACTGGATACAAGATTTCCACCCAACCAAGTTCTCTCAAAGCAAAAAGTTTTAAGTATGAAAACCTTACAGAAATTCCAATGACCATGGATTGGAGAAAGAAAGGAGCCGTTACCTCCATAAAGGACCAAGGCCGTTGTGGTAAGAGGATCACAGTACCCAACACTCATAAGTTTGGCTTCAATTCCCGTAATTATTGTTCTCATAAAAATATATCACTTATAATTGATTCTTATACACGCAGGATGTTGCTGGGCCTTTTCAGCAGTGGCAGCCGCAGAAGGGATCACCCAAATCAAAACCGGCAACTTGATCTCTTTGTCTGAGCAACAACTACTGGACTGTGCTGTGGAAGGCAATCATGGCTGCAACGGTGGTTGGATGGATAATGCTTTTAGATATATAATAAAAAACCAAGGACTCTCTACTGAAGAAAAATACCCATATGAGACCATGGAAGGAACTTGTGACCATGAAAAGGAATCTATTTATGCAGCTCAGATAAGTGCATTTGAAGATGTACCTTCCAATAATGAGGAGGCATTACTACAGGCAGTGGCCAACCAACCAGTTTCAATTGCCCTCGATGGTTCTGGTCGCAACTTTCAATTATATGACGGCGGAGTTTTCATGAAAGAGTGTGGGACTAATTTAACACATGCCGTTACTGCAATTGGGTATGGAACAAGTGATGATGGTACCAAGTACTGGTTAATGAAGAATTCGTGGGGCACCCGTTGGGGTGAGAATGGTTACATGAGGATTCAGAGAGACACCGGTGCTCCAGAAGGTCTTTGTGGCCTAGCCCAGAAAGCGTCCTATCCTGTTGCTTAGATACTCCAATGGTGACATATCAAGTCACCTATGGCTATGATACTTAAAGTATTGCTCTCTCTTTCACTATATCTATGTTAAATTTGTTACGGCTGTGAAAATGCCTGTACTGCTTCTTGCAACTTCAAAATATGAACGTTGTAATAAATAAATTTGTTAGCTACTGCTAGTATTTAGTAATGTAATGATAGCTTATAAAAATCTTCACATTTCTTTCACTATATGTATGTTAAATTTGTTACGGCTGTGAAAATGCATGTGCTACTATTTGTAACATCAAAATATGAACGTTGTAATAAATGAACCTAACAGATACTGATATTATTAAGTAACATAATGATAGATGACTCTTCAGAATTTGACATATTAAAGTGGCCATGAGACCTAAGTTAGGTCTTTGACAAGATGACAACCTATTTGATAATTCGGTAGTTAGGGTAGAAAAATCTGAACATCGTAATAAATAAACTTGACAGCTATATCTTCAGAATTTGGCATATTAAAGTGGTCATGAGACCTAAAGTATGGGACCATATGGGAACTGAGTAATTCTTAGGTACTTCCGGAGCACGGAGAATAGTGCTCCCTCCTCTTACATTCATGTTGGGGTCCGTTTATTAAATTCATGGTGGGGTCCACCATGAATGTGAGAGAAGGGAGCATCATTTTACTATATTCCGAGACTACCTAAGAATTTTCCATGGGAACTAAAGGTTCAAGCACTATGGCACTGAAGTTCTGTGGTCATGGTCCACGATCTTTTAGTTGTGTTGTTGTGCATTGTTTGCCAACACAGAAGAAACACGTACGATTACAATTCCACAATGAGTCCTAAAGTTGAGTTAACTGTCTTAACTCAATTCCATGGACCATGGTCATGGTCCTTCTTTCCTGGCCCTTAATTGTGATCGAATCAAACAGGAATAGTACTAGTTCTCTTTGCTTGATCGCCATACAAAATTATGTATCTTCGATGTTTGAACGATATCATCACCTGAGATCATGTATGATATGTTGAATTGGGCCCGTGTGTGGCTTGAATTGCCACAAGCCCAAGTCAAGTCTAAATTCACTTTGCTTTGACCGAATCCTATTTGTAATAGGAAACCTTATTCAGCCGACCTTAATATATATATATATATATATATATATTATATTTCAACTGTAGCTGCGTGCTATGAAAATAGAGAGAAATTCCAATTAACCTAATGAGCAGCCGCATGAGAGAAAATAGAGAAGAGAGAGGCAACCAACTTCTATTCTTATTTTTTATGTGAGAGAGTGCTAGGGTGTAATTAGGAATTGGGTTTCTTGAGAGTGTTCTTGTGCAGTATTGTATCTCCTTATTTTATAGTGAAATCCCTGCAACTCCGTGGACGTAGGCAAATTGCCGAACCACGTAAATATTGTCTTATGCGTGTGATTGTTTTCTTTGACGTGTGTTTTCTCTATTTGTTTTGTTTCTCATAGGTTGGAATTTTGGTTAAATTCCCTACAACTGGTATCAGAGCCTACGGTTAGGTTTGAGTGGGAGCAATGGCAGAGGAAGCAGGAAAGGCGTCTGGAATAGAAAAGTTTGATGGCACAGACTTCGCGTATTGGAGGATGCAGATTGAAGATTATCTCTATAGGAGGAAATTGCATCTGCCTCTTTCATGGACAAAACCTGAGGCTATGAAGGCTGAGGAATGGGCTCTTCTTGACAGACAGGTACTAGGAGTTATCAGGTTAATTCTGTCTAGGTCTATTGCACACAATGTTGTAAAGGAGAAGACCACAGCAGATCTGATGAAGGCTTTGTTTGGTATGTATGAAAAGCCGTCAGCAAACAATAAAGTGCATTTGATGAAGAAACTATTCAATCTGAAGATGGCAGAGAATGCATCAGTAGCACAACATCTGAATGAATTTAACACTATCACAAATCAATTTTCGTCTGTAGAAATTGATTTTGATGATGAGATCCGTGCACTGATCGTTTTGGCTTCTTTGCCAAACAGTTGGGAGGCAATGAGGATGGCAGTAAGCAATTCTATAGGAAAGGAAAAGCTCAAGTACAATGATATACGAGATTTAATTCTGGCTAAGGAAATTCGCCGAAGAGATGCAGGTGAAACCTCAAGATCTGGTTCTGCCCTAAACCTTGAGACAAGAGGAAGAGGTAATGACAGAAATTCAAACCGAGTAGATCAAAATCCAGAAATTCTAATCGAAACAGAAGTAAATCTAGATCAGGCCAACAAGTACAATGCTGGAACTGTGGGAAAACAGGTCACTTTAGGAATCAATGCAAAAGTCCTAAGAAGAAGAATGGAGATGATTCTGCTAATGCTGTAACAGAAGAGATTCAGGATGCATTACTTCTTGGAGTAGACAATCCACTTGATGATTGGGTTTTGGATTCAGGAGCTTCGTTTCATACCACTCCACATCGAGAAATCATACAGAATTATGTTGCAGGTAATTTTGGTAAGGTGTATTTAGCTGATGGTTCAGCCTTGGATGTTGTAGGTATGGGAGACGTCCGAATATTGTTGCCCAATGGATCTGTTTGGTTACTGGAGAAGGTTCGACATATTCCTGAACTGAGGAGGAATTTGATTTCTGTTTGACAACTTGATGATGAAGGGCATGCAATACTATTTGTTGGTGGTACTTGGAAGATTACAAAGGGAGCTAGGGTATTGGCTCGTGGGAAGAAAACTGGTACTCTATATAGAGGTAAAGTTTGGAGTGGTAAAGAGGTAAAGTTTTCACATTTAAAAGTTTTTGGTTGTGTTTCTTATGTTCATATTGATTCTGATGCTCGTAGTAAACTTGATGCAAAGTCAAAAATATGTTTTTTCATTGGCTATGGTGATGAGAAATTTGGCTATAGGTTTTGGGATGAACAAAACAGGAAAATCATCAGAAGTAGAAATGTAATATTTAATGAACAGGTTATGTACAAGGACAGGTTAATTGTAGTATCAGATGTTGCAGAGATAAATCAAAAGAAATCTGAGTTTGTCAACTTAGATGAATTGACTGAAAGTACTGTCCAGAAAAGGGGTGAAGAAGATAAGGAGAATGTAAATTCACAGTTAGAGCAGAGTACACCTATAGCTGAAGTCCGGAGATCTTCCAGGAACATTAGACCTCCACATCGTTATTCACCCACTCTAAATTATCTCCTGTTGACTGATGGTGGTGAGCCAGAGTGTTATGATGAAGCCTTGAGAGATGAGAATTCAAGCAAGTGGGAGTTAGCCATGAAGGATGAGATGGATTCCTTGTTGGGGAATCAGACATGGGAACTGACTGAATTGCCAGTAGGAAAGAAGGCTTTGCACAACAAGTGGGTATATAGAATAAAGAATGAGCATGATGGTAGCAAACGTTACAAGTCCAGATTAGTTGTTAAAGGCTTCCAGCAGAAGGAGGGCATTGACTTCACAGAGATATTTTCTCCAGTTGTGAAGATGTCAACAATTAGACTAGTACTAGGAATGGTGGCTGCAGAAAACTTACATCTTGAGCAGTTAGATGTGAGCATTCCTTCATGGTGACTTGGAGGAAGACCTTTACATGATTTAGCCAGAAGGGTTCATTGTTTAGGGACAAGAGAATCTAGTCTGCAAACTGAGAAAGAGCTTGTATGGCCTAAAACAAGCTCCAAGACAGTGGTATAAGAAATTTGACAGTTTTATGCATAGAATTGGGTTCAAGAGATGTGAAGCTGATCATTGTTGCTATGTTAAGTCTTTTGACAATTCTTACATTATATTACTGTTGTATGTGGATAATATGCTTATTGTAGGGTCTAGCATTGAGGAGATTAAAAATTTGAAGAAGCAATTGTCCAAACAGTTTGCAATGAAGGATTTGGGAGCTGCAAAGCAAATCCTTGGCATGAGAATCATTAGAGACAAGGCTAATGGTACATTGAAGCTTTCACAGTTAGAGTATGTGAAGAAAGTCCTCAGCAGATTCAACATGAATGAAGCTAAACCAGTGAGCACACCCTTGGGTAGTCATTTCAAACTAAGCGAAAAACAGTCACCGAAGACAGAGGAAGAAAGGGACCATATAAGCAAGGTGCCCTATGCCTTAGCTATTGGCAGCTTGATGTATGCTATGGTGTGTACAAGGCCAGACATTGCACATGCAGTGGGAGTTGTGAGTAGATTCATGAGTAGGTCTGGAAAGCAGCATTGGGAGGCAGTCAAGTGGATTCTGAGATATCTGAAGGGTTCATCAGATACATGTCTTTGCTTCACAGGTGCAAGTTTGAAACTGCAGGGTTATGTAGATGCTGATTTTGCTGGTGATATTGATAGTAGAAAGAGTACTACTGGGTTTGTTTTTACTCTAGGTGGTACAGCTATATCATGGGCTTCAAATCTATAGAAGATTGTTACTTTGTCTACTACGGAAACTGAGTATGTTGCTGCCACTGAAGCTGGAAAGGAGATGATTTGGCTACATGGTTTCTTAGATTAATTGGGTAAGAAGCAGGAGATGGGCATTCTACACAGTGACAGCCAGAGTGCAATATTTCTTGCCAAAAATTCGGCTTTTCATTCAAAGTCGAAGCATATACAGACAAAATACCACTTTATCCGTTACCTTGTTGAAGATAAGCTGGTAATGCTTGAGAAGATTTGTGGATCTAAGAACCCAGCAGGCATGTTGACTAAGGGTGTCACTATTGAGAAGTTGAAGTTGTGCGCAGCTTCAATTGGTCTTCTAGCTTGAGGATAGGAGGATGAGTTGTAGGGATGAGGGATTGTGTTATGGAGGATTGTGGCTGATGTTTGCAACTTGTGAGCCCTTAAGGGCTAAGGTGGAGCTGATGGAGGAGTTTGCTAGTGTAGCTTGATCAATTCAAGCCAAGGTGGAGATTTGTTGAATTGGGCCCGTGTGTGGCTTGAATTGCCACAAGCCCAAGTCAAGTCTAAATTCACTTTGCTTTGACCGAATCCTATTTGTAATGGGAAACCTTATTCAGCCGGCCTTAATATATATATATATATATATATATATATATATATTATATTTCAACTGTAGCTGCGTGCTATGAAAATAGAGAGAAATTCCAATTAACCTAGTGAGCAGCCGCATGAGAGAAAATAGAGAAGAGAGAGGCAGCCAGCTTCTATTCTTATTTTTTATGTGAGAGAGTGCTAGGGTGTAATTGGGAATTGGGTTTCTTGAGAGTGTTCTTGTGCACTATTGTATCTCCTTATTTTATAGTAAAATCCCTGCAACTCCGTGGACATAGGCAAATTGCCGAACCACGTAAATATTGTCTTATGCGTGTGATTGTTTTCTTTGACGTATGTTTTCTCTATTTGTTTTGTTTCTCACAGGTTGGAATTTTGGTTAAATTCCCTACATGATAAGAATAATAACATGCACTTTACTTGTTTTTAAGGAAAACATGTAAATAAACATCAAGGGCTCTCGATGGCAGCAAATTTTTTATTTTATATAACTTATAAAATAAGAAAAAAAAAAAGTAAGTATATTTGTTACTTCATTTGAACATTAAAACAACAACTTTTTTTTTTTTAATTTCTTAAAAAAATTAAATATGCTCTTTATCACTTTTTGCATAAGTTTTTTACTTTTTTAAACTCCAAAACATGTAATTTTTTCCTTAAGGAAATCATGTTAAGGACTTAAATATAAAGGACTCTCAATAGCTGCAATTTTATTTTTAAAAAGAAAAATATGTATATATATATATATATTTAAAAGCAGTTAAGTGTGTTGGGTTAAGATTTCTTGATCCCGGTTAATTAATTGAATCACCCAAATTAATTAATTTGGTTCAATTGCATGCAAATCATGAAGGCACCAACAAATCACCAAAAATACTAAATGCAATAAAAAATAAAGTTAACACAGTGATTTGTTGACAAATAGTGAAAACCTCGTAAGGTAAAAACTCCACCGGGTGATTTTAAGGTCATCACTTCCAAGAATCCACTAATCAACAATCAAGCGGCTACAAGTATAAGGAATCTTACCAACTACCCTAGCCTATCCCAAAATACCAACTTACAATTGAACCTTTGCTCCAATACCTAATTGGACCTGATCTTGTAGTAGTCTTTTTTCCTTTTATGCACAAAGTTCCAATTTCTGAGTAACCCTTTGCACGGATCCCAAGTACGTGACTAACTCTAACAATTTGAACAGATATTTTTGGCTGCAAAGTTCTTCACTTCATCAACAATGAAGATCTAGAAGCAATCGGTTACAAAACCCTATGGCATACAAACGCAGTAGCTTCACACAGAGAAAATAAGTCTTTTAGTCAATGTATCCGTGTGTGATGGCCTTCAATATAAACCTTATATATGTCTAGGGTTGTGAGAAAAGAAACACTACACAAATACATAAGACAGGGTTGAATTTTAGATCTGGAAATTCTGAAATCGTAGTTCTCAATAGATCGAGCTTCTGTTGAGTTATCTATCGAGCTTCACATTAAGTCTCAATAGCAGGCATCTGTCGAGCTATCTGTCGAGACTTGATGAACAGCTTTTCTTCACTTATTTCTTGGACCAATCTTCATGTCTTTAATACTTGACTTGAACAACATGTCTTTTGAAGTATAAAACCCATCTTAGATCTACCTAATTACAAGTAAAGTGCATTTTGTCAAAGGATTAGCTAATTACAAAATATATGACCCTAATAATCTCTCCCTTTGGCAATTTGTGACAAAACCATAAAAAGCAATTATGAGAAAAGTCTAATACAATTGTCCCATAATATACAAAGGTACATAAGTCTAACCTTAACACGAACTCTTGAAAAAACTTTACAAGAAGAGAGATCATGGCATGGTAGACTTGCAAGCTATCTTAACTGAAACACTTAAATAAGATTCATCAAGGCATCAAGTGTGAAACATAGACAAGTTGTATACAAGACGAAACATGTGTATAAAGATAGAAAAGAAATAACACATTTAAGACAAAGGTGAAGAAAAACATACATCATCTCATATATATATATATATATATATATCAAAGAAGTACAATGTATGTAATAAAAGTGGTCACAGGACCATGGTACATGTAATGAGAAAATACATCAAAACCTAACTACATACCTTAAAAACACTTTCCCCCTATCTAGTATATCTTATGCTAGCTCTCCCCCTAACATCTAGGCCACTCTCATCTAGAAAACTACTCCCCCTTTTTTGTCATGAGTGACAAGGGGTGTATCACTGAGAGATCGTCATCTCATCATCATACTTAGAGCCAAAATCATCATCATTATCTCTACCATCCAAAGAAGAAGACTTCTCAGCATGCTCTGGTGAAGGAAAGCATGCAAAAGCACCAAGGCGAGACTGGAGGCGAGCGATGCAACCGATTTTGGTGTTCATCTGACACATCTCATCAGATAGAAGGTCCAAACGACTACCAAAATCAACATGCATGTGCTAAAGCTACCCCATGATGTCAGCAAGGGAGACAGCTACTCAAGATGATGAAGAGGGGGCAGAAGAGGAATACGGTTAAGAGGAAAGGGCTATAGGATTTCCTGGGGCTGCATCTGAAGGCTCTACACTCCGCCGCTTTATAGCAAGTTGTGTTGCACTCCACCGAATTAACTCTTTACTAATGGCACCCATGACATAGAAGTGAGAAGTAGGAGGGATAATGACGTGCATGTGGGTAAGGATACGCATGATAACTGAAGGAAAGATGAACTTATCATGTGTAGCCGTGTCGCGATAGCAATTTATAATAGATTCTATCATGTGTGATTGAAAGTCTATAGAGAGACCTTCCATAAGGGAAAGAAGGAAACGAGCACGAGGCTCAGTGATAGTGTTATAATGAGACTGTGGAGTAAGTACAAAGGTCATCACCACATTAAGGATTTGTTGACCCTTAACAAACTCAGTTGTGGAGAAATTAAGGGCACTTCCCTACAACATGGCATTCTCATAGAAGAGTGCGGCCAACTCATCTTTAGATATGGAAAAGAGACAACGATGACTAGGGTAATCTAAACGAACCACCCAAGGGACCTGTAGTACCTTAGAAATGAAATCTAGGGTGACTATGATGCATGTACCTTGGAATACCATAGTAAACCTAAGTACAGAGGTATTGATGACATGCATGTTGGAGTAAAACTCCTATATGAAAACGTCGGGACACCATGAAGGTTTTTCACAAAGAGAAGCCCATCCCCAAAAGCTAAATGCACCAGGTAGAGAAGCCCATCAAATAGAATGACCTGGCATTCTGAATGAATTGCTCGGTCAAAAAAGTTCTCAGAAAAGTCATCTTGTGTCGTCTCATCACGAATCAGGTTTTTAGAAGGAATAGCCTTTTTGGGTGCCATGATGAGTAGAACAAAAGAGAGAGAGAGAGGGAAGAATAGAAACAGAATAGAAACTTTAAGACAAAGGAAAGAAGGACAAAAGAACATACAGTGCATGAACATGTGACGTGCAGAAAGAAATTGCATCATGGGAAAAAACACAATCCAACCTAACAGCACTCATAAGATATAATCAATCACACAATCCTAAAATGCATGAAATAGAGTTATAATGAACTTAGAATGAATGCATGAATGCATGAAGAATGAAGAGAAAGAGAGATTAGAGACACTTTTTCTGATGCTCTGAGAGGCATACGTTTTGAGGCTCTCAAATTGCTGATATTTGCTGATCCTCACTGAGATTTGTTGCTAAAATTAGGGTTTTTAGGTTTCAGAGATAACTGAAAAATTTTCTTTGAACCCTAACACATCCTCTCAAGAACAAGGATTGCTCATGCAAGAGGTTGCTTTCAATCACCCTATCCTTTTTTATGCTTCTTTTTAGATATGCATCCTTCTTAGATGTAGATTTGAATTTTTCTTAATCAAAAACGGATTTGCATTTTCATTAGATGCGGATCTAAATTTTTCTTAAATAAAAAAATGATTTGTATCTTTCTTAGATACAAATCTGATTTTTTTTAACATATGCAAATTTTTGAAATAAAGAAAAATATTAAACATAATTGTGTTTGTGTTTGTTTTATTTAATTCATGTTGCATAAATTTAAATTATGAGTGAAACTCTCTTCTTAAAAAATCTTTTTCATTCTTTTAAAACATATAAAAAACAGATTTGAGTTTTCTGTTATCAAAAACCATTTTTTAGTTCTTAAAAAAAACAGATCTGATATTTTTCAAATCAAAAGACTTTATTTCATGTGATAAACATAGATCTGATTTTTTATCTCCAAATACCACTTTTTTCTACACACTACAAAACAGATCTGGTATTTTGACAAATCAAAATCAATTTTTTTTCACCAATCAAAACAAATCTGATTCTTCTCAAAAGAAGAGACTTCATTCATAAATAAATTTGTGTGATTTAATTTTTTTCACATTTTCAATATATCATTCATAACATGCATAAAAATGGTACATAGGTCACAAGAGTCTAGAAGACTAAACTCTGTTTGGACGAAATGGGTGCCTAACACCTTCCCATTCCATAACCTAGCCTCTGAATTCAAGTCTTTGAATAGGTAGATCTAGGCCTTGTCTTTATTTTTTATTTTGGGTAGAATGTAACTAGGACCCAAAACCATGTAATTTTCAAATATGTAATTTTTATTCAATCAATGAAGAGAACAATTCAGTCATGTATTTATTTTTTTTTTATTTTTTTGTATAAAAAACAAGTGGCGACTCCACACCACTAACCCAAAAAGAGAGGTGCCCCAAAAAGCACTCAAAAATCTCTTTTCTTTTTTTTGGAGGCAACATTCAAGGTCTCTTATAGTGGCGACTCCATTGGGGATGTCGAGGGCTAAGTTTTGTATTAGACTTAAGTGACCAAATGTGTACCCCTATTTTGCATGGTCTTGCATGGTATAGTTGTTTGTTTGTTTATTTATGTTTGATGGGATGTTGTATGATATTTTGGTGTATGGTATTTTGTTGTGTGTATTGCTTGTTAAAATCCTTCCCTAACTATCATAGTGTGTGCCATCCAAACAATATGTATGCACCACTTTTCAACAATTTGTGGTGGTAGTAACCATGGATCATCATTAGATTCGGGTACTTAGTGGTGAACTCACCAACTCATAGCCCAAAGTCATTGGATCATTTCCTGCTGACTGTAAAGGACAAACCATGTGGTTCGAACCAACACAATGTTCATTATATTGCAAGTTAGGAGGTGTAACGTCCTAGCTATAGGAAACAATGAAACAACAAACCCACCCTACAACATAATGACTTAGAACCTACCTTTAGGTTGGTCCCAGTTAAAATTGCATTGCATGTTGTGTGTGTTTGTTTTGGTTGATTGATGGATGTGGATGGGGTCTTAGCTTTGATCAACCCAACCAAGCCTGTTGTTAGGGGAAAATTTGGTCAAGATCTAAAGGAAGGCTACAAAGAGAACCTAAGCCTAACACTCAAGCCAGTAGCTCCAATTCCATGCCTGTCACTCCCATCACAATACTAAAGCCTTCAAGCATAGAAGAAACTCCATTGCTACAACATCACAACCCTATCTTTGACCTCCAAGACAGTTCAAGCCACGAGAAGTTTGAAGCTCCTAGTAGTATGGTGGAAGAGGGATTACACCCAAAGACAGAGGAACCCATGAACACCCAAGAGCTACTCAACACCATGGTAGCTAGTCAGATTCAACTGAGGGAAGACATGAACCGTATGATGCAACAGTTTCAAAATTCAAAGAGTAATAAAGAGGAAGACAAGACTGATCATGATCCACCAGTCGTAGAGAGTGAGAAGAAGATCAATAAGAGGATAAATAAAATGGAGGAGATGATTAGAAGAGCCCGTAAGATGGAGGAACTTATGGACTATGATTCTTTCTCCCTGTTCACCAATGCAAGGTTGCCACCTAAATTCAAGTTGCCAACCCTGGACAAATTTGATGGGATTGGCTACCCAAAGTCCCATCTAAAGATGTATATGAGGACTATGCAGCCCTTAGGCGTGACCGAGGAAGTACTTGCTCAGATGTTTCAAAACACACTGACCAGAGCCACTCTTAGGTGGTTCCTCAATCTGGATGATGCAAGAGCAAGAAGTTAGGAGGACATCTGCCGAGAGTTCCACAAACAATACAAGTACAATATGGAAGTGGATATTACAAGAAGAGACCTTGAGACTACCAAGTAAGAGCCGAAAGAATCATCCTTTACTTTCATTACCAAGTGGAGAGCTAAGGCAGCACAGATGATGAGTAGACCAAGTGAGGAAGAACAATTAACCATGGTTGTAAAGAATTTATTACCTGTATACCAAAAGTATTTGTTTGCACAATATTTTCCCAATTTTTAAGCTTTAATTGTTGCTGGAACCCAAATTAAGGATGCTATAAACAATGGTACTATAAAGACTGATGACCTTCCAAGATTTAGAAAGAATGTAGGATCTAATTCTAAGGCTGTAGAAATTTCCAACATCCATGAAAATGATCCTTATCAATTGATTGCACCCATTGCACTTGTGCAAGTACCACAAGTACCTAGGCCTAAAAGAGAATATCATGAGTTGTTCATGCTTATGAGCCAAGTGTATGACAAGCTAAAAGCAAAAGGGTTACTGAAGCCCTTAGACCTAAGACCAATTCCAAACCCCTTGCCTTCAAGGCTTAATGTGAATAAAAGATGTGTTTATCACCAAGGCCTTAGTCATGAAACTGACCGTTGTTTCACCCTTTAGTCATGAAACTGATAGTTTTCCAGTTGAGCCTGTAGAGTTTGTTAAAAACTGTTTCCCTTTTAATATGATTTCTAATTCTGCTTATTTGCTGGCTTTGAATGTTTTTATTTCAGAAATTGGTTAAGAAAATCTTAATAATAAGGAATTAAAACATGGATACCTAGAACCTATAAAAGAAGAAACCCTAACCACTTCAGAGAAAGATGCATTAGTGGCATTGCTGACAAAGTTCAAGGAGGTCTTTGCCTGGTCATATGAAGACATGCCTAGGATTGATACAGATATAGTACAGTACTGCATTCCAACAGATCCAACCATGAAGCCAGTTAAGCAGAAGTTGAGAAGAATGAAGCTAGAGTGGACTCTCAAGATCAAAGAAGAAGTAGAAAAACAGTACAACATAGGATTCCTGAAAGTGGTCAACTATCCAGAGTGGTTCGCCAATGTGGTTGCGATACCAAAGAAGGATGGGAAGGTCAAAATGTGTGTAGATTTTCGAGATCTGAATAAGAACAATCCAAAAGATGACTTTCCTTTGCCTCACATTGACGTACTAGTTCATAATACAACAGGTCATGCTTTGCTATTGTTTATGGATGGGTATTTAGGATACAATTAGAATAAGATGGCTTTAGAAGATATGGAGAAAACCTCCTTTATCACTCCATAGAGGACATGTTGCTACAAGGTTATGCCATTTGGCCTTAAAAATGCTGGTGCTACTAACCAATGAGCAGCCACCACTTTCTTGCATGATTTGATCCACAAAGAAGTAAAGGCTTTTGTTAATGATATAATTGTAAAGTCCAAAGATCGTGAAGGGCACATACCGGCTTTGAGGAAGTTCTTTGAAAGAATCTAGTTCTACAAGTTGCGGTTGAATCCAAAGAAGTGTGCTTTTGGAGTCACATTCGGAAAATTGTTAAGATTTATGGTAAGCTAGAGGGGAATAGAAGTTGATCTAGAAAAAATCAAGGCAATAGTAGAGATGAAGCCTCCAAGAATTGAAAAGGAGATCCAACGATTTCTGGGGAGGATACAGTACATCAGCAAGTTTATAGCTCAACTCACCATGACATGTGAACCAATCTTCAGACTACTGAAGAAATAAGTCCCTACAATGTGGAATGAACATTGCTAATAAGCCTTTGAGAAGATCAAGAACTATCTGATGAAACCACCAATACTTGTCCTATCGGTACCTGAAAAGCCATTACTGTTGTATCTCACCACTACAGATACAGCAATGGGGGCTTTACTTGCTCATTATCCAAAGGAGACTAGAAAGGAGAACGTGATTTACTACATCAACAAGAAGATGTTGCGTTATGAAGAGAAGTATTCACCATTAGAAAAGACATGTGTAGCACTTGTATGGGCAACCCGTAAACTCAGACATTATATACTTGCTTACAAGGTTTTGTTGATTGCAAGAATGGATCCTTTGAAGTACTTAATGGAAAAACCTATGCAAGATGGAAAGACTACTAAATGGGTTTTGCTTTTGTTAGAATTTGATATTAAGTATGTGACTCAGAAATCTATGAAAGGGAAAGCAATTGCCAATCACCTAGCCCATTGTTCACTAGAAGAAGCTGAAGAGATCCAAGGAGACTTTCCGGATGAAGACATCATGGAGATTGAAGTAGAATTTTGGAGTTCTTTTAATTTCTCCAAAAGGGACACACATTCCATTTTCTGGCAGACTCAATTTTCCTGCCACCAACAATGCCACAGAATATGAAGCTTGCAATATGGGGGGTGCAAGCAGCCTTAGGCCTAGGAGTGAAAGAGTTGGAGGTGTACGGAGACTCAGCCTTAATAATCTCTTAGATACAGAATAAATGGAAGATCAAAGAAGAAAGGTTGATGCCTTATCGTCAATGTCTTTAGAAGTGGGCATCAAAATCCAACAAGATTCTATATCAGTATGTACCAAGGATATAGAATCAAATTGCAGATGCTTTAGCAACCATGGCATCCATGATGGATGGGCCAAAAGAAGATGAAGCTAGACCGATAGTGTTGGAACAAAAAGAAGAACCAGCCTACTACGTGACAATAGAAGAAGATGAGAGAAAGAGTGGGGAAGGTGAATGGTATTCAGACATTCTACAATACCTCAAGGATGGGACATGCCCACTATCTGCAGATAAGAATGACCAATTGACCATCCGGAGGTTGTCTACTAATTACATTATATGTGGTGAAAGGCTTTTCAGAAGATCATATGATGGAATTCATCTCCTTTGTGTAACTGCCAAGGAAGCACAGCAAATAATTGAAAAGGTTCATGAGTCAAGTTGTGGGCCACATATGAATGAATACATGCTGTCATGTAAGATAATGAGACAAGGCTATTACTGGACCACTATGGAAGCCGACTATGTGGATCATGTTCAAAAATGCCATCAATGCCAAATCCATGGAGATCTAAAACATATGCAACCCATGACATTACATACTATGACCCTTGGCCATTCTCTACATGGGGAATAGACATTATTGGGAAGATTCACCCAACAGTAACCAATAGCCATGAATTCATACTCATAGCCATTGACTACTTTACTAAATGGGTAAAAGTTGCTTCATACAAAGTCCTAAATTCAAAGAAAGTTGCTCAGTTCATTCAAACCAATATCATCTACAAATACGGCGTAACGCATGAAATTATCTCAAATAATGGGTTTCACTTTCAAGGAGAAACAAAGAAGCTACTAGACAATTCAATATTCAACACCACAAGTCTTCACCTTACCGTCCTCAAACTAATGGAGCAGTTGAGGCTGCTAATAAAAATATAGGGTGAATCTTGAAAAAAGCTCGCTAGGCTGAAAACCCGAAAGGGCGGTCTAGGCAAAAATAAGAGCAAAAAAACAAAAAAACAAAACAAAAACAAACAAAAAAACAAAGAGAGATGGGTTGAAAACCCAAAAGGGCAATCTATGCAAAAGAAGAGTTACAAAAAAAAAAAAAGTGAGAGAGCCTACTAGGTTGAAAACCCGAAAAGGCAACCTAGGCAAAAGTTAAGGCAAATAAAAAATCATCATCATCAATAAACTACGTGATGACCTGATCCTTCTATCAAGAGGGTATGTAGGCAACCATGCATTGGTTCGGTCACAATTTCCCAAAACCTACCATTTGTCCATTAACCCAAAAATTCAACCATTCCATTAAACTATGTCATTGCATAAAATCCAGAAACCCACACCTTAACCATTAAAAATAAAAAATTTTAAAAAAGTAAAAACCATAAAAAACCAAACCTTAAAAGACTACACTTTAAATAGAATCCCTAACCTGCAAATCCCAAAATAAATCCTAAACATAAGAGTTTTTGTATCAACTTTTAAATAAACATGTTCAAAGTCAAAGAATAAGAATGTACTTTGTCTTCAATCTTTTCTTTTTCTATTGATCATTGATTTCTTCTATGATAGGTACTTTGTCATCATTGTCCCTTCTTTTGAATTCATAGTTGTCTTCATCGGGTCTTTCCCGGTTGTCTTTAAGAAACTGATCTCTCATAGCAATCCTCCCAGCCTCCTTATCAGCAATCTTGTCTATCAACCAGTTAGAGTATTCTGTAGTCATCCTGTGAAAGTGAACCTTGTCAAAAGATTAGTCCACTCGGTCAGCCATCTCTAATCCCAATAACATGTTCTGTACAGAAATAGGATTTGTGTCCACAGGAGTGAATAATTGTCTTCTATTGCCACCAGGCATTCCTTGCTCATATTTGAATTGCCTCAAGAGTCTATCTCCCTTGTAGAAAGTTTCCCTCCACAACCCAAAAAGGAAGATGTGATCTGATCCTAGAGATCGTAGTAGAGGGGGTGGCACTTCCACCAATAACAACCCCATTGAATTGAGGTATTGGATTTCTTGTCTAAGAATTTCACCCAGTCACTTTTAGTTTGGTACTCAGTTTTGATGACCGCCTTGCTGAGAAAACTGCTAGGCCTATAATTACCAGTTATAGGCTTGGTAATCATGTCCAGTCACTCCATCAGCCATATCTGTAAAGTCAAAAGACTCCCTAAGAAGAGTTTCTACCAAGATCAAAGAAACAGGATTATCACCATCCTTAATCTAATTCACAACACTTATGGCTCTAGCATCCATAAAGCCACGTCTTCCAGAGCAAAGCAAAAGTTTTCCCACCATGCATAAAGTCAAATCGAAGTTTTTTTGCATATTGTCGGTCACTCAATAGGTGCGTTTGTCAATCAGCCAAGAGATAATGGCACGAAGATTCACAATATGACCTTCAATCATAGTATCCGCAATGGAAGGAGGAAGATCGAGAGCATCAAACAAAGATTCCTTATGCTTGGGATCACAAGAAACCGCTGCAAATTTTTTTCTTGGATCATAGACCAAGATAGTAGAAAATTCTTCAATTGTTGGACAAAGTTCAGCAATGTTAAACCGAAACACATGATCTTCAAGATCCTCAAATTTCACAACAGCACGAAGGAAGTCCCACTTGATCTTCACATTCCTCAGAACCTTGATTCCTTCTAGTTTGTAGGTTGTAAAATTGGTTTTGGTACTGAAATCAAAGCTACAAACCCATCTGTTGATATCATGAATTAAAAATTATGATTGCTAGCGATGGATGACTTTTTCTTGTGATTATTATGTTTTACTAACCTTTATGTAGAGATTTGTCACAGGAAAATTCATTTATATAAGCTGCATCAATTCCTAATTAGGTTTATAATAGGTTTCAGAGAATTTTTAGCTGACTTGGAGAGTGTTTCATGATCATAAACAAAGTAAAAATTTTTCAAAAAATGCGAAACACACATGGAAAAAGTGTGAGAAGTCGGCCCACCATGACGTGAGCGTCATGACATGGCCTAGTGCCATTTAGCACTCTAGAAGTGCCGATCGGCAATTTCAAAGTGCCGAATGGCACTCCTTATGTGCCACGTGGCACCCATTTTGTCCATCACACATTCATGCAATTCCATGCAATTTTGCGCTCTCGGACATTTTTTTTATGATCATTTAACATTCCAAAAGATTGTTTTGGTCAAACTAAGGCATTCTAACGTGTCTAACTCACTTGTTTTTCAAAAATCATCACTTGCATCATTATTTTCAAAGATTAACCAAATCAAGATTTTTCCAAACTCATGAACACGTCTCAAACTAGGGGCATTCGCCCATGTCTCATTCATTTTCAAAAGAGACCACCACCATGCATTCATTTTAAACTAGGGGCATTTGGCTTCACCTCATTCAATCAAGTGCAGATTCCAACAAAGCTAATCATGATAAGTCTAAATTGATACTACAAGACCTCATCAGGTGAATTTTAAACTTGTCTTAGTTAAAGTCTCTACATGATCCAAGGGGCAAAGAGCTAAACATGGAATTTAATACAAGATTGTATAAGGAAAACTTCCTTTTCTTTTGTAGGAAAAATAAAAATACAAGTCATACATCATTAGGACTCCGAGTATGCCTGTGTGAGGATCTCCTTGATCCACCTCTAGAGGAGCCACCTTCAGTATTTCCTTCTTGACTTGTGAAAAAGCTAGGATCGTACTGATGATTTTGAAGTTCGAGGCTCCTAATTCTTTCCTCTAAAACTCTTCTGTTAGTCTCAGCAATTTCCATTCGATGTGCCTGAAAAGTCAGCAAAATCAAGTGTTAATTCCACTATCCAGCACAATTCAAGCCAAAGACTCTCAGAAAGCAACATGGCATACCTAGCTTGCATCATTGATCACATATTGGGAGGACTGAGTGCAAGCCAATGATTGCAAGCCTCCAATTATCTGCAGGCTCTTCTCAACAAGACCCACATCAACTTGAAGCACAAATTTGCTAGATCAAGAGTCATCAGATTAAGAGCCATTCATCAAGCTAAGAAGAAATAAAGACAAATAACTGAACATTCAAGAACATACAAGATCAGGCCAAGGAACATTTGCTACATGCTCTGGCCTAGTCAAAGGCACGGAACTATATGTTCCATCAGGATTCATCACATCATATTGCCATGCCAAAAAATAAGGATAAGTCCCCATGAAAGAACTAGAAGAACTACTAGCATGGTGAGGAAAGGGAATCTCTTCCTCTTCCTTTCCCTCTTCCCCTCCTTCAGAAGATGAAGGCTGAAAATCCAACATGCAAATATTGGTACTAAGTAGAAATATGGAAAAGGAATTTGTAGAACAAAAATTTGACTTTATAAGGGAAGAAAAAATACCGTTTTTCCAACCAAGAAACCTTGCAAATGAATTCAGAATAATTTCCTTCTACTCCTACAACAATATAGCCATCACAGACCCGAGCAATCTCTTCATCAGCCAAAAAATCAGCCAACCAAACAGTGTGACAAGGAGGAGTTGGAATTGTGGTTATTTATGTTCAACTTGGGACAACACCCTATCACCGAGATACCAATACTTTCCATGCCCACATTCAAACAATACTTGGCAGCCATTCTGTTCTAGGGCCTGCTCACACTCTGCATACCCCTCACATCTAGCCCAAGAATTTAAATCCATCTAAACAGTCACAAAGGAACTCAGAGTGAGAATAGTCCGAACCATAACCAAGTGCCAAAGATTCCAAAAGAAAGAGAATGAAGAACTCACATTATCAGTAGTCAAATTGTCAATCACCAAGCGCCAAATTTCCCAAGAACACCTGGAAGGTGTAGACAAATGATGTTTGGGTAACCAAAAAAGAAATCTAGGAAAAATGCCAACAACTTCTTCTCAGATTTTAGGACTAACTCCAAAGTACTTGTACATCTAGACCTGGGAAATTCACAACACCATTACCACAGCCAAAATAATTTTCCACAACCTACACAAAGCCAAAATAAATACCAAAACTCACCTGCCATAAAAATGGAGCCCCACCCAAGCTTGAAAGGCTCCGCCTAGAGAGTTGGGTCATGAAATACATCAGAGTAGCATAGGCCATGCCACCCCAACCATAATTCCAAATTTGTTCAATTTTTCTCAAGCTCCCCAAGTAGCGCAAATTCACAGTATTACCTAAATTCGGACACAAGAAAGTCCAAATAAAAAGAAGTATGAGCACCGTTTGCCATAGTCTCACATAAGGGAATATTCTCACCTAGCCAAGACAAAAGAGTATTGTTACTCCTCATTCTAGAAGGCACACCTAGAAGTTTCTTGAGTTCAGCTGAAGTAAGGGAATCATTGACAAGAATTCTTTCACCACCCAACCTCAGATCGGTGAAAACAGAGAAGTCATAAGGTGTCAACATTACTTCCCCATTGCCTAGAAAATGGAAGGTACATGTAGTGTCCCGAAAGTGCTCTGCCAAGGCAAGAAGTAACTGAAGATCTTTGTATTCATGTGTCTCTTGATTTAACAAATCTTCGAAGAAAGTGCCAAAGCCCGCTTCATTGATGATGTTTTTGATGCTAGGAGACAATGTTGCCCATGCACTTTTCAACATTTGGAGACTACCTCGACTCTTGAGGCTCTGCAACACAAAAGTTTAGCTCATCAATTTCCATGACCAAAACCCACATGACCAAAAATTTCCATACCAAAAAAAAAAATTCTCAAAACCAATGCCCCACCACCACACACAAATAAAAAAAATAAAAAAAAATTCAATGCCCCACCAAAATAAAAAATTTTCACATATCCATACACAACTACCAAATTTTTCCATAACCATGCAAAAAAATTCCTACATGTCCAAGATAAAAAATTAAAAAAATTAAAAAAAAAAAAAATCCCCACAAGTTCATGCCCATGCACAAATAAATTCTCACATAGCCAAAAGGATAACGACAAAATTTTCCAAGCACCAACATCACATACCCAACAAAATTTTTTCCATAGATGAAATTTTATGGTAATCAAATTTTTGCCATGCACATACCCACAAAATTTTGCCAAGTTCATAAAACAAAGTTTACACATACCAACAAACTTCTCCCACATACATCATGAACACATGCATATAAGCTCAACACAAGTTTTTCACAATACCAATACTCCCAAAATCCAAACCAAAATTCATCCAACAACATCACAATCTACCTACATTGTCAATATTCCATAAGCCACCAACATTGTCCACATTGCACCATGATCAAAAAACAACACTTCAAGAATGCTCCAAAGCCAACATTTTCAAACATGATCAATCACACAATGCCCCAAAAATTGCAACAACCAAATGACAATACCTCACCATGAAACTTTCAATGAAACATGAAACAACAATTTCCCAAGCAAAGAAACCAAAGAAAAACTCACATTGGTGTCTACATGACAATATGGAGCATGGGTCCTAGGGTCTTGAAGAAGCCCATGCTCATCATGCCAATCAAATGTGAGATTATATTTCTTACCATGAAAAGTAAGAAAAGAGGATCCCTTGGAGGAAGAAGCCATCTTGATGCAAAGAAAAATGGGTTTCACCAAAAATGGGTATGTGGTGAAAATACTCAAAAACACAAGGATCGAAAGAAATATTGATGGAGATGGATGAGGGAAGGTTGAGAAGCCTAGAAAAGTGTTTTCCATGAGAAGAAATGGTGAGATGAAGAAGAAAAATCAAGGTGAAGAAGGAGATGAATAGTGTTAATGGAGGAAGAGAAGTTGATGAAAGATGAAACAAAAAAGAAAAAAAGGAGAGAGACAAGGATGTGAGGGGCCAAAATGTCGGCTCCCACATTTAAAACTCAGCCAAAAGCTGAGTCAACTTAGTCAAACTGAGTTGACTCAGTCAACCCAAAAAAAAAAAATCATTTTTAAAGTTTTCAAGTATCTTTCAAACTCCAATTTTTCAATTCAAAATTTTCATTCCCAAATTTTCAATTCCACATTCTCAATGCCCAAATTTTAAAACTCAAATTTTTAGTTTCCAAAAAAAATTCAAACATTAGATTTCATAATCAAAATTTCAAGCCTTAATTTTCAAAATTCTAAGTTTCAAAATTTCAGATTTCAAGTTCCAAATTTCAAGTCAAAATCTCAAAGTTTCAAAGTCTCAAATTTATAAATGTCAATTTCAAAACTTCCAAGTTTCAAAAATTAAATGTTTCTCAAAAATAGAATCTTTTGTCAATTAAATTTTTCTTGATAAGATTTAAATCTAGAAGGAACAAATGAAAATCATGCATCTCAAAAAAAGTGGGATAAAAAAGCTCTCATAATTTAAAAGTCTTGCAAAATTTTGACTTTTTGCAAGCGACGAATTCCATATTAAAGTAGAGAAGACCTTTAATTGCCATCCCAACAGTCCAGATTGAAGTAAAAAATACCTTTGATCAACATTTCAACAAATCCAGATTGAAGTAAAGAAGACCTTTGATTGACATTTCGACAATTCCAAATCGAAGTAGAGAAAACCCTATATCGACATTTCACCAACTCCAGATTGAAGTAGAGAAGACCTTTGATCAACATTTCAGCATTCCAGATCGAAATAGAGAAGTCCTTTGGTCGACAGTTCAACAATTCTGGATTGAAGTAGAGGAGTTCTTTGATCAGCATTTCAACAATTCCAAATCGAAGTAGAGAAGTCCTTTGATCAACATTTCAACAACTCTGGATCAAAGTAGAGATAACCCTGGATCAACATTTCACCAACTCCAGATTGAAGTAGAAAAGACCTTTGATCAGCATTTTAGCATTCCGGATCAAACTAGAGAAGACCTTGATCGACATTTCAATAATTTCAGATCAAAGCAGAAAAGGCCTTGATTGACATTTCACTAACTCCAAATTGAAGTAGAGAAGACCTTTGATCAACATTTCATCATTCTAGATTGAAGTAGAGAAAACCTTTGATCACCATTCCAACAATCCAGATTGAAGTAGAGAAGACCTTTGATCGACATTCCAACAACTCTAGATCAAAGTAGAGAAAACTTTGTTCGCCATTCCAACAACTCCAAATTGAAGTAAAGAAGACCTTGATCGACATTTCACCAACTCCAGATTAAAGTAAAGAAGACCTTTGATCAACATTTCAACAATTTCAAATTAAAGTAAAGTAGACTCCAATCAAAGTGGAGAATACCTTTGATCAAACGTTTCAGCAGTACAGATTAAAGTAGAAAAGCCCCTTGACCAAGATTCCAACCATTCCAGTTTCAATGTAGAGAAGCCCTTTAGTTGCCTTTCGTCAATATCGAGGTAGATAAGCCTTTGGGTCACAGGCAACTCCAGTTTCAAGATCATGATTGAAAAGTCTCTTGGTCACCCCACTTGTCAAGAATCATCAACTACCAGCTAAGTCAAGTATTTTCATTTTTTTTCAAAAGACAAGGTATTAGCTCTATGTTCCAAAGTTTTAGGTTCAAGGGCTAGGTAATCTTTGAAAATTCAACTTCAATTAAATTAGTGCCTTTGTTTTACATTGACATTCTGTAGACACTAGATTTTGTACCCATGATTAAACAAGGAGAATGACTTAAATGACCATCCATGTACCCCAAAAATCAAGATCGCATTACACGCATCAACTAGTTCTTGCATTGCATGCATCAATTTGTCTTTGCATTACATGCATCATATCATAAAAATGATCTCGAGATTCTAACGATCGCAATGGTGTGTTTGGTTTCCAAATCGGATCACTGGATCGAAAGATATCACATGATCAAGTTTGCATGGTTAAGATGCATTGTGTCTAGGTAGAGTTGACCACACATGATTAATTTAAATTAATTCTGATTGGTTAAACAATTAAAATTAATTAAATAATTTCGTGATTGATTGATAATTAGTGTCTAAAATAGGGATGCATGCATAGGAATAAAATTGATGATTGGATAATGATAAAATTGTGGATAATCTAAACTTTATCAAAATTTATTTTAGGGTATTTATCTACAAGATAATTGTTTTTAAAAAGCCTAAATTATCCAAAAAAGAGATAAAAATCATGGACTAAGGATGAAAGCACATCTAGGTGCAAGGATTGGATCAAAAAACCCTAGAAGGAGAGTCCAAATGCACCCGAACATGGAAGAATGTTCGGCATCCAAAAGCACCATTCGGCACTTTTGGAGTGTCAAACGGCACTTTAAAAGGGCTGAATTTCCTCCTTTTGGGCTTTGGCCCAAAACCCTTCGAGTGGTGATAAAGCACACCCTTTTCGATCTTTTCGCAGAAGAATGAGTCCTGATTCGCATTCTACACTTCAGGGCTATTTTTTTGAGTTTTCCAGCCCCTATAAATAGAGGTTGGGTCTCATAATTCAACACCTATTTTTGACGCTAAGAGGCATACATTTTGAGGTTCTCAATTGGTGACATTTTGATGAATGTTTTTATCTATAACATGAATGGTTCATCATTGTTTTGTTTAAAGCATGGATTTTTTTTTTTTTTTTTTTTTTTTGTAATTGTTAAAATCACTTTCTTAAATGTCAATAATCTGCATGTGAATAATTCTTTTTCTTAAAATAAAAAAATATATCTACATATTTCTTAGACGTAGATCTAAATTTTTCTCAATAATAAAAAACAGGTCTACATCTTTCTTAGATGTAGATCTGATTTTTTTTTAAATAAAAAAAAACAGATCTACATCTTTCTTAGATGTAGATCTTAATTTTTCTTAATCAAAAATAGATCTGCATCTTCATTAGATGTAAATCTGAATTTTTCTTAAATAAAAAACTGATTTGTATCTTTCTTAGATACATATCTGATTTTTCTTTAACATATGCAGATTTTTGAAATAAAAAAAAAAGATTAAACATAATTGTGTTTGTGTTTGTTTTATTTAATTCATCTTGCATAAATTTAAATTAATAGTGAAACTCTCTTCTTAAAAAATCTTTTTCATTCTTTTAAAACTTATAAAAAAAAGATCTAGGTTTTCTGTTATCAAAAACCATTTTTTAGTTCTTAAAAAAAAAAAGATCTGATCTTTTTTAAATCAAAAGACTTTATTTCCTGTGATAAACACAGATATGAATTTTTATCTCCAAAAACCACTTTTTTCTACATACTACAAAATAGATCTGGTATTTTGACAAATCAAAATCAATTTTTTTCACCAACCAAAACATATCTGATTCTTTTCAAAAGAAGAGACTTCATTCATAAATAAATTTTTGTGATTTAATTTTTTTCACATGTTCAACATATCATTCATGAGATGCATAAAAAAGGTACATAGGTTATAAGAGTCTAGAAGACCATACTCTGTTTGGACGGAATGTTTGCCTAACACCTTCCCATTCTGTAACCTAGCCTCCAAATTCAAGTCTTTGGATAGGTAGATCTAGGCCTTGTCCTTATTTTTATTTTGGGTAGAATGTAACTAGGACCCAAAGCCATGTAATTTTCAAATATGTAATTTTTATTCAATCAATGAAGAGAACAATTCAATCGTGTATTTTTTTTTTTCGTTTTTCTTTTTTTGTATAAAAAATAAGTGGCAACTCCACACCACTTACCTAAAAAGAGAGGTGCCCTAAAAAGCACTAAAAAATCTCTCTTTTTTTAAAGGCAACTTTCGAGGTCTCTCACAATAGTTATTTATGCCTTTCTCTTAGGATTTTCTAGTCCTTCTCATCACAAAGAGTGATTTAAGATATGAAAGATAAAAGATCAACCAAATCATACAAATCACATAAACCGAGCCACAAAGCTTACATTGCTTAATTGTACATGAAGATCCTCATCTAAGCTACAAGTGATGCAAAATTGGGAAACTTTGTTTCAAAGGCCATCAAAGGTACATAAGTACCAGTATACACAAACACACTGTTTTGTATATTTCTGATTTTCCCTTTTTTTATTTTTTTATTTATTTTTTTAAAAAAAAGAAGAAGAAAAAAACCTTAAAATAAAGCAAAAACAAATGAACAAACAAACAAATAAAGTATCAAAACTAGACTGACTCACACCACAACACAAACCATGCAAGTGATAAAAAAAAAGGAGAAATTAGTTAGGATCTTCTTCCTTCCAAATAGGAGACCTGGATGGAGATCCTTTTTTTTTTTTTTTTTTGCATGAACTTTTGTCTAGATGGATAAGGAGGAGAGTTGAAACCGTCGAAATTCAAAAGAATCATGATCACCTAAAGAAGTTCACCAAAAGGGGCTAACGAGAGTTGGAGTTAATTTTGGTCCCCTAAAGATGACACACTATTGCTTTGTTGAGTGACTAACCACTTACAGCAATTTGGACGAGTGTGCCCAGATGCTCCACAATAGTGACAAAAGTGAGGCTTCTTTGGTGGAGACTTCTTGTTGGTGGATCGATAATTTTTCTGCTTAGTCTCTTTCTTACCAACTTTAGGGGGTGCTCCTAAAATGGATTTTTACTTATCACTCCTATCCTCACTCACAATTTCAATTTTAATCTTAGTTACCTTAGTGTTGTTAGAGTTATCATTATTATCAGGAGGAACAAAAATAACTCTATTTAAAGCATTAGAAGAGGTATAACAAGAGGAGAAAGAGTGATCATACCCGAGACCTGTTCTATCAGATGCTGACTTCTAAACATTCAACATTTCATGCAATTTGGCACTTGAAGTCCTTTCTAGTTGTGATCTAACCTAAAACAGTTCAGCATCCAGCTTTCTGGACTTTTCAACAAGAAGATTGTTCTCAAATCTCAGTGCTTCAATGGTCTGATTAGCTTCATCAACCTTGGTGGAGAGTTCCTCATGTTCCAGCTCCACCTCATTAAGCTTTCTTATGGCCAACCTGAAGAGCTTCTCATGTTTCTTAGAGACCTTGAACAGCTTGGTGTAAGCAGTATGGATGTCATCTTGATCATCCATCTTTTCAAACATCGACTCCATCAGCTTTTCTTCCTCATCAAATACCTCTACTTCTCCCTTAGCAGACTAACAGTATCTGTAAAAGCACTTACAATCCCTTCTTGGTCACTCTCATCAAAATCTGTTTTTGGTTCTGAATCACTTAAGATGGTAGCTAGGGCTTTGCTCTTGCCAATGGATTTAAAGTATGTAGGACACTTTTGTTTCATCTGTCCAAATCCATGACACCCATAGAACTTTGGTCCAGCAGGAACACTTTTGCCTTGACCAGTATCCTTGGATTCTCTCTTGCCCTTGTCTTGGGACTTATATTGAGAGAAAGCAGTCAGTAGACTTGCTTGCATGAGAATAAAGTGGACAATCAGATAACAAAGAAGTTATGGACAATCAAACATTTTTGGAATATTTATCTACAAGATAGTCCCTCCATCCCACTTTTTTTGTCCTCTATTCCATTTTAGGATGTCCCAAAATATTGGCATGTTTCTAAAAATAAAAGTCATTAATTTTACTAATGTTCCTATTATACCCCCTATTTTATTTTCAAAACTATTTGAAAAGAAAATCAACAAATATTTAAAAAATCAATCTAATTGGGGCACATTTTTAGTTGCCTCATTAAGAATAACTCTTTAAATAAAATTAAAAAAAAAAAAACAATTGACTTGGCATCTTAAATGCCATTCTCTCTCTCTCTTTAAAATAATAATTCTTTCTAATGTGGCCTTACACGCATGGTTTTGAAACCCGGACCAGACCGGCCGGTCGGACCGTGGTAATCGGAAACCGTCCATCATTCCGGTTTTTTAAACTACCAAAACCGGAAATTTTAAATTTTCAATGAACCTTTCGACCCGTGATCAAACCACCCGATTTTCAAAACCGGACACGGGTCCGACAGTTCCCAAAAAATCACAAAACAAACATTGCTCATAATAATCTCCAACATCAGATCTTCCCAGAAAAAGAAAAAAAAGAAAAGAAAAAGAATAGAAGACTATGGAAGAAAGGCTGCAAATCTGCTTCTGGATTCTGCATATGCATCTACATCTGTATCTGCATCTGCATCTGCTTCTGCTTCTTCTTTATTTGTTGAAAAATGGTGGAAGGAGACTGTTGTTTGTTTGAAAACTGTGGAAGAAATAACAGAGGTAGAGAGAGGCGGAGGCTGTTGGGAAAGCAAAAAGAATAGAAGACAAAGGTCCATAAGGTTTGAAGTCTGATCATGTGGTGTGGCTTCAGGAAACGTGTAACTTTGATCATGATGCTTGGGGAAATGTGTGAGTGGTGTTGGGTTTCTCAAGAGATCTCATGAGTCATAAGTTTTTTTTCTTCTCCTTTTATCCAGCATAGCACAACCAACTTATTAAGGTTTAAGTTTATTATTTTTTAGTTATATTTTTTAAAACTTTTTTTGTTATATTTATTTATTATTTTTTAGATATAATGTTTTAAAATCTTTTAAATAACAAGAAAAAATCTAACAAATATCATATTTATCTTAAATTAAGATATATTTGAATCTCTATAAGTACTAATTTAGTTAATATTACAAAATTTTAAGCATTTATTTTAATTATTTTGTATTAAATATTATTAGTTTAATACAATTTAATTAAGAGAAAATGGTATTTACAAATGACCCAACTTTTTCCTATAATTTTTTATGTAATTTTTCAATTTTTACTAATTTAATATATTTCTTAATATTTTAAGTAATTATTAAATCAATTATGACGTCATCACGATTTGATCCCGGTTCGACCTCGGTTCGACCTCAAAAACCTTGAACCTCTCCCTTTTACGGTTCAATAAACGGTCCGGGTCTGAAAACCTTGCTTACACGCCATTCTCTCATGAAACCCCCCCAAAAAAAAGGAAAAACAAAAAAACGAACAAACAAACTGAACAAATCCAACAAAGATAAAACCACAAAACACCTCACTGAAAATTTAAGGATTCAGGAAATATCCAAAGAAGGAAAAAAAAAAAATATATATATATATATATATATCTTCAACTTAAATTAACACCATCTACTGTAGATAAAGAAAAGCCCTTTCAATGATATCACGATCACATTCAAGTTGAAAAGGAAGAGGACCTTGCTTCTCCAAATTTTCTTTTCCCATATGCGGCAACTTATAATTATTCCCCCCAAAGTCTTTATTCACTACAATCATGCATTGTTGTAAACTTAAGAAAACACGATTAAGACTTTGAGGTGGCAATTCATTAAAAGCTTTTTCTATTGCATTGACTAACTCATCAACAGTTGAAAGTGCTTCTTGCTGCTGTAGTGATTGAATGGCTCTAAAAAATCCAAGATCTAAGACATTCATGTCAGGACTATTAGGTGGTTGATAGGACAAATGTATATTGAATCCATCACTAGATGCAGCTTCAAGAAATTCAGCATCATTAAGGTCAACGTGAGGTCTAGCATTGTCTTGTTGAATAAATACGATATCCTCTGTATCACGCGGCCATTTAGCTCGAATTGCAGGAAGAACTTTTTGAATCAAGCATGATCTCATTACATCTTTAGTCACTGACAATATTGGCTTTGTCTCTAATGTACCAGCAACACGATTCTTACTAGATCGTTTGCAGGTTCCTTGCATGTGAATCGAAAAATTCCAATTTTCGCATCAAATTGTTGATTGCGAGATGAATCAAATCTTGGTCAAGCTACTGCCGCAAGAACCATTACTTTGGCAATGAAACGTTCACTTTTGCATGTACGTAAAGGCTCTTGTTCTTGGGGAAGAAGATAATATTTTTCTGATTCTTTGGACATGTAAAACCACTTTTCATCAATATGAACATAATTGAACATACCCTTAAAAGTTGGATTGTTGTTGAAACTACTAGGCTCAAGCATGGATAAGCAAAATCGAAGTCTTGCTTTCTTGTTCTCTATAGTTAGATATGGCTTCAAAGCATTTGAGTGTGGCCTAATAGCACCTTCTTTAATCCTGTTAGGACATATGTGATTCACTTGTTAGGAACATATGTCACAATTCTATGTAATTGGCTTATCCTTTGACAAAACGCATTTTACTTGTATTTGGGTAGATTTAGGATGTGTTTAAATACTTCAAGAAACCATGCTTCAAGATCAAGTGTTGAAGCCTTCAAGTTTGTCCAAGAAAACAAGCTGGAAGTGCAGAATTACTAAATCTCGACAACTAGCATGTGTTGAGGTTTAAGGAAGCTATTCAACCCGTGTGGTCGACACCTCCTATTTGTCGAGGTTTAAAAATTTCAAAATTTTGATCTAATTTTCATAGAATCCGTGAATGTGTCTTTGGGCCTTCTTTTCTCCTAACCCTAGACATATAAAAGGATTGTTTTAAGGGCCGTCAAAAGGTTCACAAGTTGCACATGCATTAAGCAAACTCTGTTCAAGCAAATTGTGACCAGAGACGAAATTCTTGCCCCAGTTCATCTCTTTCTTTTGAAGAAGTTGCTGTGTATGTGCACCATAGGGTTTTGTGACCAAGCATCTTCTTGATCTTCATCGTGTGGATGAATTGAAGAACTTTGCAGCCAACAACCTTCTTAGTTGGTGATTGAAGTCGCGTACTGGGATTCGCGCAATTGGTTAGTCACATACTTTTGAGTCATGCATCAAAAGGGGAACTGTCACTACAGAACAAGTCCTATTGGGTATTGGGGTAAGGGTTCAACTGTAGGTTGGTAAGGTACTTAGGATTCCTTTATTTGTAACCGCTTGTTGTAATAATAGTGGAGTTTCAAGAGTGGTGACCTAAAAATCACCCGGTAGGGTTTTTGTCGTTGGGTTTTCCCCACTCATAAACAAATCACCGTGTCATTTATTTTCTACTGCATACTTTAGTGGTTTGGTGATTTGTTTGTGCTACCACATGCTTTGCATATTAATTTGATTAATTAATAAACTTGGTTAATTAATTAATTAATTTGTCACAAGGGATCAATTCGTTTTTTGGCCTATCAAATCCGCCTATGTAGTGTTGATTTAGCAACATTCAAAGTAGGAGCCAATGATCAAATATTGGTACGACGACAAAATGGAATTTCTAAAATCTTGTTGAAATCAATTTGTACTTTTTTTTGCCCAGCATTCTTTGGAAACTTTTGAGACACATTAGCAACAGAATTCTCATCTTGGGAGGCTTTTCCTCTTAGCCAAATTCTTCTAATTGTTTTGGGTTGACAGATTGTGATGCCTCAATTTGATTGATTGTGTGATATGTGTGGGTGTGTGATGAGTCCCACATTGGACATATACTGGGTTGAATTGGGCCTTATTAACAATTACAAGGAGCGCTTTTCCTTGGGTCGTTACATAGATAGTCTAGTGGCAAGGTCTCTTATACAACCTTTTTTCAACTTTCCATTGTTGCTTTGTTTAAGCAATGTTTCAAATATTGCTTGATGCTGTACATTGGTAAACATTTTCTTTGATTTGAGTTGTAAAAGGTTTGTATCTATCAAGTCACTCATCTTAATTTGTTTGGAAAGATAAGAATTGAAGAGAGGATAATGATGTAGGAGATGAGGCAGGGTAACAGATAGATTTTTATTTTGGCATGGAACCAATTTGCAAAAGGATAAAGGGAAGTATTGGATTTAGATTAGGAATACTTTAGATCTAAGGAGTATTTTTATTTTGGCACGGAACCAATTAGCAAAAGGATAATGGGGAGCCAATACCAAATATTAAAAAAAATTTGCGCCACTTTAAAATCACTTAGTACTCCAAACTAATTCTTTTTTTGCCGCCACTATTAAAAAAAATTTCAGAATTAGTGCCAATAAGATTCCTAACTTAGATTTGATTGAAAGATAAACTAGAATTTGTATTTGAAGTAATCTAAAATGCTTGGAGCCAATACCCAATAGTTTTGGTATTGTGATAGATGTAGATTTTTCAAATTTGATTAAAGGATAAATCACAATTTGTACGTGTAATTTCAAAAATGCTAACATAGGTAAGGAGCAACAGAGCACATGAAGCTGGCTGCAATAACCCTCGGCTTGTCTGGACTGTGTTATTGTTTATTAACTTGTGGTAGTCTCTTCCTTGTTCTGGTAGGGGCTGAACAGGGTATACATGGATACGGTGTAAATGGTTTTTGGATTACATTTCAATAAAGTTTCTACAGTATCTTTTATCTCAAAAAAAAAAAGGAGCAGATTTTTATGGATGTAATTTCAGATTTAATAATTCAATTTTTTGATAAATTTTTTAAGGGTAGTTTTGGAAACTTATATATTTTTAAAAGATAGATAAGATAATAAATGATGTTCCCTTAAAAAGTTTGTCTTTTCAAACAAGACAAAAAAAGTGGGACGGAGGGAGTAATTATCAATTTAAAGACCTGAATATCCAAATAAAGGGATTAATTTTTAGAATACGAGTTAAAAATGCGTCTATGTACATTCTTGGCTAAAAAATCCTCAAAAAAGGAGTCCAAATTGGACCAAAACTCAAACACGGGCTCAACACCGAAGAGGATCATTCAACACTTTTGGAGTGCCGATCGGCACATGGCAAGTTCCAGTTGGCCCAAATTTTTGGCCCGGCCGGGGGACCCCTTGATTGTGATAAAACCTATCTTTTTCGACTTTTTAGAGATAAAGACGCATTCCAATTTGTATCTGATCTCATTCAGCTAATTTTTTGAAGCATCCTAATAGGGACTCTTCTTTTCTGACTTTTCAATTCTCCTTACGTTAAAGACGTTTTGGAAGCCTTTACTTTAGGAATTTCTTTTTTGTAAGTAAAGTATTTTAGGCTTCAAAGAGGTGAACAAACTTCTTTGATTTCTAAAATATTCTTTCATTAGAAGAGTGTGCTCATGCAAGAGGTATTCTTTTTTTTTTCTTTCTTTCTTTTCTTTTTCTATTAATTTTTGTTATTGTTTGATGCATGAATATGTTTAGTATGTTTTATTATGTCTTGTTCTTGCTATATAATTACCATGTTTAGATACTTTGCTGGAATTTTCTTAGATGGTTGTTTAGATACTTTGCTAGAATGTTCTTAGATGATTGTTTATTGTAATTTTTTTCTTAAGTTTCAAAATCTGCTAATGACTATCAAAGATTATTTTCAAATTCAAAAATTGATCTGTATTTTTAAATTTGATTTTTTAACTCAATATTGATATGTATTTTCAGATCTAATTTTTAAACTCAAAACTTATCTATATTTTCAGATCTGATTTTTTAACACAACACTGATCTGTATTTTCATTAAATAGAGATCTGATTTTTTTGAAACAAAACTGATCTATATTTTCATTAAATACATATCTGATCTTTTTTTTAATACAAGACTAATCTATATTTTCATTAAATACAAATCTGACTTTCTTTCGGAAAAAGTTTTCTTTGTTATAAAATTACAGATTCTAAATTTAAGAGGAAGGGATTGAAAGTTAGATTGTTTTTAATATGTGGATCCTTTTTCAAAAAGTCTTTTTTTTTTCTTTCTTTATACAGAGCAAATCTGATTTTTACAAATCAAAATCATTTTTTTTTTTTAGCTTTACACAAAACAGATCTGATTCTTTTAACAAAATCTAATTCTTTTTCCGTTTCACAATACAAATCTGATTTTTCTTGATAAAATCTTTTTTTTAACACTTTTCAAAAACAAATCTGATTTTTCTTTACAAGTCTTAGTTTTTTTTTTTTTTTTTTTTTTAAAAAACATATTTGAATTTTTCTTTGACAAGAGGACATATTCATATGGAAAACTTATTTAGATTAATTTTTGTCAAGTGTTTGTCATGTGTGTTCAACATATCATTCAACATCACGCAAAAAAGGTATATTAGTCATTAGAATCTAGAAGACCAGACTCTATCTTGGCGGAATGGGTGCCTAACACCTTCCCATTCCGTAACCTAGCCCCCAAGCTTAGGATTTTTGGAAAGCTAGATTAGTGCTTTGTCTTTTAATTTTGGTAGATTGTAACTAGGGCCAAAGCTTTGTATTCTTTTGCCTAGATTGTAGCTAGGACCTAAAGCCCTGTAAGGTTAATTTACTAAGATTGTATTTTTCTTTATTCAATCAATGACATTTGAAGTCTTTTGAATATGTAATTTGTATTTATTTTTTCTTATTTTTTTTTGTATAAAAAATAAGTGGTGACTCCACATCACTACCCCAAAAGAGAGGTGCCCTTACAAGAACCCAAATCTCTTTTTTGAGAGGGCCCCAAATTCCACAGCCTCTCAAAGTGGGCCGAGGACCACTTTGGTCATTTTATTCCCAAGAATTGACTTTTGCTTATTTAAAGGTTATATTTTCCATTTTAACACTCCTCAAGTCAATTTGATATCTAATTGGGCTCTAACTAGCATTGGGCCTTAGAGTTTAAGTATCATTGGGCAACGGGGGCCCGAGTCATAAGGGGTACAAAATGCGGTGTCTACATATACTTCTTAGCCTTGCGAACCATGTGACGAGATAGCATACAATGGTTTGAAGCTAAGGAAGACATATGGACCAGGTTTACTATAGGGAATTTCGCTAGCCAATCTACAGTAGCCAATGCTCGATCTAGCCTTTCACGAATCTGGGTTCCATCACGAATCTAGGTTCCATCATGCATTTGGTAAAGCCAAGTAAACTTTGGACCAACAAAACTGATGTCCCAAAAACCACACCAGTCAATAGTATTTATGAATTGAGCCATTTGTGCACTCAGTCTAGACCCAACCCCCATCTTTTTCCAACAAATCTATAATCTCATTGAAATCACCTATGGCTAACTAAGGCAATTAAGAAGAGCCCCATATGGTCTTTATCAAACACCATGATTTAGGCCTCTTTAACATCTCTAGGTTGCCATAAAACCTAGTCAAGTGCCACTAACCATCTCATAGCCGCTCTTAGTACTAATTCCAAGCACATTTGAGGTAGTCACCCTCTATAGAGAGAGAGAGAGAGACATGCACTAATGCACTAAGCAATTGGTTTATTCTTCCATTGATATCTAATGTTGAGTTACAATAATGTATTTATAGGAGACTAGCTCTAATCTCATTGGCCCACATGACCTCATCCTATTGGTTCTATTATTCCTCATATGCATTAATAATTCCAACATGTGCTAAATATGATTAACATGCACTAAATATGATTAACATGCTTGGAATTGTAACTAACTAACTAACTATATCTCAATACAACAATTATTATCCATATGCTTATAGCATTCCTAAAATTTGCCTCCTCTTGAAAACACCTTGCCCACAAGGTGTTGTTGTGAAATAGCATCTTCATCAAAGGAGATCTTCCAATAGACCAATACCTTAGTGACATTTTGATCACCATATTCATGCATTTCTCTTTGACAAGCAGTTGCGTAAACATGAAGGTTTCTTCTTTGTAGATATTTAAACTTTGCTCAAATTCTTGAGCCTTCAATGGTTTTTCAATTTTCAAGGTCTCATTGGTTCTTTGAACCTTGGAATGTTATTTTATCCTTAAGACCTCAATTGATTCTAGAACCGTTAAAATTGTTGGCGCTTGCATCTTGGATTCTTGGATCACCAACACTTGGATTGCCAATTCTTGAATTATAGACTTTTCAATGGAAGCCTCCATTGGTGCATTAAGAATTGGTTCTTGGAAGATCATCATCTCCTTCTTTGTTGGTTCTTTGGACTAAGCTTCAAGGGCAACATGTACATGTATATCATCATCCACTTTGACACAAAAATCAACATCCTGGCTTGTAACAACAGCAGTAGATTCTTGGAACTTGATCTGTTTTTCGACTTCCATTGAATCAAGAGATTGTAACTCCTCTTCTACCATATTCTCAAGACCTTCTTGCAATCTTGAGAGCTCTTCATTCATGGTCTTGTTAGATTCAGTCAAGGCCTTGACCTTCTTTAAAATGGCATTGTGAGATTCGTACAAAACCTTGACATTTGTTCACCATTTTCCGTAATTCTTTCCAATGTTCTCTTCGGTCACATTTGTCCATTTCAAGATCGACGGCTCTGATACCAATGGTTCCTAATGGAGATTGATGGGAATTATAGGGGAATCGATGGGAATTGTAAGAAAATTGACTCAATTCGAGGTAGTCACCCTTTATAGAGAAAGATAGAGAGATTAAGAGATAGAGAAAGAGAGATGCACTAATGCACTAAGCGATTGGTTTATTCTTCAATTGATATCTAATGTTGAGTTACAATCATGTATATATAGGAGACTAGCTCTAATCTCATTGGCACACATGGCCTCATCCTATTGGTTTTGTTTTTCCTCATGTGCATTAATAATTCCAACATGTGCTAAATATGATTAACATGCTTGGAATTGTAACTAACTAACTAAATCTCAATACAAAAATTATTATCCATATACATATAGCATTCTTAACACATCCCCACCATCCACAAAAGCATTAATATGCGACATGGAATAAGCTTATTTATGAACCATAATCCCTTCCATAATAATGCTAACCTACCACTTAAACCATTACTAGGAACAATCAAATCATGCTTGAAATCACATTTATCCCAAACCTTCTTCATCCACTCTATATCAGACTTTGTCTCCATCAGGAAGACAATATTGGGAGCTTCTGACACATTAGCTATCAGCTGGTTTCCAAGCCCATGGTAATTCCAACTTAAAAGACTCATTGGAACTGGCAAAACTGATCAACAGCCTCTGCCGAACCCAATTGTGAAGCCAAAAGAGAACTAAGCTGTTCAGTGTCCTCATCCAGCTTAATCTTCTTCTCCTACTAAGTAAGCCTCTCAGCAGCAGAACCCTTAGAAGCAAATTTCCTCTTAGACCCCAAAGAATTCTTAACGTTCTCTACAGCCTATGTGTGGGCCTTATTAGAAACCCTAGCCTATCTACCCTTGGGCTTAAGCTTACCTCCACTATCAGACCTAACCTCAGAGCTCATTAAAGTTCTTTTTTTACCTTTACCTTTCCTTTTACCCTTTATTGGAGCACCCTTATTAGCCAAGCCTTGTTGAACCCATTTCATGTTAAAGTCCAACCTTGAAGACATTGCATGAGAAATATCCCCTCCCACTCCATCCATCAAAAGATTATTACGTGCCGCCAAAGTCTCCCCAGCTTTCTCTACCCCAGCAACCACAATCACATTACCTTCCAACAACGGTTTCTTATCCGTAACAGTAGTAGACCTAGAGACAACTTCTTTCAAAATTAAAACTCCTGTAGGGTTGGTAACTGCACTATCAATCATCCTAATCGTGTCCTTAAAAATAGGATGTGAGTTGCCAAAGGAAGTAAAGACTGAATTATCAGAAACTACGATAGTGACTACGACAGTGACGCTCTATGAAGTACGGGTGCGTTTCCAGATTCAAGTGCGGGTGCGAGTGAAGGACTTAACAATTTTTGAAAAAGTAAGGTGTGGCGGGGTGCGGTGATTAAAAAATTATTAAAAACATTTTTATTTATATTTTCTATATATATATACATACATACATATATATATATATATATATATATGTTCGCATGTATATTCCACCAACTATATATTATTCTGTTGGCGATACAAAATACTTAATTTTACGCCTTGTAACTTCGGAGAAAATCAAATTTAGAAATATGATTTTGTTTATGTTGACTAGTTTTGTACGTAATATTATTACTTGTAGCTCTTGTCTTGTACCTTATGCTCGTCTGAAACTGAAACAAAAGTCAAGACTATGGCATTTGAAGAAAATGAGGCACAAGCAAAATAATCCCACTCTAAGTATCTTCCCATGTACTAAAATCCAAAAGCATTGCTTCCCCTATCTATAAAGGAAGAAAGACCTGCATCATTCAGCTGTTCCGGCATGATTCAAGGCCGATATCGGCCACCAGCCGGTACAATATGATTCGGCCAATACAACCTGATTCTGGCTGAATTAGCCCGATTCGGCAAGAATTGAAGCCAAATCTGCTCGAATCGGAGCTGAGTCAGCACGAATCTAAAAAATAAAAAATAAAAAACTCGGACGCTGCACCCCGAGTCGAACTCTAGTGCAGCACCCTCCCAGCCACGCCGGTGCTTCCTAGGTGACGCTTCCATTCTATTTCATCGAAGAACCCTCCCCGGGCCCCCCACTGAGAATCATAGCAAACGGCATACCTCCCAGAGCAGCATCATCTCTCACCAAAGAATGATTAGATGATGCACTTGAAGCCTTTCCCAATACTTTACCACCCAAAATGGCTTTATCTCCCAAAACAGACATGGGACAAGAAATAGTCCCACCCCGAGAGCTTGGGTTTACAAAGTTAAACCTTTTCACCTCAATGATAGAGACTCTATTCAAATTAAACTGTGGACGCACAACCAAGTCCCAATATGTTGATCTTTCACCATCAACGTATCCTTGCTCTAAAGCCATAAATCACAATCCTTGTCCCCATTATCCAAATGACCACACCAAAAATAGAAATTTGGTAAACATTCGAACTTAAACGAAACCCATCATGCTGAGTCATTATTAAAATTAACCATTCTACCTCTGCATAGGGCCTCATTGATATTGACATCCATTTGAACTCTCATGAAGTCACCTCCTCTCATCCTTGACACATTAGTAGGAATTGTTACTTCCCCAATTATTCACCTATGTTGATAGCAACATCCCTCGTCATATAAGCAAATGGTAGATCATGAATTTGAACCCAAAATTTCGTAGTTGAGAAGTCAATCTCCTGAACCAGTGTGAGACCATCCATCATCTTAAAAGCAACAAAGTGCCTATCATAAGACCATGGTTCTCCCAGCAAAACTTTCTCCACTTCTACTATGGACTCAAAAGCAAACACCAAATGATTATTACCACCATCTCTAACCTGGACATCATTCCAAGTACGCCGAAGAGGATAAAAAGTCCTAGCCACCGCTTCAATATTCGAAGACTTTCTAGTAAAAAGCTTAACCACTAGCCCAACCTCCTGAATTTGTTCATTTGTAGATAAATCCACATTCTTTCTTTCCCTCTCTGAAAGAGAGAGGTCATTACAACTACGAGAAAGATACTGCATACTCGGTGGCAGAGCCACGTTGGGGCTAGAGGGGGCCTTGGCCCCCCGCAAATTTTTTGAAGAAAAATAGTAAATATACAATCTATGAGTCATCCAAACCAAATTTGAAAAATTTTAAGCAATAGATATGCAAGAACCAAACATTCACAAACTTAAAATAAACATACAAATATTTCAACAATTATCTCACAACATAAAATGAGAAAAAAACAGGGTTTCTAGCTTTTCATCCATCGCCGCAAGTCCGCTAGAATCTCAATCCAACGCACCTAAAGCAATAGAGCAACATACGCATGATGCAATGGTAGCAACCATAAAAAGTGAGTCTTCACACTTTTCTCAATCTCTAGCATCCTAATCTGATGTGCTCTTTTTTTTTTCTTCTGTTTTTCTTTTCATTACTTCTTTGGTTCTTCCGTTGTTTACAAAGTAGAGTACTAGAGTGTAACATTTTGCCCAACCAAGAAACGCTTATCAATTGCCTATTGCCTCTACCACATGTATGGTTGAACTTGAAGTCTTCAGAAGCAATTGATAGTACCCACACAAGTGGTTAGGTACAGGGGCGTAGCCAAGAATACATACTTGGGGGGGCCGGGTTGCAACAGAGGTATACCAAATATAATTTTTAAGTCTATTGGATACAAAATTATCAACTTTCTTATATTATTATATACTTGAACATGTTGGGAATTCAACCGAAATTTCAAACCTGTGAGAAACAAAAAAATAAAGAAAACAAAACGCCAAAAGTAAAACAATCACATGCACAAGATAGTATTTACGTGGTTCGGCAATTTGCCTACGTCCACAGAGTTGCAGGGATTTCACTATTATCAAAGAAAATTACAATGTGTGGCTACAGTGTTTTTCTTTCTCAAAAACAACAAGAAGACAAAACCCTAATCACAAAAAAAAAACAGCTTTTATATCCTGCGCACAGGATTCACAATGGGTTACAAAATGGGCCAAAAATTTTTTGTCGGCTCAAACCTCCGCTCCATGGACTAAGCCTCAGTAAATTTCCCATTATTCGGGTCAAGTCAGGTCATCAACCGAATCAAATCATGTCTGCCGACGATTTTTCATGGAATAAAATTCATCCATTATCATCTCTATAGTGAAATTCCCTGCAATTTCCTTCTCTATATAAACTATCATATTATCTGCCAAAAGCTCATCCTCCATTCTATTGCGAAGTCTTGTTTTTAACAGTTTCATAGCTGAGAAAGCTCGTTCTGTAGTTGCTATAGAAACTGGAAGGGTCAACACAAGACGAATAAGTCTATCAATCAAAAAATATATTTTAGACTTTCCTGAAATTTTTAATCCCCTACATAGCTCAGAAATTGTACTCATATTCTGAAAATCTTGATGTTTTATCACATCAAGCTCATAATGTCGCAATTGAGACTCCAAAAGTTCTTGTTCATGTTCAGTGAAATCTTGAGGATAATATATCTTAACCAAATTGCATATATCAACAATCTTGAATAATCTAAAAGCATCCTTGGGATTTAAAGCTGAACTAAGAATGACAAGTTCCGTTGTTAGCTCACAAAATCTACTTTTCAATTCATATGGCCCATACCTAACTTAGGTATGGGCCATATGATTTTTCCTTTTCATGCTTATTTGTTGTTAAAGTATTTTATATTATATAACATTATGAATGAATGTAATATACTACAATATATCATATCTAAAATAATACTAGAAAATTTAATTAGTTGTATTTAATAAGATTTTTTATACATTTAAATTTCTTATGAGCTTTTTTTATTTTTTTTATTTTTTTGAGAATCTTTTATGAGCATTTTAGACATTGAAATTTGAAAAAACAATTTGTCTACTATTGGTATTTGTTGAATCTCAGTCATTATACTTAGTGGGTTACTCCCTCCGTCCCATTTTTTTTGTCTTATTTAAAAAGTCAAAATTTTTAAGAGAACATCATTTATTGTTTTGTCTACCTTTTAAAAATGTATAAATTTCCAAAATTACCCTTAAAAAAAATTATCAAAAAATTGAATTAGTAAATTAATAGGGGTATAATAAGAACATTAGTAAATTAATGACTTTTATTTTTAGAAACAGAACAATATTTTGGGACATCTCAAAATGGAATAGAGGATAAAAAAAGTGGGGCAGAGGTAGTATAATTTAATTGGTAATATGGGCAAAGATAATAACCATCAATTCATTCTTCAAAAGAAAGAAAGATAATAATTCAGAAAATAATACACTTTTAGGTTTTAATGTAAAAACTTTGACATCTAATAAGTGTTCTTCTAAATTTTTAGTGATTGAACCAGAAGAGCATCCTTTTGGATCGTCAATGGTGGAACTTGAAGAGATTAATTTTAAAGCTCAAATGATTTAATTATTATCTTATATTTTATTAGGCTCCCTAAAGATAAATTTTTAGCTCTGCCACAGTCCATACTCCAACTCACACAAGATAAAAACTAGGCCTTACTAGTACTCTGGATACTATAAGGAAAACTTAACGATCTCTTCTCTAGGAGAAGGGAAAATACTACAGCCTAGAGTATTAGAGAAGTCAAACTCTCAGAACCGAGAACCTATTCTCATGTCTTCCCATTTATTGATCTTTGAATCTTCCAAGGTCAAAAACCAGCTAAGGTTTGCGCCAATTAATGATTTTGGGACATTTACTGTAATACCCAGCTCACAAAATAAATAAAAATTAAAGGGGGCAACTACGTAATTTTGATAGTAGAGGAGAATTCTCAAGATTTCATAATCAAAATTTGCTGTACCATTTTTCCTATACCATTCTATGTTTCACTAATAAAAACTCTCCACTTGTCTTCTTATTTAATTAATTTTTTGTGATCATTATGCCAATTCTTAATTAATTACCCAAAACAAATTAAGAAACCAAATCACCACCACCACCACCAACCTTGGCCGGCGTCGGCCATCTCCACCCTGGACTTCACTTGTCATGGTAGCCAGCATCACCTAATCTACATCACCACTGGAGATCTAAGCCAATCCTGCCAACCACCATCACTTCACCATCCAAAAAAACAACAAATTTGACTTTATTTCTCATCTTTCTTTACTGTTTATTAAGAAACAACATTGCTTAAAGCCCTACTCTACTACTACAAGAGTTAGGCTTTTTTGTAGTGGTACTTTGGGTAAAGTAATGTGTTTGAGTTTGGTGAGAGGATGTAATTAAGCACGCGTGTGTGTGTTTAGTAGTTAGTTTGTTTCTCAACCAAAAAAAAAAAAAATTAAGAAACAACATCAACAATAAAAGATGGAGGGTAAAACAACACAAACAAATCCAATGTAAAGGCTATTGAATCTAAATCAAAAGAATCCATGTATTACATCGTGAACCCAACAATCAAAACCAAAAGGATCTCTAGAAGAAAAGTCTAGTGGTATGAGTTGAGGTATTGACGTGATAGGCTTCAGATCCATGGTAGAGCCAAAGGTTGGATGGCTATAAATGGCTACTTTGATGGGGTTGACTCTGGCGAAGGTTGGTGGAGGTGGTAGTGGGGATATGATGGGATTTTCTTTGTTCCATTCGTCCAATATTGTGTTAGATCCACCACTTCCTGACTCTCCCTCTCTTGATCAGCTCAAAACCTTGGTGGAAGTGGAAAGGTGGTGTTGTTGCTGTCGCTAACCTCTACTACTGGTGGTGGTAGCAGTGGGATGTGTTGGCTATAAATTTATTTTAGGTAATTAAAATAAGAATAAGCATAAATTTTGGATTTGCTTAAAATTGTGGATACATGTCAAGTTTTTATTTATGGAACACAAAGTGGTACAAGGAGTGTGGAACAAAAGATGTTGATTCAACTTAAAGACCTTAGATGAAGGGTATAAAGTGCAATATTTAGTTCTTATAAATAAAATAATTTGTTATTCCTTTTTCTCTCCTTTTAGATATTTTATTTAATTATTCAGCTAATGTGATTTATTTAAAGAAAGAACTTTGAATTTTAAAAAGTTCCTATTTTTATTCCAATCTGGATCAAGCATGTATGAATTTTGAAAAGAACACATTTTTTATGGAATTTTTCTAGATTATGATTTTGGAAATTGACTGAAATGAAACTATATAGCTTCTGAAGAATTAATTGTACATTAGGACTATGGTTTGAACCTAGCTAATGAGGGTCATGCATTGGCATAAAAACTAGTAGAGGCTTTAGGAATTTTTTTAAAGGTGGTTATCATCAAGAAACACAATATAATAAAAAGAACATGTACATATCAACATTAAAAAACCGCAAATACTTGAAATACATAAAATTTAAAATTTAAAATTTTCTTCTATAAGGAGGGTGAAATCAACGGCGTGGCCTAGTGAGATCAACGGTGGTTAAGGACTAGAGAGAGAGAGAAAATTAATATAGAATAATAAGAAATATTTAAACATTCTTAGATGTATAGTTCTAATAGTAGAACTGTACTGTAGCAAATGCCAAATAAACCTCATGAGGCATGAATTTTGGTGTTTTGTGTGCCAAATGCCAAAATTTTAGCTTTTGGGACACTTGATGCCAATGCTCTAGAAAACAATTCTAAATGCAGACACTGGTGATTGGCCCATGGCCCAATGCATGCCGCAGTTCCTTATTTTTAAAATTATTTTATGAATAACAATACCTGTAATGAAGAAAATGTACACTTTTGACTTTAGGATTGGTACCAACCCACTTAGTTTGAAAGAGAGAGAGATAGTTGACTACTAAGATCCCAAATCGATAGGTGGATGACAGTAGTAGATCGGGTAGAGTCGTTGAAGAGCGACGAGAAGACAAGGGCGGAGGGTATGTCGATCTTAGGGCAATTTGGGCTTGGTGGTTTAGCTGTTGGTCAAGACCAGAACAATTTTTGTAGCTTGCAGAGAAGCTGATGAGGGGTACCAAGATTTTTAATGTATAATTTATTTGTTAAATTTTTTGAGTTGATTTGTGTTGTTGTTTGGGCCTTTGGGTTAATTTGTATTTGCTTGGGAATTTTTTTTATTCAACCTTCAACAAGCAAAGACTTTGGAGGGTTAAATTTTATTTTTAGTGGACTCAAATATTTTCCTGGGTGGTCATATATATATATATATATATATAGCACTACCCCTGACCAAAACTAGTTTCATTTGGGACGTATCATAGGTGTATCATGATTCTAAGCCTAGTAACGAGAATATAGCATGCCCATACCACCATACATGTTAAACGTTCCAATTGAATTGAATAACAGTTTCTAATCTGGTTTTTTGATACAAAATAGAAATTCTACTCTAGCCTAGTCTAAGTGTATATATATGTGAAACTCTCTCCTAGAAACTTGAACCCCGGCTCTTCCCACCCCCCCCATTAACACCCCACAAGCACTTATACTTGTGAAGTGACCACCGCACCAAGAGTGCGCGGTAGTAGTTTCTAATCTTGTTAAGTTTTTTATTTTGTAACTTCATTTATTTTTATGTATAATTATGCTTGGTCTAGCTAGCTTGGAGTCTTTGGACCAGCTTATTTATTGAGTTGTCATACTCAATCCCCTCCCCCCTACCTTCTGATTCATATCCCGAGAAAAAGCAAGTGTTGGAGCTTCCAGTAGGCGTGCACGTGAGGGGAATTTTGGAATCTTTCAATATAACATTAGGTATTTGGTATTTTCTTGCTATTTAGCATTTTATGCACATGAGATATGAGTTTTATAATTGAACCAATGTTGTCACATGTCTAACCTATGAGTAAGTATAGTGTCACAATAATTATCACAATTTTTGCCACAACTTGCCTACGTGAAGAGTTGTAAGTGGTGAAAATAAAATGATAGGTCCATGTAGGTCTATGATTCTATCACCCATGAGTCGTCATGTGACAAAGTTGTGAAATTAATTGTGGTACTAGACTCACTCCTAACCTATTAGTTGTGTTGGGGCATGACATTTATGCTAATAATTAATCATTAATCCCGAGTAGCTGACGAATTAGGAATAACCCTTACTTGTTAATGGGGGTTTGGTAGGTTTAACAAGGATCGAGGACGAAGGCACACATGGACGTGGGGGCAATGGCCACTGCCAATTTACTATATATATATATATATATAAGTACTAATTTGAATAATTTTGTTCTATAGAATTATACTTTACCAATATCATTGATTCTTTTAGAAGTGATGTTATAGTCACAAAGTTTTCTATAACATTTTTATAAATTATTGAGATAGAAAATTTTTATTTGTTCATATTTGGTCCTACCACTTAAATCATTTTTTCACATACCAATAACCACTCATCACATTAATAATTTGTAAAAATAGTTTATAACTCTAACATTTTCCTTCTTTTAAAGGCCATAAAAAAATTTATAATTCTATTAGGTTCTAAAAAATTAGAATAATTGACAAGTGTCACAAGTCTTCACATGATTGGCTGTGTCTTGCTTCATGGTTGGCCAAAAATACGCGAGGTTAAACAGCTGCTGGAGAAGTCACTTCTTGCCTTGATGATTCCCACATTCACCCGCATGAACTTCTTGCATGATGGATTGTGCTTTGGGGGTCCCCAAGCATCTTAAGGGTTTCCCATTGAATCCTTTTCGGAAAAGGATACCTCCTTCCACAAAGTAGTGAGTTGCCATCCTTTTTAAACGATATACCTCATCCCGATTGTCGGGCAAAATGCCTTTTATGAGATATTCAAGAAATGGGATTCGACAATCGTTAAAGGTGAACATAGCATACGATTCTTCGTGGCTAGGGATGTGCTGAGATTTCTCACACTAACCTTGGATGTCAATAGCCAGTTTGTCCATGTCTGGCCAATAATACCCTGACCACTGGAGACACCTATAGAGGCTCAAAGTACCACTAGAGCCGTAGGATTTCTCATGGACTTCTCTCAGTCGCTTGCAAGACTCTCTTGGGATTAAGCACCTTGCCAAGACTCTTCCCGGGAATTTTCTGTATAACTCCCTTGCCACCAAAGTGTAATCTTTGAAACATTTCAATTGCTCTTTTCTTGAGGGAGACAATAGGACTTCCTTTACGGGCGACCGCCAATCTGCTTGGTCCAGTGGCTATCCAAAAAACTCCTCCTTCAATACCCGTATGGCTAGAACAGGTTTCTTTATGATTATAACTTCAGTAGCGGTACCTTCAAAACTAATCCTAGCCCCCAAAGTGGCTAATGCATCAACAAAACGATTGTCGGACCTTTGAGAGTTTTGGATATCAAAGTCCTCAAATGAGTCTTCTAACATTTGGGCCATTGCTCTATATGGCGCCAATGACAGTTCTTTGAGTGTAAACTCTCCCTTAGCTTGACAAACAACTAGGTTCGAATACCTAATCACCCTAAGGTGTTTAATTCCCATTTCACGCACTACCACTAAACCCGTGAGGTATGCTTCATACTTAGCTGTGTTGTTAGTACAAGGGAAGTTAAGTTTAAAGGACATAGCTACTACTTCTCCTGCTTCTTTGATTAGGACTATTCTAGCTCCTCCTTCAATGGCAGTGGAGGACCCATCAAACCTAAGAATCCACATAGCTCCAGCTGCTTCAACGGTTGAAACCTTTGGTAAATCCCCAGGGACTTCATCAGCAACATCCCACCTTTCTTCTCCTGGGAACCATGCTAGTAGGTCAACTATAGCTTGCCCTTTTATAGCCGTAGGGGCAATAGGGATGATTTCGAATTCAAACAACTGCAGGAGCCATCGTGCTAGCCTTCCAGAAAGGACAGGACGCCGCAAGAATGAGCGTATAGGATAGGATTTAGTCATAAGATAAACTGTATGAGCCAAAAAGTAATCTCTCAGTCGTTGTGCAACATATATGAGAGAGAGACAAGCCTTTTTAGCTCTTGAATAACAAGTCTCATCATCCTTCAGCATCTAGCTGACATAGTAAATTGGTTTATTAGCCCATTGTTGATCTTCTTGGGCTATCAATGCCCACACTGCCTCACTGTTGGTGGCCAAATAGAGCTTTAGGGGCTTTCTTGATGTGGGTGCACATACGGTCGGCAGCTTGGTTATGAGTTGTTGCAATTGAGAGAATGCTTGTTGGCATTTCTAACTCCAACGATAAGGCCTTCATTTCTTCAGCAAGGGGGTAAAGGCAGTAGTGAGAGTGGCTAGACAGAGAATGAACCTCCGGATGTACAAAAGCTTTCCAAGGAAGCTTTTAAGCTCCTTGACCGTAGTAGGGGGCTTCATGGTAGCTATAGCTTGTGCCTTACTAAGATCAACATCTATCCCTCATTGGTGAACAAGGAAACCCAGAAACTTTCCAGCAGGAATACCAAAAGCACACCTAAGGGGGTTCATATGAAGCTTGTAAAGGCGACATCTTTCAAAGACCCTCCTCAAGTCATAAAAACGGTTTTCCCTTGCTTTTGACTTTACCACAATGTCATCCCCATAGTCTTCAATTTCTTTATGCATCACGTCATGAAAGATTGCATTCTTCAATTTCTTTGTGCATCATATCATGAAAGATTGCAGGCATGGCTCTTTCGTAAGTGGCGCCGGCATTCTTGAGGCCAAAGGGCATAACAGTATAGTAGAAACTCCCAATGGGAGTCTAGAAGGCGGTCTTGGCTGCATCCTTAGGTGACATCCTAATTTGGTTGTAGCTACTAAAACCATCCATAAATGAGAATATAGCATGTCTAGTCACCAAGTCAATTAGCATGTCCATGTTCGGAAGTGGAAATTCATCTTTTGGGCATGCTTTATTGAGATTTCGAAAATCGACACAGCATCTCATTTGTCCATTCTTTTTCTTGACCGACACTATGTTTGACAACCAATTCTAGTGCTCAATGGGCCTAATGAAACCAGCTGCAAGGAATTTCTGCACTTCTTTGATGATCTGAGCTTCAATATCCGGATGAAATGTTCGAATGGGTTGTATCACCAACTTTACTCCTGGTTCAACATTAAAAGCATATACCACTAAGTTGGGATCTAAACCAGGAATTTCATCATATTCCCAAGCGAAGACGTCAGCATATTCCTTCAAAAGTGCAACGAGTTGGTTTTTCTCTGGTTGCAACAGATTTGCATTAATTGAGGTTGTTCGTGGAATATTAGGTTCATCGCTAAGATCGACAACTTCAAGCTCCACATCAGTTGGTAAGGTCAGATTAGGTGTTGGTAGTAACTCTTCACATAGTTCAACAATGTTGTCAAAAGAACGCTCCACTGGAGTTGCCATTTTAACAATGTTGTTAAGAGAATGCTCCGCTGGAGCTGCTATTTCTTGAGTGTAGCAACAAGTTGGTGTTGTATTGGCTTTGTTCAGTCTGGGAACCTTCTATTTAAGACAGCTAGGCCCCGTGTACTGTCATAATCAATAACCAAGGCGCCCATCCGATAGTTGGATTTGCACGTACCTCAGTTGTGACCCACTGCTAGATGCTTCCTTGCGCTCCTTCTTTTTTTTCTTCTGATCAAGGATCCCCCTCAGATCCACCTCAGGTTCTTTCTCAATAACCTCCCAATCAGGCAGCAGGGTCCCTATAGGCTTTGACGTGGCATCTTCCCCACACGAGGTGAATTCATTATAAAAATCTGCTTCAAAGTAGTGGGCTTCAGATAGGTCAAACGAAGTATGATTGGTTGGAATGCATATGGGCTTGCCAAGGAACCTCCTCTTAACACATTGGTGATATGTGGATAGGACCAACTTGTGTCTATGGAGCCAAGGCCGCCCAAGCAAGGCATGGTATGGTACGGCTGAATCAATCACATGGAACCTTGTAAGTGCCACAATAGGTCCCATTCTAAGGACAAGTTGTATGCTCCCAATGGTATGCTCTGGCATCCTAGCGAAACTAGCCACTTCTATAGGAGTGTCGGTGACTCAATTTAGAGGGATTTCAATTGCTTGGAGTGTACTAGCCGGGATGAGATTCAAAGATGCACCAATATCAACTAATGCCCTCCATATGTGGACATCGTTGATTTGGGCAGTGACATACAAGGGTCTGCTATAATCAGGGTGCTGCACTTCCATATCTTCGTCAGTGAAGGTGATAGCATTGGTAGTTTCCAAGAAAGCTCTGTTGGCATGAGCTTCAGTAGTAAGGCAATGTATTCCAGAGTCAGAGGCAATGGATACTAGCGCTTCAGTACCTTCCTTTCCTCTTCATTGAACCCAAGTTGGTTGAACAGGGCACGAAAAGCTAAGCTCTTTTGTAGTGCTGAGATGGCTACTGGTGGTAATTCTTCGCTATTACTCATATCCTCCTCGATATTTCCTGCATGAATCACCACTACCACTGTAGCCTTCCCTCTGTTATGTTGTGGCAGCGGGTTCCGCTGGACCTCCTGCTCTTGGGTTAAATCAAGGGTCCCATCCTCGATTTTTTTATGAAACATCCTCCAAAGAGCCCTATAATCTCTAGTCTTATGATGCACATACTAATAATAATGACAATAATGAGGGTTTTGTTTATCTTCCTTGGTAGGCTCTCGATTTGGCTTGATGGTTCTAAGGACTCCATCAGCCACCCACTTGTCAACTATCACCTTAACTTCTTCGTCAGTACATGGAATGGGAGGCAGCTCCTGTTGTTCTACACCATTATCTCTCTTACGTTTTACCCCTACTGCCGCCTCACCGTCGGAGATAGCAAGAGCTTGAGGAGGTTTCTTTTCTCCGGTCTAGGCTTATCAATGACAGATGGCTTAACTGATAGGGCTGTCTTTCGAGCTTTTTGGAGTAATTGGGCAAATTGATGAATGTCAAGGTTCTCCAAGTGTGCTTGGTATTCCGAGAACATGTTGTCGATGCAAATCTCTACTTGCTCTTGCTATTTATACTAACCATAACAATCGAGGGCAGTATCTCTAAATCGCCTGATAAAATCAAGGAGCCATTCGGAAGGCTTTTGTTTCAAATTGTGAAGGGTGATGATGATGACCTTCTCCTCACCATAGAAATACTTAGTGTAAAAACTTTCCACCATATCTTCTCATGTGGGAATGGAATTAGGTTGAAGAGTAGAATACCATGTGTAAGCACGATCAGTAAGGGATTTTGAGAACTCCCTTAGGCAAAGTTCCCTATCTCTTGCAAATGGTCTCATGGAGTCCATAAATTTGCTGAAGTGCTCCATTGTGTTCCCTTTCCTCCCGTCATAAAGGGCAAAGATAGGTGTTTCATACTTTTTCAGATATGGCTTGCCAAGTAGCTCTGCTGGATATGGGGGTTTGCGAATGTAACGCATAGGCTCCTTCCGCGACCTGCCTCTTTCTTTCTCCAGTAGAGAAGTGAGATCAGATAGAGTGACAAACTGATGTGCAGGAGTGTTTTGCTCACCAAATTGAGGATTTCCAATCACTGAGCCCCTTTCTTGCTACGTTTGAGGGTCTAGTTCTGCACGTGGCAGTTGGACACCTTGACCTTGAGCCTCCCTAAGGATTCTAATGGATTCAACTAGCTCAAACTGGGCTTGCTACATCCCTTGTAGCATTTCAAGAACAAAAGTGTATGGATGATCAACATTCTCCTTGTTAACTCCAGGCTACTCGGATTGGTCATCTTGTGCAACTGCACTCTAGTGGCTTTGTGTTGCTGTATGAACATTATCTTGACTTGCTTCTTGTTGGCTATTACGCGACCTTGGAGGCATAATGGGCTTTCGCCTACTGATTGGTTCCCCAGTGGAGTCACCAAAATGTTAAGGTGGAAATTGATGCCTCTGAATTTAATGTTGGGAAACCAAACCGAGACTCAACTATAGGCTCTTGAGATGACAGCCATAGGCTTTCGGTGTGATGAAGAGCCTATCCAAGCAAGAGAAAAAAAAAAAAGACTGCACTTAACAAAATAGCAACAAAGACCCAATGTAAAATACGTTACAATACTTAATTCCAATACTTAGTGGTCCTGTTTTGATAGTTCAAGGGAAATAAATTCTCCAGCGGTAAAGGTGAAGTTATACTTAAGTCCAAAAGATGAATTGTCCAATGGTAAAAGTGGGATTAAACAGTCCAACCATCAATAATTAGATAGATTTAAGAAAATTTTAGGTCCTTGTGTGTGTCATTCAAGAGGAATTTATTGCGCTTTCAACCATCATTACATCAATGTGAGGGAAAAGTTCAATTGTTACAAATACATCATATCCTTCAAGAGTAAAGTAAAAAGTAAAAATTAAAGGTTCCCCGGGAAGAAAAAGTGGAGGATTAATCAGCATGGTGTGAAGGGAAGTATTAAGTTAAGATTTTAGTAGGTGTAAATTTATAAGACATGAATAAAATGAATGTGGGATACTTTTGAGTGAGTGAGATGGGGTTGATACTGAGACTGAAGTCTTTTGTGGGTCATAGGCTGTTTGTGGCTAGCTAGAAGACACTTATGAGTTGTGGTAGTGTAAAGGGAGGAGAAGAATATCTGGGACTAGATGGGTGTAGGTTAAAGGTGATGGATGGTGAGCTAGAAGAGAGCTAAACCACTAGTAAAAATGGCCAAGGAATTTAAGAGTCTCAGAGTCTCAGAGGGGTGGCTAAGTTGGTTTTTTGGTTAGTTTGCTTGTGCTTTTATAATGGAGTTTTAGAAGAAGCATTTATTGACAAAGATCCAAAAAACGTATGACCACTCAGAGGTGATGAATCAGAGTCAAGTTTTCCTGGGATTTTTTATTAGAAGTAGGAAAATCCATTTTTGGGGCTGCTTTGCTTTTTTGGGTAATGATGGGATTTTAGAGCATTTTACATTAAATGCTAGGATTCTTGGGGCTGAGCTTGATTATTGTGATTTGAAGTGTGTATCAAGAACGAATCCTAATGCTGCAACTGAGATTCGGATCCCTGAGAAGTAAGATTTAACACCCCAAGTCGAGTGTTAAGTTTTAGTCTACTTCAGGGGGTTCCACTGAAGATCCATTTATGCCCTCCAAACCACATGTTCCCAATTTTTCCCCTTTAGGATTCATGGGCTTGGCACATGAATCACGTCTTGAACATTTTTAGCATTTTTAACATCAATTTGTTGGAGTTTGAATAATTTGGTTTCAGCCCCCCTTCCGCTGGAGGTGCAGTCTTAAGGAAGATGATGGAGTTCCATCATTCTTTAGACTTCAGCTGATATGACAACCCTTGGGCACTGTTCACGTCAGATAGAAGGTGACAGAAAACTGATGGGATAACCTTTAGTCCATTCTTAAAGGCTTGGTTCCCTTGTATGAGTCCCTAATTGCTCTTTTTTGGTTAGGAATGAACAAGGGCTGTTCTCCTTTGCCTCTTGCTGGCGTTTTTTTGCTTGAGCTTGCTCACATGGGCTGGGTTGTGTGCACATATTGCCATGGATTTTCATTCCTTATGGACTTTTATTAATAAATATTTTTGGGTTTTTCATAAATACTTGCAATGGGCCTTTGGGCAATTAGTTGTAATGTTTGAAATAATAGGACAAGTTTCAAAATACTTTTGTAAATAATATTTACTTTGATGAAATCCATGTTGCAAATAATGTTCATGGTTTTCAATAATTGCATCATAACTTAAATGATGATCTTGTGGGTTTGAATGTTTACCATGAGTGTTGAAGGTGTATATTATGGATGTTGCGATGCAAATGATGTCCATGTATTTCATGGGTTTATAATACGAGAACATAATCCTCAAGATAGCTCTCAATGAGTTTCTTCATAAGATGATTGCCATGGTCCTTTTTTGCCACGATAACATTTTACCATGATATTTTTTTCCTTGCTAAGCGTTGATAATCTTGGGCTCTTTTCTTTTTGATAAAGTAGTGCCAATGAAAATTGGACTTTGATGTTGCTAATAAGAATTGAGCTTTGATATTGCCAATGAGAATTGGGCTTTGGTATTGCCAATGAGAATTGGGCTTTGATGTTGCCAATAAGAATTGGGCTTTAATGTTGCCAATGAGAATTGGGTTTTGATGTTGCCAATAAAAATTGGCCTTTGATATTGCCAATAAGAATTGAGTTTTAATGTTGCCAATGAGAATTGGGCTTTGATATTGCCAATATGAATTGGGCTTTGGATGAATGAATTGCCATGGGTTTGAATTATGGGCTTTGATTATGGATTTGAATTCCATTGATAAAATTGTTTTGCGATGGACTTGAATCATGGGCTTTTCAAATATTGCCAAGCATAAGTATTCTTAGGCTTTAAATATAATAAGGTGTGTGTATTTGAAAGTGAATAGGTGGTACTTTAAAAAAAAAAAAAAATACCCTAACAAGTACAATGCCTTATATGTAGTTCTTTAAATCCCAAATTAAATTATTCCGCATGTCCAACTTATCAAACTCAGCAAACACAGCATTAAACTCTTGTTTAATGATGACAACAGAATAAAATCCACCAGATTTGCTGACAAGATTACTCAAGAAAAAACTAGCCACCTTAACCCAACGTTGTTGTTGACAATGGCATCCATTGAAGGAACTTGTTGATCACAAACCTTAACAAAATAGACAGCCACCATAATCCATAGTCGCCGCTCCCAACCCAAGGGCATATTTAGTAAATAAATGTTTCCCATGGCCATCAATTCAAATTAGATTGTTTGCAGACCAACGCAGCGCTATAGATATGAGATAGATAGGTGCTATGTTTACAATATTTTTGCAACAGATCATAGGTAGTTAGTTGTAATTGGTTTTAATTTGAATCTACCACTGAAATGACTTTTCCACCCCATCTATAACTACTCGTAACAAACTATCATATAGGATTTGTTATGAAAATGTTGTGAAAATAGCATTTCTCTTAAATAAAACAAAATAGCTAAAAAAATCAAACACCGGTATTGCTGTCGTCTTCAAGATTTTTACTCCCTGCTAATAGTTTTTATTTTATTTTTGTTTGTGTTAATATATATATATATATATATATATCTTCAAAAAATTGAGTTTCTTTGGTGCAATCTGTGTTGTTCTTTTCTACAAAATCTCAACTTTGAATTCTAAATCTTAGGGCTTTATCAAATCGAGTTTGGAGAGAGACACTAATGGTGCTCATGTGAGGCAATGGGTTCATTTTGTATCAATGTCCAGTGGTTCCTTGACCACGTGAAGTAGATCCGTCGAGGGCTGCTATCACGTGCAGGAAGTTGTTTGCTAATATAAGAAACCTGAGGAACAGGAGTTGTGTTTTTCATGTTATGTGATTGTTTGTTATTTATTTGATTTCAATAAAAGTCATGTTTGAGTCAAATTAGGAAATTTGATTAGAATGTTGTTGTTAACGTTAGGGTTTTTTAAGTAGTAGTCCGAATCTTTAGAAGTTGAGTTTTAGTGGTCCTTTTTATTTTGGGTTGCTCAGTTATCCATATTGTATTTAAGTTGCTAAAGTATTTTCAAATGAAGGCATTTGAATTATCTATCAAAGTGAATACTAAGGAGGCTGGATACCTCCAAACAATCCAGTTATTATTTTCATTGTGTTCTCTGAAATTTGATAGCCACCATAGGTAACGGCAAGAAACATTATGTTCCAGCTGCCTTGTGGTGGTTGAGCTAGAGAGGTTGGGTTCTAAGGTTTTTCTCATGGGCTGAGTTTTCTAACGCAACCAAGGGAAAAAAAGAGTAAAAATAGAAAAACAAAGAGATGTTAACGCAGTTAGTTGAATTATTTAAATAGACACGTAGCTAAATTTTAAAAAGAGTACTTAAGGAATATCCTCTAAGTGATTATATTTAAATTTTTTTATAATTAAAAAATCTGAATTCAAACATAGTTAAAATTAAGAAAACCCTTTTTTTAATATATATATATATATGTATATATTATGAACATAGTTTAGGATAACAAAATTTAAAGGAAAAAAAATTAATAAATGAAAATGAGGATTCTGAAGTTGGGTCCTAATGATTTTGGTAGGTCATTTTTTTGGTTACTTTTTCTGTATTTTTTGCTTCTTTAATTTTTTGAATGCCGAATCAGTATTCAACCAATCATTTGTTGATTTTACAGTTTAAGACATAATAAATAAAAGGTATTATGAATGATTTGCTAAACCACCATTCTGGTGGCCAGCCCTAGACCAAGAGTTTTAACTTTTAAATGACTCACTCAACTTGCATGATTGCATCAATAAGAAGCAAGGAAAAGAAGAGGAAGATACTGTAGGGTATATCTTCAGTAATGAGATCTGGGGGAGTTTAGTGCAGGTAGAATTCCTATAGTGAGCAACGGTACAATAGTAACAATACACAGGGCTCTTTCTTCTTTTGTTCAATTCATATACAACTTTGGTTCTTCCTTTAGTTTTTGTTGGGTTCAAATCATCATATTGTAAGATTAACCAAAAAAAAAGTAATGGAGTTTTGAAGACAATAAAGATATGCATTTTCGAAAAGTACCCATTTGATTTTGATGTGGACTATACAGTGGAGGGGGATAATCATACTTTGATTCTCAGAACCTTTTCCAAAATCTAAATTTCTTGATCCATTTTTCACTTGTTGACATGTTGCTTTGTTGCTCTAGCTCATTTGGATGCTTTGATTGCATGACATGAATTATTGCCATTATATTCTAAAAGACCAGTTCATTAGACAAAGTAGGTGTCTAATAACTTACTATTTCATAACTTAACCTTCGATCTTAAATCAATGATTCATAAATTAGATCTTATTACATATAATTTTTATTTTTTAGAATATAATTAGAAATCAAAGTCCTATATTTTATTAGGTCGTATCGAGGACCATGGCAGTGTATTTCTTTTAATTTTCATCAAATATAATTTCATAATTTTTTATTCAAACTATAAAATGAGGAATTTATTTTATTAGGTTTTCTATTTGTTTTTCCATAAATTAAAATAGATGGTGAATCCAAATGTATAGCTCTTGATCTAAGAGGGATGATAACCTTTGAATCTCCATTTTGAACAAGGTCTCACATATTCACATAGATTTGGCCTTATATTGAAACAATTGGGCTGAGATTGTGATCTCTTACATCTGTTTAATCTCTCCAAGGGTTAAACTGTCACGACAACAAAATGTATTTTTAGCGACGAAAATTAGTGAGGAAATATTTTTCGTTACTAAAAATACAGCTTTAGTGACAAAATATGAATTTCGTCACTAAAATGAAAAAAATTATAACATTTAGCGACGGAATATTTCGTCAATGTAGGTATTGCTATGGATGGTATTAGTGACGAAAATCTTTTCGTCGCTATAAGGAAGAATTAGCGACGAAAAATAGTCGTCACTAAAAATGATAATAGTTTTGCACATCATTGTTTTAGCAACAAAATCACAATTCGTCACTAAAAGTATGCTATAGAGACAAAATATGAATTTCGTCTCTAAAAATATTTACAAAATCTGGGTTTTGTAGTGACGAAATTGACCTTTGTCACTAAAAACTTAAAAGCCTAATATCTTTTACGACGAAGAGGAAGCAATAGCAACGAAACAATTCGTCGCTAAAGACTTCCCTATAAATACTCCCATTAGTACATCACACCGAGGTCATTTCAATACCTAGCTAACCGAGCTCATTTCGGTTAAAAAAAAAATGTTGAACTCTTCCCAAACCAGAAAAACCCAAATTTTTAGAGAGCCAACCGTTGTCGATTAAGCTCCATTAAGAGCAACTGTCACTGATAAAGCTCCGTTGAGAGCAACTGTCGCCGATTAAGCTCCATTGAGAGCAACCGTCGCCGATTAAGCTTTGTTAAGAGCCAACCGTCACTGATAAGAGCCATTCATCGCCGACAAGAGCCAACTGTTGTTGATTTGAAGGAAGCCAACCATCACCAACAAGGAGATCTCAAATCGTCACGGATAACCCTTCACGATGCTTCAGCTCGCTGGCTGTTTGCGACGCTTCAGCTTGCCTGCTGTTCGTGATGCTACAGCTCGCCGGCCGTTCGCGACGCTTCAGCTCGCCGGCTGTTCATGACGCTTCTAGTTCCTTTAGGTATTTTTGTTAAATTTTGTTTAATGATTCTAGTTCCTTTGGGTGTTTTTGTTTAATGATTCTAAATGCTTGATGTTAATTTTTTTGTTTAATGATTCTAGTTCCTTTGGGTTTTTTTTTTTGTTTGATAAAGTAATGGGTATATGCATTTTTGTTTAGTTTGGGTATTTGATATTTACTGTGTAATGGTTGTGAAGAAAGTTTCTTATATATGTACTTATCAATTGCTGTAATTCTTTTAGATTTCTATGGTTCTTATTGTTTGGATGATTCTAGTTTTGGATCCTCACTCTCTTGGTTTGGTTTCCACATTGATACCAATGTTAGATATATGTAGTGTACAAGTGAAGGTGTAAGCTTTGTTGCAGAATTTTAATCAAAATGGGAACCATAAGAATTGAACCATTAGAATTTAACACTAGTAATGATGAGGATCATGATGGCACTAGTTAGTTTAAATAGAAGCACTTTAATATTACTTTAAATACTGCCAATGCACTTTAAGGTAGAAGTTTAAGGATTTGGGTGTATATGTACTTAACATAAAAGTTTAAAATTGATGCATAATAGGTATAATTTGAGCTTTCCATCTTGATTGAAAGGTACTGTGAGATTTGGTTACAGTCTGAAATTTATCTAGATAAATGAAAAGTTATAGATTTAGGTAATATACATATACACCCACATGGGTGTTCATTGTCATATATGATTAAGAGCTTTTATTAAATTCATTCCTAGGATTTGGTTATGGTATTTAATGAGCTTTTACAAGCTTTTCTTTAACTTTTGTACTTATAAATTTAACTTTGGATTTTTTCTAAAAGTTGTAAATTTAGCTTGAAAAAAGTAAGTAAATTCTAGTTAAAAACTTATAAAACTGTATACTTGTGATGTTGGAAATTGGATTTGTAGTGGTATGTTGTGTTGGAGCAAGTGGGTGGCTTGTATGGTGTTATAGGTGGTTTAAACTAATATTGGGAGTATTTTTCATTTATTGCAAATGTGAATGAGTATTATTGATTAAATGTGGAAAATAGTATTTTCTTTGATTTAAAGACTTGTAAAACTCTATACTTGTGATGTTGAAAATTGGTTTTGTGGTGGTATGTTGTGTTAGAGTAAGTGGGTGGCTTGCATGGAGTTATAAGGTGGTTTAAACTAAAATTGAGGGTGTTTTTCATTTCTTGCAAATGTTAATGGGTATTGTTGATTAGATGTGATGAATAGTATTTTATTTCATTTCAATACTTGCAAAACTCTATGCTTGTGATGTTGGAAATTGGTTTTTGTGGTGGTATGTTGTGTTGGAGCAAGCAGGTGGCTTGCATGGTGTTATAAAGTGGGTTAAACTAATATTGAGAGTGTTTTTCATTTCTTGCAAATGTTAATGAGTATTGTTGATTAGATGTTATGAATAATATTTTATTTCATTTCAATACTTGTAAAACTCTATACTTGGGATGTTGGAAATTGGTTTTATCGTGGTATGTTGTGTCAGAGCAAGTGGGTGGCTTGTATGATATTATAAGGTGGATTAAACTATTATTGGGAGTGTTTAAGTATTAATATAGACTTGTGCATTCATGAATGGATAGAACTTTATCTAAGTAGCTTATAGATTTAGATGTTAGAATACATTATGCATAAATTGTCCTTATTTTACTAAAGTAGAATTCATCTTGTAATTGTAGTCAAACATGGATAAAAGTTGGATGAAAATTAGTAAGACACTCAATGGCAGATTAAGTCATCCATATATTGAAGGGGTCAATGCATTTATTAATTTTGCAAGAGCGGTTGTGGACTTGAGTGGTAATATTTCGTGCCCATGTATTCACTGTGTGAATTGCTATCGACAATCTCCTCATACTCTGCGTATCCATTTGCTTCACCGTGGGATTATGCAATCTTACATTAATTAGTATAATCATGGAGAATCTCTTGTATTAAACAAGAACATTCATGATAACGAAATGTCATATGGTGATCATATGAATGGTATCAATGCCTTGGTAAACGACCGAATTAGAGAGGAGCCAAGAAATGCAACCGAAGATGAGGAGGTGCATCATTTTGACAAACTTGAGAAAGATGCAAAGCATGAGTTGTATTCAGATTAAACTGATTATAGTATCTTGAAGTTTATTATTGAGATTTTGAATGTAAAGGTAATGACCAACTTGAGTAATAATGGACTTGATATGATGCTAGAATTGCTGACAAATGTTTTACCGTAAGGTAACTTGGTTCCAATGTCAACTTATGAATCAAAGAAGATATTACGTGACATGGGCATGTCATTCGAGCATATAGATGCATGCGAAAATGATTGTGCACTATTTTGGAAGGAAAATAAAAACCTTGATAAATGTCCAGTGTGTGAGGCACCTTGGTATAAGGATACACGTGCCCAAGGTAAGAAGATTCCTCATAAGGTATTGTGTTACTTCCCATTGACACCGAGATTGAGGAGATTGTACATGTTAGGCTAAAGAGCTAAGGACATGAGATGGTTTATAGACAAACGTGTGGATGATGGGATAATGAGGCATCCAGTTGATAGTGAGGAGTGGAAGGAGTTTGATTTGCAACATCCTGATTTTGCCCTCAAACCTCGCAATGTAAGGTTGGGGTTGGCTACAAATGGATTTAACCCTTTTAGGAAAATGAACAACAACTATAGTATGTGGCTTGTCATACTTATCCCCTATAACCTATCGCCTTGGCTAGTTATAAAGGAGCCATATTTTATGTTGTCCTTACTAATTCCTAATCCCTATCAACCAGGAAATGAGATTGATATTTACTTGAAACCATTAGTTGACGAGTTGAAGGAGTTGTGGGAAAAAGGTGTAAAAACTTATAATGCTTATAGTAAAGAGCATTTTCAAATGCATGCAACTTTGTTGTGGACAATACATGACTATCCTAGATTTGGTAACGTGTTTGGGTGGAGGATAAAGAGTTATCATTCTTATTACACTTGCAACGATGAACCATATTTAGAAGCTTTGGAAAGTAAAATTGGATTCATTAACCATCGAGCTTATTTGCCTATGGAACATCGTTGGAGACATAGTTGGTTGCATAATGGTTTATCAGAAAAACAAAAGAGATCTTTAGAGTTACACATGGGAAAGATACAAGAGCAACTAGATAGAATGCAAAATATAATTTTAGGAAAGCATCCAAGTAACAAGAAGAGACAACTCATTGGGGAGCCAAATTGGTCAAAGGTAAGTATTTTGTACAAGCTTTCATACTGGAAGAATAAGAAGCTTAAGCACAACATTGATGTCATGCATATGGAGAATAACATTAATGAGAGTACTTACGGTTCTTTGTTGGGCATTGAAGGGAGAAATAAGGATACTAACAAGGCACAAATAGACTTGCAAAATATGAACTTTAGGCACACGTTGCATTTGCAACAACGTCCTGATGGATCATATGACAAGCCTCGAGCTTTCTTTTCATTAAGCCTAAATGAAAGGGATGGTTTCTATGACTTTTTGAAATCAGTCAAGTATCCGGATAGCTATGCAACCAACATATCAAGGTTAGTGAATGCAAAAAATGGTAGATTATCTGGTTTGAAAAGCCACGACTATCATGTGCTACTACAATGAATTCTTCCAATTGGGTTGCGAGGGTTTGCACATAAAGACATTAGTATTGTATTGTTTGAGTTGGGCAGCTTCTTCCAAGACTTATGCTCAAGGACCCTAAAGTGGAGTAAATTGGAGAAACTAGAAGAACGTATAGTTCTTATACTATGCAAGCTTGAGAGGTTCTTTCCTTCAAGATTTTTTGATGTTATGGTCCACCTTGCTGTTCACTTACCCCAAGAAGCAATTCTAGGAGACCCGGTACAATATCAGTGGATGTACCAAATTGAAAGGTAATTAGATTCTTTAATGCATCCATCAATTGCATCTTTCTTATGTGATATAAAATCACATAATGTGCGTATTTTTTCCTCGTAGGTACCTTGGAAAATTGAAAAGATACGTTTTCAACTGAGCTTGACCAGAAGGTTCGATTGCAGAGGCTTACATTCTCAAAGAATGTATTAACAACTGGTCTTTGTATATTAATGGGATCGAAACTGTGTATAATCGAAGAGAAAGAAATGAAGATTTTGGTGAATTTAGCGAAGGATTGATAGTTTTTTCACAGACTGCCCAACCTACAGGTGGTAGGCGGAATGATGGCAACTTGTCTCATGCATTGTATGTGTACCTACAGCTAGAGCCTTATTTAAAGTATGTGATTTCATATGCATGTATTGTTTGATCAATTTTTGAATATTATTTGCAATGCTTAGCTGAAAATAAATCACCTTATTTTTAACAGTGAACACAAAAGCACATTGCATAATCCTATTGGAGAAACCATTACTCAAATCTAACGACAAGAGTTTCTCAAGTGGTTCAGAGAACGTGTAAGACATTTGAAATTTAATCACACACTAATAAAAATTAAACATTTAAATAGTTTCCTCATTACTTACTACTAGTTAATATCACTTGTTGTATGTCATTATAGATGAATAGATTGAAAGTTAACGAGTCACTAGAAGCTACTAAACAGTTATGGTCATTAGCAAATGATCCTAAGCCGCATGTGAAGAAGTACATAATTTGTATGGTCAATGATGTAAAATTTCATACAAGGGACTTAGACAATCGTCGTGTAACCCAAAACAGTAGTGTATGTACCGAAGGGGACCATGAGGGAGAAATGCACGACTTTTGTGGTCATATATGCAAAATTTGGGAATTGGAGTATGTGTTTCGCCATAAAGTTATTTTGTTCCAGTGTGAATGGTACAATATTGGTACCAATGGTTAAAGGAAAACGATAAGAACCGATGCACACTACACAAACATTGATGTTACAAGTCGGTGGTATGAAAATGACCCTTTTATACTCCCTAGTCAAGAGAGACAAGTTTTTTACCTTCAAGATACCAAATTAGGTGAACCTTGAAAAATTATGCAATCCATACAACATATGGGAGTGTTTGATGTCTTTGAAGTCGGGGGTGGAAAATTCAATGATAATACAGAAGATAGTGACACATTCCAACAAGAAGTGATTGTTGATGTTGTCTCTATCAATGTTGAGGACAATATTATTGACTATTGTATGGGTGATGTTGAAACTAAGGTTGTTCTTGAAGGTGGAATTTCAAGAGATGCTAATCAAAATGAAGAACATGACATACCTGATGTTGATCTTGATATGAATTATGATATGTAGAGTTCATAACAATTGTTTTAAATGTTGTGTGCTTGTCTTAAAATTTTATGCTTGTCTAAGTAGCAATTGTTTTGTACTCATCTTGAACTTGATATGGATATTGATGTGGTCATTTGTTGTGTTAAGTTAGTAGTAATTATGTTCAAATTTAGCACTTGTGAATTGCTTGATATGGATAATGGTGTAGACTATGATATGTAAAGTCAGTAGTAATTGTTATTGAGATGTTTTGTATTTATCTTAAACTTGACATGAATATTGATGTGGTCATTTGTTGTATTGATTTAGTAGCAATTGTGTTCAAATTTTGCACTTGTGAATTGCTTGATATGGATAATGGTGTGGACATTGACGTTAAGTTAGTAGCAATTGTACTTATCTTTCATGTCAATACATAGTTTCAAAAAATGCCCAAAAAGACCAAATACACTCATAATATATCGAGGTATGAGATAACAAGATTGGATAGAATGAGGCAAACCAAGAGATAATTGATACTTTGGGATTGAAGCACATCTCAACTTCTCTAAAGGTCTTTAGCGACAAAAAACTGGATTTTTAGTGATGAATTTTTTCGTCACTGAAAATACATTTTGTTATAGTGTCATTCTATGACATAAGGGAAAAATCGTAACTTTGACTTTTGGATGTCTTAAAAACGAAAAGGTAAGATTTAGGTATAATACTTATATGTTGTTTCTTAAATTCTCTTCTTAAGATTTTGTCATGTGACTACTTAATTAAAAAATACAATCCATAAGACAAAATCGTAAGAGATAAATCTAAGAAACAATACCTAAGATACTGTATCTAAGTTTTATCCAAGAAGAAAATGACATCTCATATGCTTAAACCAAACTACCAAATTGTAAGATCGATATGAACATATATTTTAGCGGGGGGAATAATGCATTCCCAAAATTATGATTGATCATGTACAATTATGATTAATTTAATTATGATTGATTCTTTAAGAATTAATTTTAATTAACTACATGCCATGATTTCGTTGGATCAAGCCTAAAATAAGAGTGGACGTGCACTGCATTATTCCAAGTATATATTTCCATTGGATAGTTGATTTATTTTGAATTACTAGATGAATTTATAATAATTTAAGATAATTATGTAAATTAAAATTCATAAATATACCCAGGATTATATTTCTTGAAAAAGGCAAAAAATAATTGGCTTAGAGTTGTATTATCTCTCAAATTAATAAGAAAATAAAGTAGGAGTCAAATTGGATAAATTCTGAATTCAAGTATATATGTAAGGACAAAATTAGGCTACAAACTTGATTGTAGCTTAAAACTAAATTTTCACTCAATATATTTTTATTGAATGTGAGTTTTTACAAATCTACTATTGAATTATATTTTATTTTTATATTCTCTGTGCTTGCAAAATTTTTGAAAAAATGAAAGATCAATGACATGTTATCAATTAATTTTTCAAATTGCAAGTTTTTGTAGTATAAAATTATGCATAAAAAGAAGTTCATGAATCATATAGTAAATATCATCCAATTGGTACAAAATTTAAAATGTATGTTAAGAATGTAAAAAACATGTAATCCAATCGTTATATTTTCAAAATATGTAGCAATGTTAATTTTTATAAAGAAAATTGAAATCTTAGGCTACAACCAAGTTTGTAATCAAACTTTGTTTTAATTATAATTTGCATTTTGACTAGTGCATCATGTGTAATTTGGTAATCATAAACCATCAAAGGAATACTCATTATTAAAGATAAATGCTAGATAATTTATGCGCTAGGGATTTTGTACTTCACTCCAAGTTATCAACCAAGGATATTCCCATCTATAAATAGAGGAAGGATCCTCGATTTCAAAACACTTCAACATTCAAGACTTTTGGAGAGCTTTTTGAGGATCTAATAGGTGACCGCTGATTTTTTTTTTTTTTTTTTTGTTAGGGAAATGCTAACGAGTGCCTTAGGGCCTTAGGACATTAGTTAACAATTATTTTAAGAAAGTTCTGACATTACTTTTATGGGAAATGAAAAAAGCTATTAAAACATTAATTACTTTTTTTTTTCTTTTTTCTTTAAAATTTTTTTTTAACTGAATTGTTAACTAATGTCCTAAGGGCACTCATTAGCATGTTCATTTTTGTTCATCACAACACAGTTTCCCCTCAAAAGCAGCAAAATTTTAGCTTTTAAAGATTTAAAATTATTTCGAATTAATGTCTAACCACTCCATAAATCCTAAACATAAAGTAGTCATTTAAAAGCATTTATTATGCAAGCATATTTATTGATAGACATTTAATAACTTAACTAGAAAAAAAAAAAAAATTTATCGTCCGGTATACTTAACGAGTATTAAGAGATCATAAAGAAGTATACTTAAAGCTATAGAATTAACTAGGTGCATTTATTTTCGTAAGAAAAATAAAATAATGCAAATAATTTTTAAAACAATTATGTTTAGTGCAAGACATTCGATAACTATGGATTTTAGTAACGAAAGCCCTAAAGGTAATGGTTAAGACATTTAATTCTTTATTACGTAATTTTTTATATATTTTTCAAAAAATAAAGTAAAGTAAACATATATATACTTAATTAGTATCAAGGCATTTTATAAGCAAGAACAGTTAATGCTATAACATTAACTAGAGATATACTTAATGAGTATCAAGGCAATTTATGAGCAAGTGTGGTTAATGCAATAACATTATATGTAGTTATTAATGTGAGATAAATTCATAAATGTAAGTATTAAACGAACATATTTATTGCAAGAAATTTAATGTCCAATTTAGAAAGAGAAGAATTAATAGGGGTTTGGCTTAACTCTAGTACTTTTTTAACTGGAATCTCCTTTTATTTTAATGAGAAACTGCCACATCATCTACTAACTAAATAAAAGGTGGAGATTAAAACCCACTACCACTTGCTATTGTGTATTTAAAACAAAAGGACACCTCCAGTTAAAAAAGTACTAAAGGTAAGCCAAACCCAATTAATAGATGCCCTAAAAGCATTTATTTAAGAAGTATTTTTAAAAACTTTTTACTCGGAAAATAAATTAATTTATTTTTGGATCATGCTAATGGGTGCTCTTAAGGCAGTGATTAACAATTCATTTTAGGAAAGTTTTGACACTACTTTTATGGAAAATGGAAAAAGTTGTCAAAATATTAATTGATTTTTCTTTTCCTTTCCCATAAAAACTTTCTTTAAATGAATTACTAATCATTGCCCAAGGGTATCCGTTAGCATTTCCCTTTATTTTTTATCATTTTTTTATATTTCTCATAAAAATGATATTAAAACTTTATAAAAATGTTTTATTAAGAGATGTCCTATGGGCACTTATTAACTGGACCCATTTAGAAAAAATATTTTCAAATACAATTAATGAGACAAGATATTTAATATGAAAGTATGCTTAATGTTGGGCATTTACTACACATATTTCTTAAGACATTTATTAATGAGTGTAGAAAATGAAAATTGGGGAAATTGCGTGACATATTCTGAGGTTTACTAAAATTACACTAGCCTCCTCCCACTTTTTTTATTTTTTATTTTTTATTTTTGAAATAAACACTCCCCCTTGTTTCTAAGTTGGAGACTTAAACTCCGACTCTTACCCTCCACACCTCACACCCCACAAACATTTATACTTGTAAAGTGGCCATCTCACCAAGGGTGCACGGTAGTTTGCTCACTTTTCTAAATAAACTACAATCACCACTTTAGTAGCTTAAAATTGTGAAATCCACTAACATAATTGACAATTTAATTTAGAAAACTTATATATTTTCTATTTTATCAGTGTTTTCAAATGAATTTACCATTTTTGTATCTATAATTAATGGTTTAAAAAGAGAAAAAAAAATTTAATCAAAATTCAATAAATAAATAAATAAAAACATCGAGAAATCAATGTTGCAGCATTCACAATAACCCATAAAAGAAAATATAAGATTACCGACCAAAAACCAACTCTGAAGAATATTATATAAACCTTAAGGTGGAGCACTAGTTTTCCTAGCTTAACAAATTTGAGCCTAATCCAAAGCTATCCACAAAACTACGCGAAGCTTTCACATAATTCATCAATTTGCAACAATGTACTTTCTTATTGTATGTTTATAAAAGCCAATGAACGGCAAAGGTGAAGGATATTTTGGAATGGCAAAAACTCCTTACCCTACTTGACCCTCCCATTCCACTCTATACTATGCAAATTTTTCCCACCTTGAAGAAGTGATGGGGCAAGGATGAGTTTTCTACGACTGGGCCGACCTTGCCCCCACCCCCGAATGTATATACACATAATTTATTTAATATATTTTTAAATTAAATATTTATAAATAAAATATTTTTTTATACATGATAGCAAAAGATATATATATCCTAATTAAAATTTATTTATTTTTCTATACATATTCTGCTACCATCTCCAAACAATTGCCTCTCATTTTGTCAAAACCATTGCACTAGGATTTGTAAACTATAATCAACCCACTACGAATTTGACCAGAAGAGAGACAAGACTACAATGGAGCCTCTATGATCTGACCTGCCCCACCCTATTATTATCCCTAACTTTTAGAGGAAGCTGGGAGAATTGTAGTCTTTCATCATTGTTAATTATCAATACAAAGGTGAGAGCACTTTCTCACCATATTATTGCTTTTTGTTGACCATGAGTGGAAAATAAAGTAAAAATGAAAATATAAAAGTACAAAAATATTGGTTGGAGTAATAGTAGACCATAAGGCATAAGCCAGTGGGAAAACAATTCTACTACTGTCAGTTTGGCACCAAAGTGATGAGTGATTAAAAACATCAACATTATTCCCTATAGGTTTTTTTTTTTTTTTTTAAATAATATTATATTTCTTTGATTGCCTGTTTTGAATTTTGCAACACTAATTTTCATGGCCTTTTTCATATTTTTGTTTGTTATTAAATTTATATAAAAAATATTTTACCTTTGCTTTTCCATGAATTTAAGAAAAGAAAAGTAGAATATCATTTGAAATCGGACGGGTAAAAGTCAAAGTACATAAATTATTATTATTATTTTTATTTTACTTCTTTAATTTCCATCAGTGGATTTAACTTTGTTAAATCACAAGGGATATAAGTGTAGTTTATTTTGAAAAGTTATAAAGGTTTGTGTACAATTTGAAATAAAGGAGAAATAAATATAATTTGAGTAGACCTCAAGATAAGTCAGTGTAATGTTCCCAATTAAAAATTAAGGTGCATTAAATTTTTGTAGCAATCGCATAGAATTTGGACATGCTTTTTGTAGGTATAACTTGGCAACCTCTTGCTATAAAAGAATAAGGGAAATGCATTTCAAGTTTAACCAAATAGCTTTTGTATGCACCAGAAAAATGAAACAAAGGATGTCCCATTTTCATTATTTTGTGTTTGTCCTTCTCTTATCATTTGGCCTAAGTAGCTCTTTTACATGGGTACCCAACCCATTTAGAACACAGTACGTACGAATCATCAATAACCTCAACAATGAACTTCTTGACGGCCATTGTATATCTGCAGATGATGATTTAAGTCTAAAAACCCTCCAGCCTAAAGGAGAGTGGGAATTCTCTTTTCGTCCTAACTTTCAACGAACGACTCTTTTCTATTGCTATTTTTTTTACGGGAGCTTCCATGCCGCTTTTGATGTATATGCTGCAACCTATAAGTGGAAATGGGCTTGTGGTGGAGATCATTGCATTTGGATTGTACAAGAGGATGGATTTTACTTATATCAAATACAAAAGGATGAGAATGTGAAGAAGCATGATTGGGAAAAGAATATATGAATGTGATCAAAATTTTACATATGAAAATAAATAAGTCACATCTCGATGAGCAAAATTTATATTGATTTTGCCATCTAATTGAAATGGTATTCTAATTGATATCAATCTTGGCTCAACCAATGGCAAAGCTAGAAATTTTTTTCGAGGGGCTAATCTAAATATGTATAAAAAGAATGTTAAATCCAAAGAATAACAAACACACACACACACGCGCACACACACACACACACACAATATATATATATATATATGAGAAAGTTTAGCAACAAAATTAGTTATAGTATAAGGTTACAACCTTACTCAATAAAATAAATATTACTACATATTTTGAAAATCTAACCATTGAATTTCATGTTCTTTATACTCTTAATACACATGTCAATTTTTGTGTCAATCAGATGTTATTTATTATATGATCTATAAGCTTATATTTTATGCATAATTTTAAACTATAAAAATTTACAATTTAAACAATTTATTGATAATATAGTTATTTATTTTTAATTTTCTATAAATTTTACAAGTATGGGAGATATAAGGAAAAGATGTAAACCAACGGGGATTTGTCAAAATTCAAATCAAATAAAAAGATATTAAATAAGGTTGTAGCCTAAGGCTATAACCAATTTTGTAGCTAAACTTTATACAATCAATTTGATGTAACTTTAAGCAATGCTACATCACCCAATAACTTATTATAAAATTCATATTTTGAAAATCTCATTGTTGAATTACATGTTCTATATGTTCTTAACAATCACACCAATTTTCATGTCAATTGGATATTATTGACCACTTGATTCATAAAATCAACTTTTATGCATTATTTTAAGCTACAAAAACTTGAATTTAAACAATTAATTGATGACATGTTTATTAATCTTTGATTACCTTAAAATTTTGCAAGAATGGAGAATATATGAAGATAATGTAATCTAATGGTGGATTTGTCAAAATTTACATCAAATTAAAAAATATTGAGTGATGTAATATTGCTTAAAGTTACACCAAGTGTAACTTAAACACAACTCTCTCTCTCTCTCTCTCTCTCTCTCTCTCTCTATACATATATATATATATATATATATATATATATATAGTGTATGTAGAATTGTAACGACACATAGTACGGGTTACATGCTAGTTTTTGTTTTAAACCAAAGCTCACAATAAGTCTAATCAAGATTGATGACAAATAGTAACCTACAATTAATTACTTTGAACACAATTGAAATGCTAATCCACATCAATATCACTTTTCAAGGTTAGTTTCTTAGTGAATATATACTGACTTTTTTTTCCAAACAAAGACGAAGTTTCTATCTCTTTCTCCTTTCAAAACAAAGGGATTAACAAGAATTAGATATACATAGAAGAATACACTAACACCACCGACCAACAGATAAGTCATTTTTATTACACTTTACATGCATTTAATTTGTCTTTCAAATATATGTACCACTGGTCGCTAACCCGTGTGATGCACGAGATAGTTAAATAAAAATTAAAAGTATTTATTTTGCTTAAAGTTCTATGACTTGGCATGTATAACTTGAAAATGAATAAAAATAAGTAATTTTTTGTTCAATATAATACTTTAGAAAAATTCTTTTTCTTTTATATCATTGGTTCGACATAACACATTCTGTCGTGGGATATTCTATAGTGATAACTTCAGACAATACTCAATTGCAATTAAATTTACTGTCCACCACCAATCTAATCTATGTTATCTTAATAGTAGCTCTACAAATTACATTCTTATATCCTCCATCATTTAGAAGGTAATTGAAGTAATGATTGTATGTAATATAAAAATTTTATACTTGTACAGTACAAAATCATTAAAATAATTAAATAAAATCTAATGTTTTGGAAATTTTTTGAAATAGAATTTTAAATTTCATAAAACTTAGTTAATAGAGTTTCTGTTTTACCTGAAGGTGAACTATCACTATTAATGATAATTTAACCATTTTTTTGCAAAGAGAAGATAATCATAAACCCAATTTTTATTTTATAGCATAGGATATTACAGTTAGATCCGTACCATGTGTAATACGTTAGTCCACTATGATAATTCCAAATAATATTCTAATAACTATTTGTATGAGTTTTCTTTTTAATGATGTCATAAAGGATGGAGTTTAATAGAAGTCATTTAAGATCTATTGTATAATTTCTTTTTAAAAAAAATGTAATTTCAAAAGTATTTTAATTATATATTTTTTTAATCATAAAACAAATTTTATCTAAACTCTAAAGGAAAGCATTTGGAATGATCACCTCATTGATACCATATCATGATGGTTGCAAATAGTAATATTATTATTCATGATTAATAGATGAACAATGAAACTATGTATTAACAATTTAACAATTCAAATATCAAGTTTAAACTACAACAACACATATACAAAAGAATCCAAAGAGTGGAACATACTTCTTCTGTCATTTTCATTATTCAATTGAAAACAAAGTTTCAAAGATAATTCCAATTCAATTAAACCCAATAAATACACACACATGAACATAAAAAATTCCCAAAAAAAAAAAAAAACAACAACAACAACAACAATCTCCAAAAGACTTTGCCTAATATAGTCACTATCTTTTTCCCCATATTATGTGTTTTTTTAGTTCTTTGTCCTTTTATGTTTCATCAAACTTTTTCTAATTGACATCTCTCATATATGTTAACATTAAACCTGATAAAAAAAATAAAAATAAAATAAATAAACTTTACATACCTTTTGTTTTGAAGGTGCTCCAAGAACCAAAATCAATGCATGAGACTGTACAATAAAGTGGTTTTAGAAGAATAATCCAAAAAAAAAAAAAAACATGTTTAAAATATAATATAGGAATGAAAAGCAAAGTTGAAATTGTAACAAATAATCCCCAAAAAAACTATTTGCAATATAATATAGGGTTATGAATTCCTAATCAAATTTGCTTAGGGTTATGAATTCCTAATCAATTTTGGTTAGGGTTATGGATTCCTAATCAAATTTTGTTATTTAATTTTTTTTTAAAGGATGAATAAGTTGGTAGAGTCCATTTGATATAAAATTTAAATTCTATTGAAATTAAAAATGATATGTATTTGTTGAGTCTCATTTGATATAATTATAGAGTTTAAATCCTAAAGAAATTATAATTTCTAATCAACATTAATATAAAAAATGAAAAAAAGAATAGAAAGAAAATGTGATTGATAGATATAAGGAAATATGATAGATTTTTTTTTTTTTTTTTTAAATGTCATCAACTTAGAAATTATCAAATTAATGGATATGTATTCCATTTTTTGGAATAGATTTATATTAATAGAGTTATTATATAGTTTGTTAGGATTATCAAAAATTCCCTGATTAGGTGATAATTTAGGTCTCCTTTAATAGAGTTATTATATAGTTTGTTAGGATTATCTAAAAATTCCCTAATTAGGTGATAATTTATGTCTCCTTTAAGTATATAGTTGTTTGCCATATAGTTTGGTTGTGTATACTATAGTTGTTTGCCATATATTTTTTTGGGTAAAAAGTTTAACAATGCCAAAATAACAAGGGTTGTAAGATTAAAAGCAAGATACATTATGAAGTAACAACAATTTCTCTATTAGTAGTGTCAATCCTTAGAGTTAAAAACAGCTTCATGGGATAGCAAGAATGAACAAGAGAGATCTATATCATTTGGATTTTAAAGCAAGTCCACTTATCTACAATTTTGGCTTTTAAATAACTGGCTAAATTTCATTAACTATCCTTGAGGTTTGGACAAGTACCAAGCAGGTTTTGACAAATACCCTATGCACAATTTGGTCCCTAGACAATGTCAAGAACATTAACCATTCTTGACTCTCTCTCTTTTGTCACTTCTCTTGCTCCTCTCTCATTTTATCTCAAACATAAAAACAAAACCCTAACACACCCCACAGATTTACTAGTTGAGACCATAATCACCACCTCACCACCATCGCTACAAAGCACACCACTACAAACCAAAACCATAAATCAAAACTCAAACCACTGCAAACCTGCACTCACAGCCACCCAAATCAAACCAATCCAAACACCCATGGCCAAACCAAACCACACTAAACCAATTCTAGCCACCCAAACCACCCAACTATGTAGATCTAAAAGGACACCCAACAAAAACATTATCTAAGTAGAATAGAGATCAGGTTTGAATTCATACCCACAAAAAATTTGTTCACATAAACAGGAAATACACAACACCCAAAAACACACACACTGTTCATAAACCCACACACAGAAACACCAAAAATTTAATCAAAACACAACTCTTCTCAAATATAAACCAATCATCAATGAGACCCCCAAACAGAAAACCACCACCACCATTTCAAAATGAAAAAAAGAAAGCCAACCCATAGAGAAATACCAAATCAAACCTAGCAAACCTGACAAATACTATACCCAAGTTGATTGTCATCCATAGAGTCGAGGAACCTAGATTTAACTGAGATCGTGGTGGCTGTTGGTTATGCCAACTGGTGATTGTGGGTCACGCCAACTGATTTTAGGTGGTCATGGTGGTTTGAGAGAGACACAAGATAAGAGAAAATAGAGAATTTGTTAATTTCAATCTTGGGTTTGAGAATGTGCCAAATCAATTATTTTGGCACCAAGAATATGACAACAAGAAGAACATCTATGGGTATTTGTGGGTTGTGGTGGGTATTTTTTAGTTTGAGATCCATGAGAGAGGAACGACAGATAAGAGAGGAGAGTAAAAAAGAGTTAGAGATTGTGAGTAACGTCTTTGACATACTTTAAGGACTAAATGGTGCACATGGACTAAATTGGTTTGTTTTAAAAAGTTTTGGACTTACTTAGTATTTGCCCAAACATTAGGGGTAGTTAATGAAATTTACCCTAAATAATTCTATTTAGGCACTGTTAATTGAAGTGATATATTTATTTACAATTATATTTGTGCATTTTGCAATCTTTTACTATTTCTTTAGTCAATCAATGATATTAGTTCTTTTTTTAGTCTAACATATGTTCATTGAGTAGATTTCATTGTTAGGGACACATTTTATGTAATTGGCTAATCCTTTGACAAATTGCAATTTACTTGTAATTGGGTAGATCTAGGATGGGTTTAGTATTTCAATAAACATTTTGTTAAAGCCAAGTATTAAAGCCATAAAGATTGGACCAAGAAACAAGTGAAGAAAATCTGTTTATTATAGCTTGACAGATATCTCGACAGAAACAGAATCTATCAAGATTTAAAAATGAAGCTCGATAGAAGTTCAACAAAAGTTGAATCTACCAAGATCTACAAAATTAGAATTTCCATATCTGATTTTCGGCTTATATTGACATGTATGTGTAGGGTTTCTTTTCTCACAACCCTAGACATGTACAAGACTTATTTTAAAAGCCATCATACATGGAGAACACATGCAAAACATGACCTAGTGCCTTATTCTCTCTGCAAGAAGTTATTGCGTCTTTTGCTCCTTAGGGTTTTGTAACCAAGTGTTTCTTGATCTTCATTGTTAATGAAGTGAACAACTTTGCAGCCAACAACATCTTCAAGTTACTAGAGTTAGTCACGTACTAGAAGCCGTGCATCATTAGTTAGTCTTGTACTGGGATTCGTGCAAAAGAGTGGCGTTCATATATTGAAGAGTTCAGAGGTTCTGAATCGATAGAAGGTTTCTACTGAATGTTTATTTACGGGGATTGTAGAGTCTAGGGACAAAGGTTTTGTATTAGATTTGAAACTTTTTTTTACTATAGTGAATTGCTTTTTGAAAAAGGTTTCCCCCCAGGTTTTTTACTATGAAACTAGTTTGTTTCATTGTTTTTCCTGGGTCATCATATCTTGTCTTATTTACTATTCTGATGTGCATGATATTAACATGATATTGATGTTAGTTTGTTTTTAACAAGATTTATTCATGATAAATCTAATTAACAACTTGGTGTGCCAGCAAATATGGTTGGACTTCACTCTTATATTGAAATTTTGATGACTTTTGTTTTTTTAAATTTGATAGTTATAATGGAGGAGTGAGATTTAAACCTTTGATATTTTGAAAAAAATTAAGATATGCTAACTAGTTGTGTTACAAGGCTCATGACATCTAATAAGCTTCTTAGATGTTATTAGATCCAATGAAATTCAAATTTTGGGATTACATCTAATAAGAATGGGATTGGTAAGACCATAGTACAAAAGCTCTTTACATTCACTACAATTTTTATATTTATATTTGAAAATTGACCTTATATATACATATAAAACATATAAAAACTCATAAATTAATACCATGTATATACTATTAACTTATTAATTTTTACTATTAGCTTTTATTAATACTTTTCTAATACACAGTCTTTTTCGTTCTTATCAACTTTGATATTTAGAAATTATGAAGAAATTATAGTATTCAAGGGCATGTTTGGTAGACTGTTATATACACTGTAATGTAATAATTATTCATATAGTTTAGTTATTTTTTAGTTTGGTAATGTTTTTATTACAATAAATTGTCATTTCTTATGAATAGATATTCTTTAAAATGAGTAATAATTATTCCTCTATAAAAGCTTTGTAATAGCTATTTCGTAGCCGATGCAATAATTCTAAAATTAATATATTTTCAAATAAACAAACTTTTCATATATATATATATATATATAACAATTGTAAAAATAATAAAAATTAACTCATCTCTCTTTCAAATTTTTAAAATATTATTTTTAAAGAAATATAATTATATGAGTAAGATATTTTCTAAAAAATATCTTAAGTTTTATTCTAATTTTACAAATCACAACCAAACCTACGAATATGTTTAGTTATTCCATCACAATATATTTTATTCCCAATTATAAAAGTTACAATTCCAATTTTAATCCTCATTCAGTGTACCAAACTTGTCCTAAGTTTTGTCCAAAAATTAACATGGAGAATAACGAAGCCACCAATAAAGTTGTGAATTGATTCATAGGAGAGAGAGGGAGGAGTGACAAGGAGTTTTTTTTTTTTTTTTGGGGAGGGGGGTTTAGGAATTTTATTTTATTGTTATGTATTTATTATGTAGGTAAAAGGAATAGCTATTATAGCCATTTTTAGTAAGGAATAGTTATGAAGAAAATCTATTTCTAAGGAAAAATATTACTTGTAATAAAAAAACAACCAAACAATTGAATAATTATTCCTGAAAAATAGGTATTACATTATATAGCCTGTTATAGTGTCCCAAATTAATGTACCTTATGTTTTTGAATCTTAAGCTTCAATGTCTTGCAAATTTAGTATACGGTAGCCATGATGTCTATTTATTAAACGTGCATCACATGAGCATAACATTACTTAATAGCAATAGTCAAGCTCTTTGAACTAACCCTTCTTAAAACCAAAGAAATTTAAAACACCATCAACTCGCAACAAATCAGCACAAATTATAATTGGGGCACTAATGGGCTGATATGGTCTAGATTAAAGAGGCTCAAGCTTTCTGCAGATCTGACAATGGCTTGGAACAGCGTTGGCCCAGAATGTGGTCGGACTACTGATTCAAGGGTCAGGGCAGACAAGTGTCAGTTAATTGGCCCAATTATCTCCTTCATCATCGGCTAATTATTGAACTGAGAAATCAGTAATCAATTCAAAATGATCAAGTTTTGTCACTCTCAAAATGTTTACCACACTAGCATATGCAGTATCGAATCAATACCGAAAATCAAGCAAAATGCATATAACAGAAATGACAGGGTTAGTACAGTCATTGTATTGTTCTTTCATGCTTGATTGGCGGAGGTCAACGTGCCAATCTGTTATTTTCTGGCCGGTTAACCAAGAACTAATAACTAGATGCTTGTTGAATTGTACCTTTATCACTGAAATAGTTGTACTTAGTCGTTATTCACAGTTCTTGCTATTACTTGAAATACTTTTTGAACTATGACAACCACATGCATGGGGGAGTATCCCTTCGTATACGACACGAAGAAAAATAGCTGGCAACATCGATCCTACAGCCAGCGGTATAGAAACTCTCTAGTTTGACATGTTGGCTGGGTTCCCATGTTACTTAAATTTGATCATTCATAAGCAATCAGCATCCCTCAAGAAAGGATTCTGATTTAAGTGTCTATTTTAACTTGCCCAGCACGATGGGAAAAAAGGGGTCCCATTCCAACCCAAGATGCACTTCACAATGGGGATGTTAATCTCTTATAAATAGGGTAAATGTGTGTTTTCTTTCTCACCAATTATCAATCACTTTGAGCCATTAAAAAAGAACTCTCTTCGGTTTGTAAAACAATGGCTTCAATACATGGAAAAAAACTTACCATAGTCTTCTTGTTGATTTTGCAGACTTTAATATATCAAGCCATGTCCCGCACATTACTTGAAGATTCCATTGTTGGGAGATATCAGCAATGGATCGCTAAGTATGGACGCAACTACGAAGACGATGCTGAGAAGGAAAAGCGTTTCATGATATTCAAGGACAATGTCGAATACATAGACAAAGTCAACAATGAAGGGAATCGCACTTACAAGTTAAGCGTCAATGAATTTGCAGACTTAACAACTGAAGAATTCATTGCTACTCGTACTGGATACAAGATTTCCTCCCAGCCCACTTCACCCAAAACTACATTCAGATATGAAAACCTGACTGAAATTCCAATGACTATGGATTGGAGAGAAAAAGGAGCTGTTACCCCCATTAAAAACCAGGGCCGGTGTGGTAAGAGAATAATAACGTTGTATGAAACTAAAACCTAGTTTAGCCCTATTTGCTGCATTTATTTTTGTCTTAACAAGATTTCTGTTATGATTGATTCCTATGTAGGATGTTGCTGGGCCTTTTCAGCTGTGGCAGCAGTAGAGGGGGTCACCCAGATCAATAGTGGCAACAACATCTCCCTTTCCGAGCAACAACTAGTGGACTGTGTGGAAGGCAGTAATGGCTGTAATGGTGGTTTCATGGATTATGCCTATGCATATATAATACAGAACCAAGGACTAGGAACTGAGGAAAACTACCCATATCGGGCTATGGATGGAACTTGTGACCAGCAAATGGCATCTAATGTTGTAGCTCAGATAAGTTCATATGAAGACGTACCTTCCAATAATGAGGAGGCATTACTACAAGCAGTGGCCAACCACCCAGTTTCAGTTGCCATAGAAGGTTCTAGTCGTGACTTTATGTACTATACCGGTGGAGTTTTCACAGGAGAATGCGGGACCAATTTAAACCATGCTGTTACTGCAATCGGGTATGGAATGAGTGATGATGGTACCAAGTACTGGTTAATCAAGAATTCATGGGGCACCACCTGGGGTGAGAGTGGCTACATGAGGATTCAGAGAGATACTGGAGCACCACAAGGTGTTTGTGGCATTGCCATGAAACCTTCCTATCCGGTGGCTTAGGTACTCCAACGGTGACAGATCAAGTCACCTATAAGTATTGCTCTTTCTTTCACTATATGTATGTTAAATTTATTATAGCTGAGAAAATACCTATTTCGCTACTTGTATCATCGAAATTGGAACCAAGTAATAAATAAACTAGCCTAATTGCTACGTTTCCCATCAATATATACTATATAGCATGAAGCAAACGTAGGGAATGATAATAAAATCTTTCGATTGAATTCCGCACATTATGACGAATTATATAGCATGAAGCAAACGTGAGGAATGATAATAAATAAGCTAGCCTAATCGCTACGTTTCCCATCAATATATAACATGAAGCAAACGTAAGGAATGATAATAAAATCTTTCGATCGAATTCTGCACATTATGACGATCTAAATAATCTAAAATGGGAATGATAACAGGGAGATCTCAAACCAACTTTTTGAACAAAGAAACATTATAACGAAATTGCTACCAGTTATTTAGTTTTCTTTTAAAACTTCCATTCTAGTCATAAACCTATTCTCAGTAGATTATAGATAAGAATTTGATGTGGGTGAGAAACTCACAAGAAACATAACACGTTTGCCTTTGAAACAAGTCTGAACTTTTATTAAATTACATATGAATTATTATTGACGGCCTTAGACACTACAATGTATTAAAATATTTAAAAGGAATCCTAAGGCAGATAGGAAAACACCCACCAAATCCTAATTTTACTAAACAACATTAAAAACACCTAAAATTATGGAAATAACAACTCTAATCCTAAAAATATAAAAATTAAATAAAATTACCAAAAATAATAAATTACAAAAATTAAATTGGAGATCTCATCCTACATCAAATCCCTCCACTTGAAAAAAAAAAAAAGAAAAAAAAAGAAAAGAAAAAGAAAACTTGGAATTACCAAGTCCTCTAGTTGATAGTCGAGATCTGAAATCTTCCATGCGAAGAAAACAAATAATTGGAATACTTGAGTCCCCCTATTTTCTTTCCAAACTTACAACTCATCAATTGAGCAAACAAATTAATTTTAGATTCTCTTTCCTTAGCTTTCATGAAATTGAAAATATACACCAAATAAGGGACAACAACCACATCAAATCTTTCAACCCCAAAAAAATCAACAAACTTTGGTATATCACCTACCATAGAAATAACATGAGCTCTGGATTTTCAATCACCTGATTTGGTTTCAGCAAGATTTTGGACAATGTTCTCTACAATTTCTGCCTCACAATCATTTACTTCGATGTAGTTTTCACCAACTATATTAAGAACATCCACATTTTCCTCATAGACAAAGTTTGGCAACAAATTTGGCTGTACTCTAAGAATACAATTTCACTTAATATTTTTAATTAGATGTGAATTTGGGCAAACTACCATAGATTACATTTTATTCTTATATCCTTCATGCTTGCAAAATTTCTAGGGGACCAAAGATCAATAAATATATCATAAACCAAAATTTTAACTTACAAGTTTTTTTTTTTTAATCTAAAATTATTCTATAAAAATACGTTTATGGATGGAATATTAAATAATGTTCAATTGACAAGAAATTTGGCATGTGTACTAAGAATATAAACAATATGTAATATGGTTAGATTTTTAAAATATGTAGCCATATTAGTTTTTTTTTAATGGAACTTATAGCCTTAAGATACATACAAGTTTGTACCACTTTCTCCTTTCCTCATTGACTTCAAAATAATTATCATGCAAATTATTTTCACAAAAATTTTCAACTTTTGATGGTAAAACTTGATTTTATTCAATCTCTTCAATATTTTCTTTAAAATTTGACTTAATTTTGTCAAGTCGTTTTTTATTTTCTTGACACATGAACTTGGATGTGATAATTTTGATTATGTGGTTGGTTTTTCATGTTTTGAACATATTCCTCTTCATATGAATATACAGATTTATATTTAACACTTGTATAGTCTAGTATATAATAATAATCAAGAGGAAACCATAAATCAATGAACACTTTTTTCATTCTTTACCAAGAGAAAATTGAATGCTTACCTCAAAAATTTCTATCATTTTGAATGTTTTCCCATCATTCCATTGCTTCATTATCCAATTTATTAAATGCAAGCCGTACCTTTTTTTTCTTCACAAATCTTCCAAAAAATAAAATATTCGTCCAAATCAAAAAGAAAAACAATAAATTTTAACTTACTCATCGTCCTATCAAAGAATTGTATGTTCATGTATTTAGGAGCTTGTCTTTGAGTATATTGATCGGTATTGCTATTTGAGGATTTTCTAGCAAGAGAGTTAGTAACTGATGTTTGTAGTTCATGTGATAGTTGTTGGACATCTTGTTGAAGTTGAAGGAATTCCTTCCTAAGAACTTCTACTTTAACCTTTCGATTACTAAAACTACTACCGACACATTTGGTAACCATCATACCAGGATATAATTAATTTACAAAATTAGACGTTTAGGCTTCATTGCCCCCTTACAAAACCAATGACTTCAATTAGCACATGAAGTAGTCTGGCGAAGTGAGTGTATGTTGTCACCATATCACTTCGGTACAACCTCTGGCAGACCCAAAATCTATGTCCACTTTGAAGCCCCAGTTGGCATTTCAATCACTGGTAATGGAGATGGACTAGAAGTCTAGAACAATGTTTTGTGGACGTTTCATCTCTCAACAAAACAAATTATGTGAGATGTTATGGGCTTGAGATTCTGCCGGCCTCACTGGCACGAAAATTTTTAATTCTCTGTTGACTCACGACTAGTCTCGCTCTCTGTAGTCTGTACACAGTGTATTGTCAACATAAACAGTGATTGAATTGGAAAATAAAGTTGGAAAGGGATATGACTTTGTGAGAATGAAATTATGAAAATCTAGAGTTACCATATATTTATTTGATGAAAATAAAATTATGAAAATCTAGAGTTACTTTCCTCATGTATAAAAGCCCAAACGCCTCTTTAACAAGTAGGGTCCAATTTTAAATTTTTATGTGGAGAAATTGCTGATAATGAAAAACCCAGTCTTCGTCGAAGACAGGTAGGGATAGAGGCCTAAAGGGCAATACTGCTAATAGCCTACTACCTACCATATATTTAAAGCTAATGATACTAAACATTGAACATCAAGAATCTCTTACCTTTGGTTCTGGATAGAAATTCAAAATCTACATGGAAGAAAGGCATCGAAATCTATAGCTATATATAAATATGGGAATAAATTTTTTTGCCTATGAATGGTAGTATAAAACTGTAAAAGTACCCCATGTGATTGGTTTAATCACTCTCTCTTCCGTCCGATATGTTTTTTCCATCAATCATAATGATAATAATAAACATCCAACCAAGTCATCAACGATAACCATTTTCAAGGACATGATATTATGGAATAAAGATTATATCAACTTTATTCTTGAACCAGAAGAATAAACAATGCAATTTTGCCATAATCAGGTATTATCTCATTAAACTTTCTCCAACAGCCTTCAACTTACGTCATTTCATAAACAAATGGGAGGGAGAAGTCCAAAAACAGAAGAAAGAAATTATAAATAAAAAGGACCTTGTTAACAGGTGTCGGTCAGTACCTGTTAATGAACCAGTTGTGGTTCATTTATGATCTATCACGAATCTCACTGTATAGGAAATTGGCAAAATTTTACTTTTCAATTGTGGTTTATTACAAAATGATTTAACTTTCTCCATCTAAACTGACATACATTTAATACATATTCAAATAAAAAACATGATACACCAAAATTAAATTCTGTATGATCCTCGCTAAGTCCTCCTAGGGAAAAGATATTAAATACAAAAAGAGGGAGAAAATGGGCAAATACCCCTTTCAAAAAAACAATTCAGCATTTTGCCTAATTTTCCAAACTAATTAAGAAAATGCTTTTCTTTTGAAACTCGATTTTCTCAAAATCGAGTTTAAAAAAAAAAAATTATGGAGCCCTATAGTAGCGTTTTAAGAAGCCTATAGTGACGTTTTAAGGACCTATAGTGGCGTTTTTTTAACTTAATCTCCTTAAAGTCGAGTTACATGCAATTTTTTTTCTTTTTTTTGCCTATAACTCAAATTTATGGAAATCGAATTAAAAAACGCCAATATAGGATCCTTAAAAACGCCACTATAAGGCTTAACTCGATTTTGAGAAAATCGAGTTTCAAAATATAGGCATTTCTCTAATTAGCTTGAGAAAGAGGCCAAAATGCGGGATTGTTTTTTTAAAAAGGGCAAAAGCCAATTTTTTCCACAAAAAGAGAGATAGAACACATTACAAATTAAACTTAAAAACTTTATAATCTTCCACCCATGGATACACCAAAAGAAAAGTGATCCATCAAAAATAAATACATAATAATCCTCCCAAAAAAGATCAACCAAGACCACCATGTAAATGGCATGGTAAACAATCCTATCATCAGGATGTCAAATGAAGGTCATGGATAGGATTACCAAAGAAATCTGAAGTGAAAAGTTTTGTATTAGAATTACGTTGAAACTAATCAACAAAGAAATTCTTTGAACTGCTAAAAGACCTACACCTCCATCCATCTACAAATCAGCAAAGAATCTCTTCAAACTACTAAAATTGGTTCCTTTAATTGCACTTTCTCTCTTGGTACCTGAAAGATTCAAACATTTAAAATCAAATATACACATAGACGCTCTCAATTAAATACAATCATCTTGATCCCACTAAATTATTGATAGTTATGTAATATTCCCTCAAAATAGTTAATGCCCAAAGGATCAAAAAGTGATAAATGACCCATAGTAATAGCATTTGAAAAGACAAATTAGCATGCTTATAAGAAAAAATGATAATAAAATTGGTCATTTACAAGGATCAATTACAGAGTCAATCATCTAAACAAGCTATAAGAAAAAATTGTGAGTTGTTCAGATGCAATACAAAAAAAAAATGATAAGCAAACGTCCAAATTATAAACCTTGTGTTGGTTACAAATTCTATTGCAAGGCCAAATGTTCATTCCTAGTGAATGAATGTACTTTTCATTGGCTTTCAAAGCAATCATAAATGTATATGTACTGGTAACAATAATTTGCACTATATCTCAAGGTAAGATCATGGTGCATAAAACACAAAGAAATATTTTTTTAATTCAATTTTATTTAATTTTGGAAGTTAATTTTGTTTTATTTGAAGTCTTGGAAGTTAATTGGTTTTATTTATTTCCTAGAGTCAAGGTTATTTTTATAAATCATTTTATTGGGATTTCCCAAATCAATTAGAATTAGGGTTTCATAAGTCATAGAATTATGTTTTTGTCATAGTAATCTATATTTTACGTCTTTGGAGACAATTTACAATTTGCTTGATTAATATAAATTTCTCTTGGAAATTTTTCAATGGTCTAGTGTTGACTCCCGCCAATGCTAGTTGCTTACTCCTAGGTCTTCTCTCTCACTTGGTGTTCACTCCAAACAACCCTAGTTGCTAACACCTAGATGATCTTTATTGTGTTTCCATTTTTCAATTTTTGTGGTATCAAATTTTGGTTTTTTCCTATATCATAACAAAGGACAAGTAAACAAACACTTATTTGGGGATTATTTGAGCTTTTAATATAGCCAAAAAGAATACTGGGGTGTTCAAAGCTTTAAACTACAGCCTCATCTCTTGGCCAAGTTGCCCCCAAAATTTTGATTAGAACAAGATTATTCAAGAAAATATTATTTTGTCAATCATAGGTAAACAACAGTTTTAAACACATCTTCAAATGAATTGGCTTAAAAGTATTCCAACTAAATAATCTCTGATAGGCTTATCCCAAAAAAAAAAAACTTTGATGAAGATAACAAGGGTTTTCTCAATAGATCAAAGGTAAGATATTTTTTCACATAAAATCCCCTAAAATATTTATACTCTTGTTAATATTTGGATCACTATTTTCCACATCCATCTATCAACACTATCATATCATAGTTGCCACAGTAGCTTGACTTGTTGGACTTTTTTTCAGAACCTCACAGTAAATCATCTAAATCCCAATCTTTTAGTCATAACGCCAGATAGGTTTTTTTTTGCATAAAAACATCAAGAATACTACTCCAATTAGATGTTTGTGTAGTTTGAGGCATGGCCCTCTCCTCTATGTTTGATAGCATTAGGTAGTCCTAAGTGGCTTCTGGTTTGGGCCAGGTTGTTTCTCTATTTCTCTCTGTAGATTGTTTGTAGCTTCTTTAAGTAAAGTTATGTTCATTTATTAAAAAGAAATGGGTTCCCATTGTTGCATTAAGAACTTCAGAGAATTGATGGTTGCTCATAATACAAAGAAAATATTGCATCTTTTAAATATACATTCTTTATTTTTTGATCGGTAAGTTACACATGCATTTGCTAGGTGTTGAGTCTACTATCTCAACCATGGTTAAAATATATAAGTTCGCAATAAAATGTGGCAAAGATTACTTCGACATTAACATATACATACTTATATATATATATATATATATATTGTAAAAAACAACTGCACTGTAATGACAAAAAATTGAACCATGAGGGCAGATACAACCCATTTGACCAATGAAACATCCAATGATAATTTATATTTACCAAATTCTCAGGTTTCACGTCGAGGTATAGACATATTATGAAAGAGAGAAAGAGAGAGATTCACACCTTCAACATCTGTTCACATGCCATACTGCTAAGAAATTTTTTGCTGTGGCAAAAAGCTACAAGACAAAGACATAGATTACAAAACTTAGTATAATGATCAATAGTTGCTAGTCCTGAATAAGAATAGTGAGGATAAAGAAGAGGGATATCAATGACAAAATTTACATCTTACACTAAAAATATGGTGTCTTGGTACTAATTACGAACACAACTTTACACTTTAATAGACGGTTGATACACCAAAATGAAAGTTTCACCCCCCGCCCCCCACCCCCCCCCCCCCCCCCCAAAACACACACACACATATATACATATGGTGGGGTTAGGATCTCAATGAGTGACTTTCTGACCAATTTTTTGAGGCATTTTAAAGTTTTCCCCGATTAGTGTACTTTCAATGCATTTAGAGTAGTTAGTAGCATAGATAAACTTAATGAAAGACTGTGTCTTAAATTAACCGAGCATGATATTAATTACGTATATAGCTTCCAAGAAAGTAAAACTTTGAGATTTTATTTCAAAATCTAGCTTGGGGAAGTGAGACTTATATCTGGCTTCCCGGATTCCAACAAAGAGACAAAAGGAGATTACTTGATTATCTCGGGAAATTGGTATCCCAACGGAATCCGTTGTCCCACGACCATGGGTAGAGCAGGTGGGTAGAATTTTTAGGAGCTTCTTCTATTTTTTTCACTTCTGTTTTATCTGAGCTGTTTACCTTATTTTATTTTCCTTGCTAACTCTAGGAAAATATACTCGTATATTTTCTATTACAAAGCTTATTTTCTAATTTTTCTTTTATCGGCTTAAGATCTTTGCTTATGTTGGCCGAAAAGAACAGTGGTACACCTAGGTATTATGTATTAGGCGGAAGCTTGTTGAGCCCCCAACAACATCCAGGGTCTCTGGATGGCTGCAAGGGCATAATATGGACGTGGCAGTTGAAACTGAGCAGATGTTTACTTATGACCATGAAAAGAGCAATGCTCAAACCTTCAATGTGTTGGACACAGCGGGCTCTGGCATTGTTGACACTGTTAGGCTTGACTTCACATCCAACCACGGAAGCCCTTCCCATACATGCATTTATCGCTTCAGGGTGCATGGTCGGGAGCCTGACTCTGTTTCTATGATGGCAATGTAGGCTGCATCTGTCACTTTTCTTGTACTTGTTTCTACTTTCTTTATTCTTTATTTAGATCTAGTGTTGAGACTTCTAACTTTCTAGTTACTAGATACAGACATCTAATCACCTGTGTTTAAAGTTCACTATTCCCTCATGTTAGTGTTCATCAAATAGATGTGTATTTCATTTTGTGCTTGATTTCTAGTTATGAAGGAGCTTAATTAACCTTACAATGTTAAGGTGAACTAAAACCGTTTTAATAGGACAGTGAACATCTAATTTGATTGTAGACAAATGTAGAGTGAATGTAAGTTTGTTACATTTGTGTCAACATTTTCTCTCCCTTTGTGCACATATGATGGTGTAAATGAGTGCTCAATGTCTTGCTTGCTTCTAGCTGAAAAGGTAAAAGAAATGAAAAACTAGCCACTTCTACATCTCATCACATGGTGGTTTGATCTCATTGCTAATCGAATGGCAGAGGAGGTCAGGTCCCGAAGAAAAACTAGCCACTTCCACTTTTCAATTTTGGAAAGATCCAAAAGGTCGGGTCGCAAGAACTCCACTACGGATGGTGCCTTCTGTAATTTGGGGACAGCCATCAGTGACAAATAGAACCATAACTTTCATCTTTTATAATTTGAAGTATTGTAAGCTCATTATGTTTTGGTTTTATTGAATTTTTCAGGCCGTGTGCCTTACCAATCCATCCAATGACCAATTGGTGAAGGATGAGAGGGCATAAATCTTTTATAGCATTCGATCGCAGACCAAGCCCATTGGTATTTGAGTGAATTGTGAAATCCCTCACAATCCCTCCCTCACAATGAAAAACTAGCCACTTCTACATCTCATCACATGGTGGTTTGATCTCATTGCTGATGGAATGGCAGAGGAGGTCGGGTCCCGAAGAAAAACTAGCCACTTCCACTTTTCAATTTTGGAAAGATCCAAAAGGTCGGGTCGCAAGAACTCCACTACGGATGGTGCCTTCTGTAATTTGGGGACAGCCATCAGTGACAAATAGAACCATAACTTTCATCTTTTATAATTTGAAGTATTGTAAGCTCATTATGTTTTGGTTTTATTGAATTTTTCAGGCCGTGTGCCTTACCGATCCATCCAATGACCAATTGGTGAAGGATGAGAGGGCATAAATCTTTTATAGCATTCGATCGCAGACCAAGCCCATTGGTATTTGAGCGAATTGTGAAATCCCTCACAATCCCTCCCTCACAATGCGGCTCCAACGACTCGAACCTATGACCTTGGCTCTAATACCACTTGTCGAACCGTATGCCTTACCAATCCATCCAACAACCAATTGGTGAAGGATGAGGGGGCACAAATCTTTTATAGCATTTGATTACAGACCAAGCTCATTGGTATTGGAGCGAATTGTGAAATCCCTCACAGAATTTAATAATTTTGTAAAATTAGGATTTATACTGAATTTGTTTCGAGGATTTTGTTGTTTTGAATACAATTGGAAATTTTAGTATGTAAATGAGACTTGGAATTGAAGATTGGTAACCTCTTTTTGGTTCGAAATTGATGAATTTTTGGTAAATGGCTATTCCAAATGTAGGCCTTCACGAAAATGGGATTTCGAATGATTAGTTGTATGTTGATCAAATTGATGTTTCAATGTCCCTTGGACTCTAAAAGGATGATTTATAAACAAAAATTGTGGCAAATTTTGAAATAATTTCAGCCGATCTAAAAGAAATTCGAAATTTGGGATTTATAAAATGAGAATTTGTGTTTTTGTTACGAATGAGCTTCAAATCGTGGCCAAGTAGGTCTTCACTTCCAACACTGACTTAGGCAACTATAAATCATAATAGTATAGAAGACCCCAAGTTAATATTGTTGCTACTCACTAATTTGATTCGCTAAATATTATTGCTACTTTAGACATGCTTCCCACTCTTCTTGATAGTTTAGGAACAACAAATTAAAAAATAGGGAACCAATACTCTGGCTTTGATAACAGTTGCAAAGACAAAAGAGAAAACTGAAAAGAACTGAAGAAAAACTTCTATTATTTATAGCTCGTTGTTCTCTTTACGCACGTAGTATGTTGCATCCTTTTGTATCTTGAGAGAGATGCAAGAATACAATAGTAAAGAATCACCTAGAGACCAAGCCGCTGATCAATAATGGTTCAATCCCATTCCATGAAAAATTCCAACCCGAAGATAAAATTATAAGTTCCCATTCACATAAAGAGACTAAACGTTCCAAAATTCCAAATAGCGATCTGGATACTTTTGATTTGTTGATTGATAATAATCAGAGTCTCTCTCAATCTAAATGGTTACCACCAGAACCCACTATTTCACTGCTACCAAATGGCCAAAATGGCCAATATCACTGTTTTTGAAAATATCTTGCAGTCTAACACTGTTTTTTAAATATGTAGGGATCTACTACTAATTGGAAACTCGAGTTTGGAGAACTTGAGTTTTCCATAGTACTTGAGTTCCAAGGAAAAGTTTTGAAAATTTTTCAAAGATTCATAAAAATAGCATAGCAAATTTGAAAGCTATTTTCTCAAAGAATTCAAGTTTTTGGAACTCAAGTTACACAGCAAACTCAAATTTCATAAACTCAAGTTTCAAAAAAGTAGTAGATTGTTAAATATTTCACAAACAGTAATAAATCTATACATATTTTTCCTAAACAATGGTATATGACCATTCTACCAAACTATGCTTTCTTGACCATAGACGAAAATGATAAGAACGACATTGTGGACATTGTGGAGAGCATGTTGAACTTCCTAATGGTAGCTCTATTATCAAATTTGTTGATTCGGTTTAACTTGCAGCAAGCTGGTCCAAACCTGAGCTAAAAAAAGAGAGGGATTGAGAGAAGCTGATTCTGTAGAGAGAAATTAGAGCTCTCCGCCGACTTTATCGTTTACGTAATTAAAACCCAAAAAATGGAATCCCATATCGGTAAAATATGAGGAAACTATTATGTTTATAAGTGATTGCATGAACAAGCTGGAATTGCTCCGCGTTAATAAACGTGAGGTTGATACCAAAAACATTACCTTCTTGGGTCAATCGGGCACTCCTCCCTACACGGGTCTTTGGAACTCCACTTTTTTGTTTTGAATAAAAATTTATTAATTGTTTTTTATTTTCCTTTTTAAAAACTTTTTTGTTATGAATAAAAATTTATAGTTCATCTAGTTATGAATAAAAATTATTAATTGTTTTTTTCCATTTTAAAAAAAGAAACTTACAGTTGATCAAAGAGAAACTTATAGTTTACTAGTCTCATAACATTCGTTTCAAACATGCGATGAGGTTCTTTTTTTATTATTATTTTTGGTTTAGTGCCATAATTTTTCATTAATATTAAATGAATCTATAATATGAAATTTTTGGGGGTGGACAATTAGAGAAAAAGGGAGAAAAGAAAGAGAAAGCAATAAAATGAAATTTATTAAAAACAAATGGTATGTTCATACCTTCTTAATTGAGTTTTGAGTGATTGCCTTCATTTGAAGACCCTTTCCAAGTTCTCACCTCTCTTAAATGTAGTGAAAATATGATAAGGATGGAGAGACATGGAGGAGGAAGTAACATCTTGTTATTGGGATTTGGGAGTAAAAAGTTCGTGGGAAAGTGGGAATATAAGTTGAGTTCCAGGCAGAACTTTATATCAGCAATATCGAATTTCAAGACAGGGTATGTTGCTTCATAGTTTGAAAATAAGGTTGTTTGGCTACATATTACATGTACTTCTTAATTAAAATTAAAGGTTAGTTCGTTGAGAAATAGAAAAACAGTAACCTCAATGCAAATTAGATTTTTCGTCTAAATTAAATTTATAGTGTAAAATATTTTGATTCCTACATCGATTATAATTAAAAGAAAATTAGTGAATCGATGTCTTTCTCTTTTCTTTTGTTTTTCCCCTCCTATTAACTAGTAATGATTCTACTACCTAACCTTATTTTACTCTTTTTGTTTTCTCTGCTCAGGTGTAAGTAGACTGAAACAAATAAAAGGAAATCTTTTTTTTTCAAGTGGAAATTAATTTGATACCTCCCACCATCAAGCTTGAAGGCTAAAATCTTGACGTTGAAAATAAGATATCAAGTCTAGGTTAGAAAATTGAACACTATAATGAACTAGAGTTATCGGCAAGTAGATAGGGTGTCTTTTTTTTTGAGTTTTTAAGCAAGCTTAGTGCTAATTTGTTACTTTTGAACTTTCTTGTAAGATTTGTTTTGGTAGTCTGCTGCAACTTGCTTGTCTACTGTTACCTGTTTTGTTTGCAGATTAGTTAGTAGCTGGTTATCAATTTGCTGTATTAATAAAATTCTGCTCATTCATTGAATTAAAAAAAAAAAAAAAAATGAAAGGCTTTGTTGTGTTTAATTAATAATGTGATAAAAGAACCATCTCTCCTTATTGATATAGGTTATTTTACGCTTAGAATGCCTTTAGATTTTATTAGCAATATTATTGATCATTGTATTAAAGGTGGTTTATCCACAGTTGCCAAATTGTTCAAACAAAATTCCTTGAATTTAATGACCTAAAATCCATCCTCATTTTGAAGTTTACCCTGAAATCTCTAATGATGCCAAAAATCGTCAGTGAGTTGCACAGTCCTCACGTGCTTTAGACAGAACCTGCGAAACAGAAACAAAAAAGACCTTGCAGAGAGTACTGGTGTGGTACTGGCCAAATCTGAAGGTTAAGTTAGAGAGAATTTCTACAACTCTAGAGTGCCAGAGCTGAGAGAATTACACATACCTTGATTTGTGAGGACTTTGGGGTTTTTATAGTAGTGTGGAGCTGACATATGTTTCTTAGCAGAAAAGGTATTTTCTTGTAGAGAAGGTTCTCATTAACGATCATATTTTACGAGATTCTTTTCTTGCAGAGATTTCTCTTATTAGGGTACAAGACATTTCCATGTATAGGCATTCGTGGAGGTCAAGCTAAGCTAGGCTGGATTGGTCGACTTCTTCGCACCCGTCAACCTCTTTTCCCTTGTCGGCCACTTGCCTTGTTTGAAAGTTCCCCATCGGCTTATGGAGGCGCCTGTCAAGTACTGTGGTGGGGTCTTTAGCTTTATGGTGTTCGCTACTTTTTGGTCCTCCCATCTACTCACAAGAAGTCTGTCGGGTACCGAGGAACCATCGGGTTTTTTTGTGTCATTTTAAATCTCTTGCAAGAACATCCTTATCAAAATCTATTTGTAAAGTTACTTTAACAAGAGACTTTTTTCCCCTCTTGGAAAAATGTTAATTGCATATAGATTTGAAGTGGTTCTTTTATGTAGGGGTAGAGCCAGAACTTGAAATTATAGGGGGTGACTTTACTATTGGTTGTGTGTGGCTACTCCAACCTCTAGCTCTATTGCTTAATTGCTAAGGTTTTTTTTTTTTTTTTTTTAAATTAATTAAATAATTATTTTCGTTTTCTATGTGTGCATTTGCTATTGGGTAAGGACAAAATTATTTTTAAAGTATTATTGGTAATTTTTTTGTTGGCCTAATTTTTGGTGCTTTTATTTTTCGTTTTAGATTTTGGGTTTATAATTTTTTTTTATGCCCTTTAAAATGAAGAAAATGCTAGAGTTACAAATGAGCCTAGATGCAAACTAATAAGAATTTACTGTCTTATTAGTTTGTAAAAATGTTGTAAAATTTTTTGTAACTATAGTATTATTCTTAAAAGAATCAATGATATTGTTAAGGAAGGCAAAGCGTAATTTTATAGCACAAAATTGCTAAATTTTATACCTATATGTGTATATATATATGCTAATATTTTTTTACGAAAAAATTGGGGGGGGGGGGGGGGGGGTCCCTCTGTCCATGCTTTTATGCATCTCAACTTAGATAATATTTGCCAAATGATGAGATTATTAGGTTTTAGATTGAAAATTCAATGTCAATGTAATGTAATATTTAATGAGTTTGTAAAAGGTTGTTCAAGATCAAAGTGTGATGAAACAACTCAAGAAGTGCATTTTCTAGAGCATGACAGTAATTAACTCGGTAACTTGATCAATCAATATTCAAGATTCGATAGTTTCTTGATTGATGTTCAAATGATTTTTGATAGTTTGTCGATTGATGCTTGATCAATTACAGTCACAGATGCACTCAGGGCCGGCCTAAGGTATTTTGAGGCCTTAAGTGAAACTTTTAAATTGGGCCTTTTTTATTGTTTAGATATTTACTTTATATAAAATATTTTTATTTAAATTTTATTTTTCTTGCTTGTTAAGATCCAAAATTATCAATTAAGTTTTTGTATTCAACTTCTTTTAGAATATACTTTTTAATTGATAATAATTGCAATTATTTCATTGTTATCTTCTAACTCTGTTTTATAAATTTATTGTTCATTTGAAAGATTTTTAACTGAATTTTTAGTTATATTTTTTTTATTGCTAGTGACAAATTAATCTAGAGATCTGTTTTGAGATTTGGTTTAAAAAGTTTTTAATTTTTTTTTAATATCAAATTCACAGATTTATTTAATAAAATCAAATAGAATAAATAATTTTCAAAAAATAAAGATTAAATAACGCCTAATTGGACCAAGAAACCACGAATTAAGTAGCTAGTATTAGACTATTCTTTATTTTTTAAAATAAGAATTCATGAATTAAAAAAAAAAAAAAAGAACAAAATGACAAATCTAGAAGAGTGTAGTCACTATAATACAACCACTAGAGGAGTCTTTACTCTTTACCAAACATTTGCCTCAAAAACCCAGAGAACCTCTACCATGTTCTTTAAAAAGAAAAAAGAAAAAAATTGTCTTCTTTCTCCCATTCTTTTCTAAATAACCTAGAGAAAGTAAAATAAGAAAGCTATGTCACAAAAAGGTAAAATATTGGCTTTGTTTTACCTCTTCAAGGGATCGTCGATTGCCGAAGGAGTTGCTTGTAATTGACTACTATTTTAGGTCGAGATGGAAGATCTAGCGGCAATTTTTGATTATTTGGAAGAATATTTTAGCCTCTTCAGGTAATCAGTTTTAGTTTAGGAGTTTTGGAGAGATTGAGAGAGTTTGGTCTATGTTTTTACTTTTTAGTGTGTTTAGGAGACTCAATTTAGTCTAAAATTCTGAAGAATTTTAACCGTTTGAAGGAGAGAGTCAAACAAAATACATGCATATTGAGATTGAAATTTTCATGTATTAGCTAAATTTTGGGGCTTAATTAATACTCTCCAAGATAATTAATAATCCAAAATTTTCTTCTACCGGTCTCTATTTTTTAAATATAGTATTGGATAAGTATGGACTAATATTTGAGATTATATTTTTAAATTTTGTTGACCTAGGGCTTGATTTTAAGGGCCTTTTATCACTTGGGGCCTTAGGCAATGGCATCGGTCGCTTCTACTGTTGAGCCACCCCTAGATGCAATTAGTTTATGGGTTTTAATTGAAGATGGTGCCTTCGTTTTCAAACCCTGAAAACCCCTATGTACGACTACGTACTATATATGCAGGATTTCCATACGGAAAATAGAGGCAGTAATTCAAAGCCTCCATCCTATGATACCTGTGAATTTAGAAGAGCATATTCCTTCGTTTGTGTATTTATAATTGTGATTAAGGTGAGTGAAACCACGAAGTTTTCGTCCCAATGAAGTTCACCATGTAATCAAACTTTCTAGGAGGTGCCTTAGAGTCAATTGACAAAGACGGGTCGTTTGTGATGGGGCAAACTTTGTTTATGATATTGAATTATTATTTGTAGTTTTTTTTTTTAAGAATGAAATTATTATTTGTAACTTATTGATGATATTGTTCAACTTGATTTTTTTATACTTAAAAAAAAGAAAAAAGAAAAAAAAAGTTATAAAATAATTAGTTTTAAATTAATTTTTTTTACCAAAAAAAAAAAAAAATACTGGTTTTAAACTAGACCCACTATTGACATTACCTTTTTATACCTAAGATTTGTTGTAAAATTTTTGTAGACATAGTGTTTTTACAAAAAATAATTTTGGTCTCTCAAACATAATCTTTAACGCTTTAAATAACAAAAACAAAAACTTAAGGGTCTGTTTGGAATCCACTTATGTTGTTGAAATTGAAAATTTTTTGTTAAAAGTACTGTAAATAAAGGTAAAAATTAGCTGAAATACTATAGTAAGACCTATGAATAGTACCAAAAAATGCATTGAAGCCCATGAATAATAGCAAAAATAAGTTGAATTGTAAAATAAGTTGGCAAAATTAATCATGTCAAATGGATACTAAATAACAAAAATAAAAATTAGTCCAAATAACAACAAAAATAGCTCAAACAATTAATAACAAGATTAGGCTAAACAACAACAAATGAACAAAATATTCAACAAAAACCTCATTCAACCCATTTTATAAACGTATTGTTATATATATAAGGATATTAGCATTTCAGACTCTCTCTTACTTTATTATTCTTATTTTTGCATTCTCAATTCTCACTTTATCTCTTGTCAGTTCCTTTCTGCATGTTTTATTTTTTTTTTTTTAATTTTTTTTTTTTTGGTGATGGCATTATATTCAAATTCTCTTTTTTATCAAATTATGTATACTTTACATTTTTTAATGACCACCCTAGAAATTTGTTTTTAGAGTCCCCACTAAATATAAACAGTCTATTTGTAGTAAAAATACATAGAATTGTAAGGAGGTAATGTATTTTGTCATTGTTTCACAATATATAGGAAAAAAATAACTTAATAAAGTAGCTCATAAACAAGCTTAAGCTTGCTCAATAAGAAAATGAGCCAAGCTTGAACATAAAATCTTATTTGGAGATGAATTAAAGCTTAGCTCATTTTCAAAAGGAATTTAAATAAACAAGTTTGAACTTTTAATATACTTGGCTCAACTTGACTTGTTTATATCCTTAAACACAGGTGGATATGCGAAGTATTTTTTAGAAGAGTAGTGCCATTCATAAAATAATTTACAACATTTTACAAATTATTTTTGTGGTAAATTATTATTATTATTTTTTTATACAAGATAGAAATTCTACACTAACCTAATTTAAGTGTATATGTATGTGAAAATTCTTCCTGGAAACTTGAACCCCGACTCTTGCACATCACACCCCGTAAGCACTTATACTTGTTTATAGCCTTAAACACAGGTGAATATGCGAAGTATTTTTTAGAAGAGTAGTGCCATTCATAAAATAATTTACAACATTTTTACAAATTATTTTTGTGGTAAATTATTATTATTATTATTATTATTTTATACAAGATAGAAATTCTACTATAATTTAATCTAAGTGTATATATATGTGAAGCTCCTTCCTGGAGACTTGAACCCCGACTCTTGCTCATCACACCATACAAGCACTTATACTTGTAGAGTGACCATCGCACCAAGGGTGTGCGGTGGTTTTGTAGTAAATTCTTAATTATTGGTTTACATTGGTTTTTCACTTACCAATAACTATTCAACATATTAGCCATTTGTAAAAGGTTTATAGCACATTTTCCATTTTAGAAAGTTAAGTACGTGTAAATAAAGAAAAAAAAAACGTAAGTATATGTTCAAATAAGTATTATTATTTACTCAAAAAAAGAAACGAAAAGTAGGGATGTTTATTTTTCATTGGTTGTGTGTATAGTGTCTGTTGTTTATAACCCTAGTCTACAACTACAAAGGTTAGATCATTTTGAAGTTGTACTCTGATTATGTAATGTATTATAAACCCGGTTTAAAACACTAATATTACTATTTTCGTGTGTATTCTAATAAGTATTACTGTTTATTAAAAAAAAAAAAATAGAAATGTTTATCCCACATTGGTTTTATGTGTGTCTAGTGTCTGCTGATTATAACCACAATCTACAACTACAAAGATTAGATCATTTTGTAGTTGTACTCTGATTATGTAATGTATTATAAACCCGGTTTACAACACTAATATTACTATTTTCGTGTGTATTTTAATAAGTATTACTGTTTACTGGAAAAAAAAGAAAAGAAAAAAAAGTAGGGATGTTTATCCCACATTGGTTTTATGTGTGTCTAGTGTCTGTTATTTATAACCCCAATCTACAACTATAAATGTTAGGTCATTTTGTAGTTGTACTCTGATTATGTAATGTATTATAAATCTGATTTAAAATACTAATATTACTATTTTCGTGTGTGTTATAATAAGTATTATTGTTTACTAAAAAAAAAAGTAGGGATGTTTATCCCACATTGATTGTGTGTGTTCAGTATTCGCTATTTATAACCCCAATCTACAACTACAAGAGTTAAACCCTTTTGTAATTGTACTCTGGTTATGTAATGTATTATAAACCTGGTTTAAAACACTAATATTACTATTTTCATATATATTTTAATAAATATTACTGTTTACTCAAAAAAAAAAAAAGTAGAGATGTTTATCTCACATTGGTTGTATGTGTCTAGTGTCCACTGTTTATAACCACAGTCTACAACTACAAAGGTTAGATCCTTTTGTAGTTGTACTTTGGTTATATAATATATTATAAACCCGGTTTGAAATACTAATATTACTATTTTCGTGTATATTCTAATAAGTATTACTATTTACTAAAAAAAATTTTGAATTAATGGAAAAGGTAACTAGTTATAATACATTAATACCCTAAATCTAATATATATATATATATATATATACATATATATAATTTATATTTATATAGCTGCAGCCATCTAAAGGGTAGAGAACCTACAGCTCTTGATGTTTTATCCGTTTAATCATTTACATCTCAAATATATTTAAAATCTGTATTATAAAATTAATAATTTATATAAATTATATAATTCATATTAAAAATTCTTAGGTTATTTAAATTTAATTAAATAGAGTAGACCTTGTAATCGTACTGGTTATATTATTTGAATTTACCTGTAAGAAATACAAAAACTTGGTTGTAACCTAAGCAGTAAATAAACTTCTTAGTTAGAGAGGAAACATTTGAAGAAATTCAAGGAGGGGAAGTTTGAAGACTCCCTTGTGGTAAGAACTAAGAAGTAAGAACCCTTGGAGGCTAGGAAGCCTCTTCATTTCTTTAATCTACAGCCTATTTAGAAAAAATACATTAAAAAAAAAACTAAAATAAACTTAAAATTTAGAATTTTTTTTCAAAGAGTGGCCAAAATGTGAAACAATTTGAGTCTCTCTTGGGTGTCAATATATACACATTACCTAACCTCATATGTGGTTAATCATTGTATTTACTTGGATTTTGTTGTAAGGTTCTTAACGCTTGTATGTCGATGTCATATCGTATAATGTGTTGTTTTTGTTTGATTGAGACATTTTCTAGTCTTGATATTTGAGTTCTAAAGTTTACTAACTTATTTTGAATTGGTTGTGACTAGATTGACTGAGGAGAACGATCAAAATCAAGTTCTAAAGAGTTTTAGCGTTGAGGTAAAGTTTGTAACTTTGGCTATTTGCTTTTCTTTGTTTCTTTACATTCTTATATGTGTTTATGTGTTCATAATATGTTTATTTAGCCTAGGTTTACTTTGTGTTTGTGTTTAAAGCTTGTTAGGTTGTTAATTTCTTTGTTTCTTGAGTTTCTATTCTGTACTTCCTAGTTTCTGTGTTTTGGGGGTGTATGTGTACGCATGCCTTGTGCATGCATATGCATTCTCATGATATGTGTATGCATACAATTGAGTTATGTACATATGCCCTATGTATGCGCACGCATATCTCTACCTAGAAATCTTAATACTCTTCTTACCTGTTTTTCTTTTGTTTTATCCACATGCTTTAGCCTCTATTTAACCCGTTTTTTATGTCTTTGAGTCTTCACCTTTCTGTTTTTAGCTTGTTTTGTTTTGTTTTATTCCTTTTATGCTTATTAGGGTTTTTACTTGCTTGAATACTATGAAAATGCATATGAATATAATCATACATTGATGTATAGGTGCTATGATACAGTAAGGTAAGTGAGGTAAGCCATGCGTTATTGCATAAACATGCATTTTGTTGGTTGATGAATATGTTATGGGTGATTAACATGATATTCTTGATTGAATCCCATGTTTTTGGTGTTTAGATGCTATAATATATTTATCTTGATTTGCCTTATGATGTTTATGCCCTTAGAGATATATGATTACATGCCATGATAGATGAATAATTTGGCTTGGGATTATTATGCCATGTTGATTGCTTTAGATTCATGTTAGTGTGTGTGTGTGAGAGTTAGAATAACATGTTAAATTTGTCTTTAATGAGATTAAGATCTGGAACACAATGAGTGGAAGCCGATCTAGAGGTCGGGTGGAGTTAGGTTCTTAACACCTTCCCATCCTTATGCCTAAACTCTGGACATGTGTTCTAGTAAAAATTAGTCATTCCACGAAAGACGCTATATTTATAATTCCTAGACTTAAACTAGGTGGTGACTTCATTTACACCCTTTTGCCATGGTCCACCCTAGGCCAAGGCCTACTTCCCATGAAAGGAGGACGACCACAAGTTGCAAGGCACTTGTGCCCACAATGCCTAACATCTTCCCATCCTATACCTTAGCTTCGGATCTAGTTTGGTAGAAAAACCTTCATAGAGTCATGTTTTGGTTCCTAGACTTATAACTAGGTGGGGATTTCTCTGTCACTTTTTAAGAGACTTTGCATACTTCTAGGCTCACACTAACTTCGAGTCTAAAATTGCTTTCAGGGAGATTAAGTACCATGTACCTCGCCTTTGCAAAAAAGAACCGACGTGTCATAAAAAAGGTATGATTCATGGATCTTACACTTGTGAGCAATCATATTAAAGGAAATTTAATGATCCTTAAATGGGAATAAATTTTTTATGATCAAACAATGGAATGCTTGGTCAAGCTAAGGTCAAACCTCGGACAAGGTTGGTCAAATGGTGGATTTGGTTTAAATGAAGCAGAACTTGGTGCTCAGGTGAATTTTTAGTTGGTTTGACCATTGATCAGCTTGATCAAAATTAGGTCGATAGAAATGATTTTGACATGTTGACTCTCTCGAATAATCAAATTGTTGTATCCAGCATCCAATGAGGACAATTTATTTCATGTAATTTCCTAATTTTCTGATTAAAAAGAAAAAAAGAAGAAGATTTTTTTGGAATTTTGAATGCTCAAAAATTGGAGTTTTTGTAAGTTAACTGAGTCTGTACATAATACGGCATCAACAATAAAAATTGGTATCTGAACAATTAGAGGTCTAGGCTGACTTGAAGAGGCCCATTTTCAAGTTAGACTAATTTGAAACATTTTTTTACTTATGTGTTATGTATAATACTTATTATGTATTGAATTTTTGGAATCAACTTCCATTTGATTACCTATTTATAGAAAAATAGGATTATCAACAATATGAACCAATTAATTGAGTGAATTCATAAATATTTAATAATTTTTACTAATTTGAGCGTATAATTATATTTTTTATATTATTGATTACATGCAAGTAAATTTGCTTTTATCTTTTGCTTAACTTCGTTTCAATCGCTACCAAAACAACTCAATTTGAGTTTGAATGATAAATTCCACATCAATTATTGTAATCATAAAAATTCTTCTGACATAAATAATTATTGTAGCACCTATAAATAAATAACATATGAAAAATTAAGTAACTATAATTTACGTATCTTTAAAAGGATTTGGGAAATGTGATTATTTAAGATTAATATAACTATATATTTGAATATATTATTTTCTTTTTATTTTCAAATATTTAATAATTTAAATTAATGTAAGTGCAGATTTATTTATTTTTTATATTTTTTTTATTGCAAGTGTTATTAAATTTGCTTTGCATTTTAATATGTTTTTTTTTTTTTTTAAATTGTTGCCACAGAAACTAAATATGAGGAATAATTTTATCTTTAAAATCAATTTCTTTTTTTCTTTTTGATGATAAATATTCTTATATACATTTTATATAAAAAAAACCTTATATATATATATATATATATATATATTTTTTTTTTTTTCCTTATGAACAAACGTATTAGTTCAGATCTTGGAATAACATACACCAGATAATTTCAATTTTCAAAAAATTTATCAATTAACACGATATTTTACATGCTATATATATCCTACTAAGTGGTTATCCAAAAAATTTTATTAAATTTTAAATACTATATAAAAAAAATTTATTTTTGATTCAAATAAAAAATAAAAAATAATTATTTCATTAAAACCTTTTTTTTTTTTTTTTCTTTTAGAGGAACCATTAAAACCATTTTTTAAGAGCAAGGTTAAATGAATTAGTACTTATTATTTTCCTTTCAAAGAAAATATGGCTTTGACACTTGAGAAAAAACTTATCACAATCATGTTGTTGGTTTTAGGGACTTGGATATCTCAATCCTTGTCCCGTACATTACTTGAAGAATCCTTTGTTGAGAGACATGAGCAATGGATGACTCAGCATGGACGTAACTACGTAGACGATGCTGAGAAGAAAAGGCGTTTGAAGATATTCATGGACACTGTGGAGTATATAGACAAAGTCAATAATCATGGGAATCGCACTTACAGGTTAAGTGTCAATGAATTTGCAGACTTAACGAATGAAGAATTCATTGCCACTCATACTGGATACAAGATTTCCACCCAACCAAGTTCATCAACTAAAAACACTTCTAGATATGGAAACCTGGCAGAATTCCAATGACTATGGATTGGAGAGAGAAAGGGGATGTTACCCCCATTAAGAGCCAAGGCCAATACTGTGGTAAGAGAACAACATTGTCTCAAACTCAAACTAGTCTAGCTTCATTTGCAACATTTATTTATGTCCTAACAAGATTTTTATTATTGTTGATTCTTATTTAGGAAGTTGCTGGGCCTTTTCAGCAGTAGTAGCAGTAGAGGGGATCTACCAGATCAAAACTGGCAACTTGATCTCCCTTTCGGAGCAACAACTAGTGGACTGTGTGGTGGAAGGCAATTCTGGGTGCAGTGATGGTGGTGTCGTGAGTTATGCCTTTACATATATAATACAAAGCCAAGGACTAGCCACCGAAGAAAATTACCCATATGAGGTTATGGATGGAACTTGTGACCAAGAAAAGGCATCTGTTAACGCAGCTCGCATAAGTGAGTTTGTAATCTTACCTTCCAATAATGAGTTAGCAATACTACAACCAGTGGCCACACAGCCAGTTTCAGTATCCCTCGACGCTACTGGTCATGACTTGCAGTTCTATGCCGGCGGAGTTTTCACAGGACAATGTGGGACCAATTTAAGTCATGATGTTACTGCAATTGGGTATGGAACCAGTGAAGATGGTACCAAGTATTGGCTAATTAAGAATTCATGGGGCACCAATTGGGGTGAGAATGGCTATATGAGGATTCAAAGAGACAGTGGAGCTCCAGAAGGTCTTTGTGGCATTGCCATGCAAGCTTCCTATCCAGTTACTTAGGTACTCCAAAGGTGATAGATCAAGATACCTTATAGTATTGCTTTCTTTCACTATGTGTATGTTAAATTTGTTATGAGTGTGAAAATGGTTGTATTGTACTGCCACTTGTAACGTCAAGATCTTACGTAGTAGTAATAAAAAAGACGTACCTTCCAATATATAGTATGAGGAAAACGTAAGGAATGCTGATAAAATCTTCAAAATTTGGCATTCCTGCCATCTATATTGCTTTCTTCCTTATCAAAGGTACTAATGACTTTTCCAGACTCGTCATAAACCTATTCTAACTAGATTGTATATAAGAATTAATTGCATGTGCATCATTCAGATTCTACAGAAGGTGCAAAGCACCAATACATTTTCTAAGAAATGACTTGAAGTCTACAGTGAAGCATGTATGTAATCATGAAAATTCTATGGAAGCTCGTTCGCAATGAAAAGTTTTTGTTACATTTTGGAAAGTATGAATGTGAGATGAGAGAGCACTATTAACTCTCTGTACTCCGGGTGTCTCTCTCTTTCCTTTTGCATTAGTTTCTATATGCTTTTATTCGTCTCTAGAATTCCAAGCAAACAAGGAATGTTATCAATTTTTTAGATATAATTATGTTGCAAACTCAACAGCTCGAATAATTTCTCCCATAAACCTTCAAACACTTAGTGCATGGAGGGTGTAACTACAAGGCCCTTGGCAAGATAGAATGTTACCTAATGCTACTGTTTATATTAATTTGATGACCCTTAAGAAGTAAAATACCTAATAAAAACATAAACCTATACCACAATTACTTCACAAAAAAAAAGTAGAAAAATGGGAGAACTTATGAAATTTTATTAGTTTAATTGACATTCACGTACTTTGTGTATTTAACCTTTGTAGCAATCACATTGAATTTGGACAAGCTTTGTATGGAAAACTCAACAACCTCTGGCTATAAAAGTTGGAAGTGAAATGCATTTTAACTGTAACCAAATATCTTTTCTAAGCACTAGAAAAATGAAACAAAGGATAATATCCCCGTTTTCTTGTTTTGTGCATGTCCTTCTCTTAGCCTTTGGCCTCAGTAGATCCTATAGATCCTATACATTTGGAAAGCACTATGTACAAATCGTCAACAACCTCAATACTAAATCCCTAAATTACCATTGCAAATCTACAGATAATTATCTTAGCATTAGAACTCTTCAGCCTAAACGACCATAAGACTTCTCTTTTTGTGTCAACTTTCTAGGCACGAAGCAATTCTACCATTACTTTTGGTGTAAGAACTTGCATGCTATTTTTTGATGTATTTATTGGAGACAATAGGTGTCGATACTGCATTATGTCCAACCTCCGTTTGCATGCCAATTTGTTAATTTGAGCCTTAAAAATCCAAAATTAGATTTTTAACATGGAAAAATAAGAAATTACATAAAATAAATTAATTTATCCTATTGGACGTTGGATAAACTATTTTAATAGTTCAAGAACTATTTTAAATTAATTTATCTGATCAACGGTCCAATTAGCCCAAATCTCATCCAACTTCCAAATTCCATTGCATTTTAATTAGCCTAATCCACCATTCCAAACCGTTTGAATAATCTCGGCAATGGTTGACCAGGTTTGATCCACCATAATCAAGGTTTGGTCGAGATTTAACCAGAAATTTGCTTGTGTAATCATCATAAATTTATGTTCATGTTAAAGATCATGAAGTTTTCTTTAAAACGATAGTTTACAGACCTAGATTTGAGTAGAAATGGATAAGATAATACAAAAAATTGAATCTTTAGCTAAAGGGTTTAGTCATTTTTGCAACATTGAATTATAGTTTAATTTGGATTAAATTATAATCAAACAACCACCAGTTGGCTCGAGAGATTAGTCGTTTGAAAGGTCTCATAATGAAATTTGATTTAGCATGCTTAGATAGCAAAAGCTTCACTTGTATGGTATCAACAAGGATGCCTCAAAGGCCAAACTAGTCAACTCCCTAGTGGTAAAATCTAGACAAGGATATATTCCTCCTTTATTATAAGTAATAATGCTTCATTGAATAAAATTGAAAACATATACAAGACCAAAGCACACAGGCAGTGTACTAAGGAAGAGAAGAATTCTATTGGTATTGGTTATTCAAGAAGAAGGAAGGTAGTAGACAAGAAACAAAAAAAGGTATCAAGACAAGCTTGAAGATGTTTAAATTACAAAAAGAGAGAAAGAGCCCCTTACCAAAGGCAACCCTTACAACAAGGGTAAATATAAGGAGTGAATGTTTACGTTATGTGCCTCTATTTTATTTAATATTGTCATTTTAAAATTGTATTCGTTGTCAAATTTTTTATTTATTTTTTTATTTTTTTTTTTTTGAGATAAGTATTCGTTGTCATTTGGGGATGGCTAAATAAATAAGGAGGAGATGGATTGTTATATTAGTTTGTAAATAAATCTTATCTACTTTTAAATGATAAAGATTTGGTTTCTTTTGAAATTAAATGTTTGTTTTATCTTGTAAAGCTATATATTTATATGGCTTAGTGTTGAATAAGAAAGCAAGCTAAAAAATTAAAAAAAAAAAAAAAGCAAGCTATAAAGTATTAATATTGAATGAAGTTTCACTTTGGAGGTCTTGAATCCCTCAAAGAAGTCCATGTTGATATCCTGTGCGATGTGCAGTGCATATTAAAATATTTTATAATTATGTCCTATGTATAATACTTATAATGTATTGTAATTTTTAGAGAATCAATATATATTAGTAGAAAGGACTATCAAGAATATGAATCAATTACATGAGTAAATGCATAAACTTTTAATTGTTTCCAACAATTTAAGTGTAAAATTATTTATTAATAAGATTATGGATTTCAGTTAACTAAACTGGTAAATTTCTCTAATGGTTATATAAGAGATTTGAGATTCAATACTAAAAGTTGAAACTCTCTAAGAAAATAATAATAATAATAATAATAATAATACATATATATATATATTGAGAAAGTAATAATAATAATATTGATTGCATGTAAGTAATTTTTTTTTTAATCTTTTCTAGACTTTCTTTCAATTGCTATCAATCGTAACTCAATTTGACCTTGAATGTTATATTCCACATCAATTATTTATTAAGATTACATTAAAATAATCATAAACAATTAATTTTACATAAGCAATTAATGCACCACCTATAACTAATAAATGTATGAAAATGATTGCATTTATCCTACTAATACCATGTTTTAATTACATAGCACAAATTAGGTGACTATAGTTTATATATTATTAAAGATTTGAATATACACTTATTGATTTTTCAATTATTTAATACTTAAATTAATTTAAGTGTACATTTTTCCTAGTCCTATATAATTCATTTTAAAAAACCCATATAAATTATTTTTTGTTATAAATAATTAGTGGACCATAGCTAGATAATTTTTTTTTTTTTTGAGAAGGATAGATAATATTTTTTTGAGAAGCAAGAGATAGCTAGCTAGATAATATAACACACAGAATTAAGCAATTACCGCCTGAAGGTCTTACAAATTCTAGTATTTTACCATAAGTTAACTTCTCCAAACTATAGTTATTAATCTATAAAGGAACCCTCTTTCTATAGGTTAGGTCGAATGACATAGCTACCATTATCATGTAAGATGTAAAAATGATTCGGTTTTTGAAATAAAATATGTGGGACAAACTTATTAGTTGAGAACATAGAAAAATATATCCTAGACAACTTTTATTTTGAAACTTTTACCAGTCAACACATTAGTTTACATACTTGCTAAAAAATATAAGTGGTTATCCATAATTTTTATTAAAGTTTAAATACTATGAAAATAAAATAATTCATTTTTGAAAATAAATAAATAATAAATTGATTCTCATAATTTTTTTTTTCATTAAATCCCCATTGTTTAATTTGGGGAAAGATTAAATGCATATATCCATCAAAACATTTACTTGGGTGAAAGGATAAGTAAATGAATTAGTACTTATTTTCTTTCCAGTGAAGACTGACATGACACTAATTTAAAAATGACCACTAATTAAAAGATTATTAATTAAATAACAAAAATTAAATATTTCAATAACATTGTTGTTTAGGTAGGAAGTTAAATGAATCAATTCATTAAAACATTTTTTTTTTTAGATTAAAGGTTAAATGAATTGGTACTTATTTTTCTTTCAAATAATAATGGCATATGAATCTAATTAAAAAAAAAAAAAAAGAGCATTAATTTAAAGAGAATGTGAAATACATACTTGGTGCTCTCACATATGATGTTCCTACATTTATATATATATATATATATATAGAAACATTGCTATTGAGTAGGAAGCCTTAGTTCCCTCCAAACAAGCAAAAAAGAATTGGACACATATCAAAAAACCATTGCCAAAGAACTCTTCAATTTGTAAAATAATGACTTTAACACCTAGAAAAAAACTTATCACAATCATGTTGTTGATTATAGGGACTTGGATATTTCAAGCCATGTCTCACACATCACTTGAAGATTCCTTTGCTATGAGACATGAGCAATGGATGGCTCAGCATGGACGCAACTACGTGGACGATGTTGAGAAGATAAGGCGTTTCAAGATATTCAAGGACAATGTAAAATACATAGACAAAGTCAACAATGAAGGGAATCGCACTTTCAAGTTAAGTGTCAATGAATTTGCAGATTTAACAACTGAAGAATTCATTGCAACTCGTACTGGATACAAGATTTCCAACCAGCCAATAAAACAACTTTCAGATACGGAAACCTAACTGAAATTCCAACGACTATAGATTGGAGAGAGAGAGGAGCTGTTACCCCCATTAAGAACCAAGGAACGTGTGGTAAGAGAATAACATTTCCTGGAACTCAAAACTAGTTAGCTTCATTTGCTGCATTTTTTTTTATTTTTTTTATTCTAACAAGATTTCTTTTATGGTTGATTCATATAATCCTATTCAGCATCATGCTGGGCCTTTCCAGCAGTAGCAGCAATGGAGGGGATCACGCAGATCAGAACTGGCAAGTTGATCTCCCTTTCTGAGCAACAACTAGTGGATTGTGCTGTAAATGGAAATCATGGTTGCCATACTGGTTAGATGGATTATGCCTTTGCATATATAATACAGAACCAAGGGCTGGACGCTGAAGAAAATTACCCATACCTGAATATGGATGGAATTTCTGACCAGGAAAAGGCATCTGTTAAAGCAGCTTCGATAAGTGCATTTGATGACGTACGTACCTTCCAATAATGAGGGGGCATCCATCCAGTTTCTGTTGCCTTCGAGGGTTATGGTCCTGACTTTCGATTGTGCTGTAAACAGCGGAATTTTTACAGGACAATGTGGTACCGATTTAAACCATGCTGTTACTATAATTGGGTATGGAACGAGTGATGATGGTACCAATTACTGGTTATTAAAAAATTCATGGGGCATCAATTGGGGTGAGAATGGCTATATGGGGGTTTTGAGATATAGCGGGGCTCCAGAAGGTCTTTGTGGCCTTGCCCAGAAAGCTTCCTTTCCAGTTGCGTAGGTACTCCAATGTTGACTACTGATCAAGTCATAAGTACTGCTCTCTCTTTCACTATATGTAAAATTTATTATGGCTGTGAAAATGCCTGTACTATATTGCTACTTGTAACGTCAAAATCTGAACGTAGTAGTAATAAAAAAGACGTACCTTCCAATATATAGCATGAGCAAACGTAAGGAATGCTGATAAATTTTTCAGAATTTGTTACTTTAATGTAGTTGTGAGCCTAAGTTTCGACTAAATTATTGACAAGACCCAATCTGAAATGGGAATGTTATCAGTGATGTTTCAAACAAATTTTATGAACTAAAAACATCATAACAGCATTTCTACCATCTATTTTGTTTTCTTCCTTATCAAATAGTGCAGCTACTAATGACATTTTCCAGACTAATCATAAACCTAGTCTAATTAGATTGTAGATAAGAACTGCATGTTCTCAATCCAGAATCTATACAAAGTGCAAAGAAGACCAATTAATTTTCTAAGAAAACGACTTGAAGTCCAGAGTGGAGCATACATGCGATCATAATAATTCTTTGGAAGCTCCTATGAAAAGAAAAATGTTTGTTAACTTCAGTGAAAAACTAACTCTAATTCATTTTCCTAGCATTTATGTATTTAATTTTAATGAAGATTTATACTAAATAGCTGTGTGTGTGTGTGTATATATGTATTTAATGAAGATTTATACTATAATAGCTGTGTGTTTTTATATATATATATATATATATAGCTTTCTACCTATCATTGTTCCATATATGTATTAAATGTATGTATGTATGTAAATGTAAATGCATCTAGACAAATTGCAAAATAAGGAATGTTACCTAATACTACTGCTTTTATTGATTTAATGAACCTAAGAAGCAAAATCCCTAACAAAAACATAAGCACAATTACTTCACAAAAAAGGGGACAAAAGAAAAATAGAAGAAATTATGCAATTTTAGGAATGTAATTGAGATTCTCCTTCTTTGTCAAAGCCTTACCGAAAACGATTTGTTAGGTGTCCCTTTTTTTCAATTGGCATGTGTTGCAATTGCTAAACTTGCAGCTTAATTATAGCATAAAAGGGAATTGATAGAACCAGACATCACGACCTAGTTTATAAGACAAAAAGATAACATCGCCAAAGGGCTTTGTTGCATAGTTATCTTACAAATGGACTACTAGTGCAATGTTTGAATGTGCACCAATATACTTCATCCACAAGTGTGCTTCATTTGATTTTGTTCACAATATAAAGAGAAGTTGACGTGTCATGTCTGAGAGAGAGACATAAAAAGATTGACAGAATAATTTGTACTTTTTGTGTGTTATGGTACCCAAAAAAAAAGAGAGATTTAATATAGGCACATTATGTTTGTAGTACAAGGAAGAAAATGGACAAATACCCCTTTAAAAAAAAAATTCAGCATTTTGCTCAATTTCCCAAACTAATTAAGGAAATGTCCCTATTTTGAAACTTGATTTTCTTAAAATCGAGTTATAAAAAATAAAAAATAAAAATTATGAAGTCGTGGCGTTTTAAGGAGCCTATAGTGACGTTTAAGGACTTATAGTGACGTTTTTTAACTCGATCTCCTTAAAGTCGAGTTACATGCAATTTTTTTTTTCTTTTTTTTGCCTATAACTCGACTTTATGGAAATCGAGTTAAAAAACGCCACTATAGGTCCTTAAAACGTCACTATAGACTCCTTAAAAATGCCACTATAGGGCTTAACTTAATTTTGAGAAAATCGAGTTTCAAAAAATAGACATTTCCCTAATTAGTTTAGGAAAGAGGGCAAAAGCCAAATTTTTCCGTAGTACAAGTAATATGAGTGTAGGACAAGTATGATAGTATAATCGGTCTAATGCTATCGAGCTAATAGTCTAACTTATATACTAACATCCCTCCTCAAACTCAATGAAACCTGGAGGAAACCAACTAGAGTTTGGATGTAAGATTCTGAAGGTAATTGGGCAGTTCAAACTTGGTGAAGACATCTACAAGCTGTTGTGCTGAGGAAATAGAGTGCAATTGAAGAGTGTTATGCTTGAGAGGATGACGAGTGATGTGGCAATCAATTTCAATGTACTTGGTGTGTTCATGAATGACATTGCTATGAGCAATGTGAATAACAAAGCGATTATCACAATAAAGATTAATGCTAGCGGTCGGTGGAACATCCAATTTGGCTGAAAGCCAATAAAGCCTTACAAGCTTGTCAGTGGTGTTAGCATTTGGCTTATTGAATTTTCTATTAACACTAGTCTGAATATGTAACAAAATCACTAACTTTGTTCTTCGTGGAAGAAGAAGAAGCGGTTCACCAGCCACTACATCTAGGGATCCCACCAAATCATTAAACCTGGCGACTGCTCGCTCTTTGATTGGTGATTCACCGGCCACTAGATCGATGAAGAATCTCTCCGAAATTTGCTCTTTGATCAGCAATTCACTGGCCACTACATCCCCACCCCACCCTCAAAATTTAGTTAGAATTTGGCTTGCTTAAATTTTTAAATTTTTTTTTTTGAATTGGACCCTTCAAAATGTAAAATTTAGATCCTAAACATTTATAATTGGCCCATCCAAATTTTGAAGTAATCCAAAAACAAAATAGTCATAAGATGGCCCATTCCTCAGGCCCAGGGACTTCCAAATGCCACCAAAAAAAAAAAAAAGGACAAAAAACAAAACAAATGTCTTAGTTACTGTGTCTTGTGCTGCCAATCCCCTTGCTGTTAGCTCATGGTCCTCAGCTCGGCTTCAGGCTTCTATTTTCCAGTGTAAATCGAAACCATCAACTCTCTCTCTCTCTCTCTCTCTCTCTCTCTCTCTCTCTCTCTATATATATATATATATATATATATATATATATATTTGTTTATTGCTAAAGAGTAAAGAGTAAAAGAAACGGTTTTTTTTTTTTTTAATGAGAAAATCTGGATATAAACTGAAATTGGAGTACAACAAGATACATGATAAGGCTATAACATTAGAGGCAGTCCAGGTGGATGAGGTGTCTCACCATTGGAGGGGGAAACCCCTTCCATACCTAGCTAGTCTCATTACATCTAGCAAAACAAGCAAGTTCATGCGCAATCTTATTGTAATCCCTTTTTAGGTGCCTGATCTTCCAACTGCTGAAGCATTCCATAAGGTTCAAAACTCCTTGGACAAGATGGCCAATTTCCTCGCCGACTTCCTTTGCCAAGATGCTTTTGAAAGTTCACTTGGCGTGTAAAATACTAGTGAATTTTTAGACCCCAAATATCAAAATTATCAACAAAAGCTTATACTCAAACAATATATATGCAAAATGATAAGTACAAGCAATACCTAAACAAGCAAATAACTCTAAGCCACAATTTAATCACAACACAATAGTAATTAAAAGCAAAGAGTAAGGGTTAGAGAGAAGCAAACACAAGATAACATCGGCACGTGTTATTGAAGAGGAAATCGAAGAACTCGACGAAAAACCTCTCCACCGTCATCCAAGTGGTGAAATGATCTACTAGAAAACCAGTTGGGATACATGAATAGCAATAGACCCTCTAAGCCTAATCTACCCAATGCACCTAGGCCCTCAAAACTTCTTGTTTCAACAGGGTTAAGCCTAACTTTGTCTTCTCTAGCTTACTGGATCTCGCAATAAGCCTATTGCATCAACCAAAATGAATTGGTCCTCTCTAAATTGCTTCCCAAGCACCAAAATACCTTCTCACTGATATGAATATGGTGAGGTAAGGATTTGGCTAAAGATCCTCTTAAGGGTATGATAATGGTGTTAGGATTAGTACCCTTAAATCCTATTGTGTGATATTATGTATGCTATTATGTATGACATTATGTATGACTTAATGTTGTGATTAATAAAGTTTCTTTATTATTATTATCTAAAATAATGGTAACATGAATATTTGGACATTATCATATAGTCCATGAGATGCATAGTATGTGATTTATGTGATTTAGTCACAGAAGATATAGATCACAAGTTCTTTGTAAACTCATAATTTTGGTTCGTAGTCGGTGATGAAATTGGGCATTTCATCTGCGAAGACTATAACATATCAACTAAAATGATTTGTCTTGATCATGGAAGTGGAGACTTCTAGTTGATATGTTGATATGTTTTAAGAGTTAAGACATATTGAACTGGACCGCTGTGAGATTTATTATTCTCCTAACGACTGTCAAATGAATAATAAATCTCACGACTCCTATTTGCATGAACTCTTAACCCTGAGAGAATAATGGACCTGATCATGAGGTGTAGGTTGCTTTGATATATCAGGAGTGAGATCTAAAGGCACGATCAAAACCTCAGTATGTTGGGCAACCACATTTAGTGTTGATGGAACATATATTCTCAAGATGGAATTCATAGTCTCTTAACGGAGATATAAAATATTCCCTTGAGATAAGTTTAATGGTTTTGGTTATTCAGAGAGTTAGGCCTAACCACTTTAGTAAGAAAGTCTTGGGATATAATTTATAAATAAGACCTAGAGTGCAATTATATTTATATAGTGGTATTAAATATAATTAATGGTAACTTTGGACTTGTCAAGAGTTGACAGAAAAGCCTAAGGCCCATTGGAGCTAGTGTCTTATTGGTCCCTTTTGGTCCCACTCCAAGCCACACATTAAAGCCCAATTGGAAAAGCCCAATAGGCCGGCCCAATTAGATAATCAGTTAGTTATAAAAGGGAGAAACATACAGAAATTTATTTTAAGAGAATCATAATTGTGAAGTGGTGTGTATGTGCAAGTGAAACCACTCGATTATTCTCCCTTAGAAACTGATTGAGAGACCACACTTCTTGGGCGAAAAGTGGAATTGGAGTGAAGATTAAAAGTGTTCCCAAGAACTTCTAATCTTTTGTTTTGAATTTCACCGCACCAAGGTATGCTATCTTGTTCTCAAATTCTCAAAATCACATAGTGCATGTTATCAATCATGAATGAGATAGATACATGAATGTCGCTTCCGCTGTGAGTTTTGTATGGGATACAAAACCAGATTTTTCTTCAATTGGACTTTGATGAATTTCCAGTTTGTGAATCTTGTTTGGAAGGTAAAATGACCAAACGACCTTTGAATGCAAAAGGTAGAAGAGCCCAAGAATTGCTTGAATTAGTTCATACGGATGTATGTGGTCCTATGTCAACCCAAGCAAAAGGAGGTTATGAGTACTTTATCACTTTTACCGATGATTACTCAAGATATGGTTATGTGTACCTAATGAGACGGAAGTCCGAAGCCTTTGAAAAGTTCAAAGAGTTTAGGGCTGAAGTTGAGAATCAATTAGGTAAACGCATAAAGGCCATTCGATCTGATCGTGGTGGCGAATACCTTCTTGGGGATTTCAAGGATTACTTAACTCAAAATGGGATTGTATCCCAATTGACTGCACCTAGAACTCCCCAACAAAATGGTGTAGCAGAAAGAAGGAATAGGACTCTTTTGGAAATGGTTAGGTCCATGATGAGTTACTCAACTTTACCAGTTTCTTTTTGGGGATATGCACTAAAAACTGCAATGCATATTTTGAATTTAGTTCCATCAAAATCTGTTCCCAACACACCTAAGGAATTGTGGAGTGGGCGCAAGCCTAGTATGAGATACCTCCACATTTGGGGATGTCCGGCACATGTGTTGAAAAGGAAGTCTGATAAGTTGGAAGCTAAAACTGAAGTATGCATGTTTTTAGGGTATTCAAAGGAAACAAAGGGTTATTTATTCTATAATCATAAAGATAACAAAGTGTTTGTTAGCACACATGCAAAATTTTTGGAGGATGATTATGTGAATAATTTTGATCCTAGAAATAAAGTTGTTTTGGATGAAATGAATGAACCTGTAAATGAACAACCAATGGATGTAACTAGGGATGATGTGGCTATATTAGATACACCATAAGATATTACTCATGAGATGACTAGTACACAGGTGCCTCGTCGTAGTGGGAGAATTGTTCGGCCTCCTATAAGATTTATAGGTTTGGGAGAAACTTATGAAGCTATCCCAGAAGAGGCTGAATCGGATCCCTACACTTATGAGGAGGCAATGAATGATATAGATGCACATCATTGGATCAAAGCTATGAAATCTGAATTAGATTCTATGTATTCCAATCAAGTTTGGGATCTTGTAAAGGCGCCTAACGGCATTAAACCTGTTGGTTGCAAATGGGTTTACAAAAGGAAGAGAGGGGTAGATGGAAAGGTTGAAACCTTTAAAGCAAGGCTAGTGGCGAAAGGGTATACATAAAAAGAAGGCATTGACTATGATGAAACTTTTTTGCCAGTAGCCATGCTTAAATCTATCAGAATTCTCTTATCCATTGCTGCTTATTATGATTATGAGATTTGGCAAATGGATGTCAAGACTGCATTTCTTAATGGCAATCTTGAAGAAGAAATCTATATGTTGCAACCGGAAGGTTTCATAGCAAAGAACCAAGAGCAGTTGGTATGCAAGTTGAAAAGGTCCATTTATGGACTTAAGCAAGCATCTAGGTCATGGAACATCAGATTTGATCAAGCAATCAAGTCATTTGGTTTTGAACAAAATCTTGATGAACCATGTGTGTACAAAAGACATCAAGATAAAGTAGTAATGTTCCTAGTGCTTTATGTTGATGATATTCTACTCATTGGAAATGATGTAGGGGTAATGTCATCAGTAAAGGTTTGGTTGTCAAGCCACTTTGATATGAAGGACTTGGGTGAGGCTAATTTTATTCTAGGGATCAAGCTTTGGCGAGATCGCAAGAATAAGATGTTAGGCTTATCACAAGCTGGATATATAGATAAGGTTCTAGAACGGTTTAGCATGCAAAACTCCAAGAAAGGTTTACTTCCTTTCAGACATGGAGTTCCTCTGTCTGATGACCAAAGGCCTAAGACTCAAGAGAAAGTAGATATGATGAGACAAGTTCCTTATGCTTCTGCAGTGGGAAGTCTCATGTATGCTATGCTTTGTACTAGACCAGATATTTGTTATTCAGTTGGCATGGTCAGCCGATATCAATCAAATCCAGGACCAAAACATTGGCAAGCTGTAAAGCATATTCTCAAGTATCTTCGGAGAACGAGAGATTATATGCTTGTTTATCGGTGTGAGGATTTGATTCCCATTGGCTATACAGATTCAGACTTTCAATCAGATCTAGATTTCAGAAAGTCCACATCAGGATGTGTTTTCACCTTGGGAGGTGGAGCCATAACATGGAGGAGTGTCAAGCAATCTTGTATTGTGGACTCCACCATGGAAGCAGAATATGTTGCTGCTTGCGAAGCAGCAAAAGAGGCTGTACGGCTCAATAAATTCGATTCTGACCTTGTTGTAGTGAGAATTGAGCAAGTTCCCATTACTTTGTTTTGCGACAATAGTGGAGCAGTTGCACAATCAAAAGATCCAAGGAATCACAAGAAAGGAAAGCACATTGAGAGAAAGTATCACATCATTAGAGATATTATTGCTCGTGGAGATGTGGTGGTAGCAAAGATTGAAAGTGCAAATAATCTAGAAGATCCCTTTACCAAAGCCTTGCCTCAAAGGACCTTCGAGTCACATTTGGAGGGAATGAGAATTAGATTAGTACACAATAGTCTTTAGGGCAAGTGGGAGATTGTTAGGATTAGTACCCTTAAATCCTATTATGTGATATTATGTATGCTTTTATGTATGACATTATGTATGACTTAATGTTGTGATTAATAAAGTTTCTTTATTATTATTATCTAAAATAATGGTAACATGAATATTTGGACATTATCATATAGTCCATGAGATGCATAGTATGTGATTTATGTGATTTAGTCACAGAAGATATAGATCACAAGTTCTTTGTAAACTCATAATTTTGGTTCGTAGTCGGTGATGAAATTGGGCATTTCATCTGCGAAGACTATAACATATCAACTAAAATGATTTGTCTTGATCATGGAAGTGGAGACTTCTAGTTGATATGTTGATATGTTTTAAGAGTTAAGACATATTGAACTGGACCGCTGTGAGATTTATTATTCTCCTAACGACTGTCAAATGAATAATAAATCTCACGACTCCTATTTGCATGAACTCTTAACCCTGAGAGAATAATGGACCTGATCATGAGGTGTAGGTTGCTTTGATATATCAGAAGTGAGATCTAAAGGCACGATCAAAACCTCAGTATGTTGGGCAACCACATTTAGTGTTGATGGAACATATATTCTCAAGATGGAATTCATAGTCTCTTAACGGAGATATAAAATATTCCCTTGAGATAAGTTTAATGGTTTTGGTTATTCAGAGAGTTAGGCCTAACCACTTTAGTAAGAAATTACTAAAGTATATATTTATGAAATTGGATTTCATAAATATATGATGAATAACTTTAAGGATTAAACCGGGTACTCAAGGATTAAGATGTAGTAATTTTCAAAGTGGCAGTCTACATTCATGACTTTGTATTACTACGAATATTTTTTGAAAAGGTTGCGTGTATAATAAAGTCTTGGGATATAATTTATAAATAAGACCTAGAGTGCAATTATATTTATATAGTGGTATTAAATATAATTAATGGTAACTTTGGACTTGTCAAGAGTTGACAGAAAAGCCCAAGGCCCATTGGAGCTAGTGTCTTATTGGTCCCTTTTGGTCCCACTCCAAGCCACACATTAAAGCCCAATTGGAAAGGCCCAATAGGCCGGCCCAATTAGATAATCAGTTAGTTATAAAAGGGAGAAACATACAAAAATTTATTAGAAGAAAATCATAATTGAGAAGTGGTGTGTATGTGCAAGTGAAACCACTCGATTATTCTCCCTTAGAAACTGATTGAGAAACCACACTTCTTGGGCGTAAAGTGGAATTGGAGTGAAGATTAAAAGTGTTCCCAAGAACTTCTAATCTTTTGTTTTGAATTTCACCGCACCAAGGTACGCAATCTTGTTCTCAAATTCTCAAAATCACATAGTGCATGTTATCAATCATGAATGAAATAGATCCATGAATGTCGCTTCCGCTGTGAGTTTTGTATGGGATACAAAATCGGGTTTTCCTTCAAATGGAGAGGGTGAAAGTAAAGGAATTTGGAGAATCAAAGGGATAAGATTGTGGATTAATCAATCTTTTTGTTTTTTAAGGTTTATCTCTCAAAATTCTCTCTGGAAGCTCTTTACATTTCATGGGTATAAGGGTATTTATAGTAGGGTATGTGAGGGAATGTGAAAAGTCATTTTTTTCTACAAAACAGGGGGCTTTGGTGAGTTACTCATGACTGGGACAAGTTGCGAGTTCCAATCGCCAAATAACAAAATGGCCAGATTGTACTTTTTGTCCTGTAATGAACCATCTATACTAACCCTTCAAATTCCTGCATGCTTCACACATGCGCCTGAATTCTGGAGAGTCACCACTTGCGAGTCAGTCAGTTGTAAGTTCCAGTTTCGAGAATGCTCTTCATGCACACTCTTAATCAATTCTTCACACTCTCTCACACATAACCCTTACATTATTCCCACCTAAATACAAGATTTCTAATTGCTAAATTATAAGCAAATTTGGCATGGAATAAAGCCAACACATAGTTGAATAATTTCAACTTTACAATCTTCCCCTTTGGCTATTCCATGACAAAACCCTAAAACAGACTCTAAACTTAAAATGTGAGTTGGGAACAATTGCCAAAACTCACTCACACCTAATTCTAGATCTATGAAGCTCTTGAACCATACAGACAAGTTTTCTAAAAACAATATCACAAAATGCACTTCATTAAGTTTATTGTAGGTGGAAATCTTAGAATGCATATAGAGGAAGCACAATATGATCAAGCAAGTATGAATATGACAAGAGCACAATAAACATATTGTGCTTGCCTTATGACCAAACAAGATTTCACTATGACCAAACATGAACAATCACTATGACCAAACAAGAATAATCACTCTGACCAAACAAGAACAATCACTATAAATAGTGACCACAATGAACATTCACACGGTGAATGAACATCCGGACATGCAAGCTAACAAGCTCAATGCAAAGTATCATTTGCATGTCTAACAATCAATCGATGCAATACCATTAAAGCAATTGTATCAAGGATACAAGATCCAACAAGGGCACAAGAGTACTAAAGTAAATGCAAAACATTAACTAAAAGTACTAAGCTACATAAGCAAAGGTACAAAATAAGCATAAATATTGTCAAGCACACAACATAAGCTTAAACCATGAAATCTTGCATTGCATTACATTACTCCCCCTTTGGTTTAGCTCTCTCTCCTCCTATAATTGCTCTCCCCCTATCATGAACACCATCTCCCCATTTTTGTTAGGGAATAGCTAGTCATCATCGTCTTCTAGCTTCCTTTGGATTTGATCCAATTGAGTTTAGAGAGAGGTGAACTTTGTGTCAAATTGGGTGCGTTGAGAGTGCATGATAGATGCGAGGCCTGACAATTTGGTGTTTGATGTCTTGCACAGATGCAATTATGTTGTCCAACTTCTCATCATAGGAGGGTAAGCTAGAGCTTATATCAATTTGAGGAGCATTACTCTCTTGCTTGACATTCTTTTCGACTATGGCCTATGATAGCATTCAGAGTATGAATGTTGATTGGGCTTTGCATAGGATGAGGGTACTCATCTTCCAATGTGTGTACTCCTTTGAGCTTCAATATCTTCAAGATGAGGCAACAAAAAGGAAGACAGTTCCTAGAGGCCGTCCTCTCAGTAGTTTTGCTCAAAATGTGGAAGATATGAGAACATTATCAATTTCTTCATCAGTAATCAAGTAATGAAGAAATAGAGCCTGACCAAGATTCATGTATCCGGTGCTTGAAAGAGGATAGAGATAATGGAACATTATTGTTGTGAGCAACCTCAATTCGGGAGATAACAATGAGACACCGATTAATTTCCCATTTGAGGATATCTCAAGTTTTCTCTGAGAGCATCCCAAAGCATGTCAAGATCCGGTTCCAACTCATCATACACCGATGGTTTGACAAACACTGGTTAGTTAATGTTCAGAATGATAGCAAGATAGGAAGGCGTTACAGTGAAGTCCTTTCCTCTTACCCAACATCTTAGCTCTGTAGCCACTCAATGTGGATCTATGGCGATGTGGTGGGCCCAAAAATATCCTCTCGTGTTTGTAGTTAACAGGAGAGGGATGCCCAAGAGCTCACTGAACATCTCAAAGCTCATGTCATCAGTCAAAATCGGGTATCCATTGAATTTGATGCCCAAGATGGTCGTCTAATCAAGAGGGAGAATGGCATACTCCCCACAACTCAAGTAAAAGGTGCATGTCTCGGCATGAAATCGCCGCACCAAAACTTCCCCAATCTCGTGCCTCATGGTGTATAGGGGATCCTCAAAAAGTCCTTGGACCCTTGCTCTCTCAAGAAATCCGCATAGCGCTGGTGGGTCCCAAGATCAGACAGTAGCTGAAGAAAGGTGGGCCAAGCACCCCAACCACAAATCTTGTCAGCCCCTTACATTTAGAATCAGAAGCTATCTGTTAGCACATGCGTATAACAGGAATCTAAATGAAAAAAGAAGAAATATAGCATACTTGTCCCTTCTGCGCCTGGGTGGAAGGATGATCCTTCATCCTGCGTTGAAGCTTAGTGTTTCTAACGTCGTCGTCTACCATTCCAGTATAAGACTCAGCCTTGGCCTGACGTGGCAGGAACCACGGTCTCAAACTATGACTCCAAGTGCCCAAGTCTAGTAAAACCTCGCCCCTAGATAAATCAGCCTCTATATCAAAAATGAAATCCTTAACTCTCGTCTCTCCTCCAGAGGTCCTTTTCCCTATAGCCGGCATGCGTCGTAAGGAAGCCCCACTGGAAATAATGCGATACTTAGAGGAGACGCTGGCTGTCTCAACTGAATGCCACCTCCTAGATCGGGTCTCCATAGAGATTCCGTCGACAGGTCTAGTGTCATTACCCTCATAGTCAAACTGGCTTTGCAGAACTCGAACCACCTACTCACCAGTGAAAGCAGTCTCATCATCAGAAGAATTGTCCCTATGGGACATAGTGTAAATGGGGGCCTTCCCCCAGTTTCCATTGGAACTCGCCCTCCGAGACATAATCTACAAAACATCTAGAAATTCAGACACAAGTGGTAAGCCCATGAAATAAATGGCAATACAGATGAACTAACACTTTTTCCTAAACGTGTTATGTAGGCTCATGTCAAGCATAAGTTCTCACAAGAAAGCAGATTCTTGCACATCCTATAGTGGGTAAACCAACGGCTGCACCCTAGGCTCACATTCTATAGTGGGTAAGCCAACGGTAGTTCCTGGGCTCACATTCTACAGTGGGTAAACCAACGGCCATGCCCTAGGCTCACATTCTAGAATGGGTAAACTAGTGGTCGTGCCCTAAGCTTACATTCCATCTTGAGGTTAAGAAAGTGGTCGCACCATATGCCTCACCATCACACAGCTAGCAAGTCACTCAAAAGTTCAAGTCCCTAATCTACAGTGGGTAAACTAGCGGCTGCGCCCTAGGCTTACATTCCATCTTGAGGTTAAGAAAGTAGCCGCAACATACGCCTCGCCATCACACAGCTATCGAGTCACTCAAAGTTCAAGCTTCTGATCTATTGTGGGTAAACTAATGGCCACGCCTGAGGCTCACATTCCATCTTGAGGTTAAGAAAGCGGCCGTGCCGTATGCCTCGCCATCACATTGCTACCAAGTCACTCAAAAGTTCAAGTTCCTAATCTATAGTGGGTAAACTAACAGTCGCGCCCTAGGCGCACATTCCATCTTGAGGTTAAGAAAGCGGCCACGCCATATGCCTCGCCATCACCCAGCTACCAAGTCACTCAAAGTTCAAGTTCTTGATCTACAGTGGGTAAAGTAACGGCCGTGCCATATGCCTTGCCATCACATAGTTACCAAGTCACTCAAGTTCGAGTTCCTGATCTATAGTGGGTAAACTAGTGGTCACTCCTTAGGTTCACATTCCATTTTGATGTTAAGAAAGGGGCTCGTCGCAGCCTTCACTATCACACAGCTACCAAGTCATTCAAGTTTGAGTTCCTGACCTACAGTGGGTAAACTAACAGCCCTGCCATAGGTTCACATTCCATCTTGAGGTTAAGAAAGCGGCCACGCTGTATGCCTCGCCATCTCACAGCTACCGAGTCACTCAAAAGTTCAAGTTCCTGATCTACAATGGGTAAATTAGCGGCTATGTCCTAGGTTCACCATTTCCATTACTCCCGACTACTAGGTAAGTTCCCTTACCTATATCCTACATTTTATTTGCACGCCTATATAACAAAAACAAAAAGAAAAAATATGCGCATTTACCTAAGATAGCATGGCATAAATCATGGGAAAAAAATATATGTTATATAAAGAAGGGGCAGCTATTGATATCGTATTTTGTCCGCCCTCGATTTGCTTGCCGGACCCTAAAAAAATCCAAAAATATTATTTCTCTCCATGGGGCCACGAGGACATCTTGAATGACACGACATAACCTGTTTGGACAATTGAGCACCCAAAGTGCCTTTTTCAGCCAAAATGACCAAAATGCCCTTGATCAACCATGGCTTGACCAAAGGCGAAAATAGGTCAAAATCCTCACAAAACAAAACTTTTCATAGTTTTACATCAAACCCGAGCTTTTTTGGGGATTTTTGGCAACTTTGACCAAGTTGACTCTCGGTGGGCCCCAGAAACCCAAATTTTGATTCGGCCGTCAAAACAAGTTGAAGCCAATGTCATTACAAAGATTATAAAATTCTCTATTCAATGACTATTCATGGGTTGAAATCAGAGTTAGAATGGCTAAGATATCATGAAAACCGAGGTAACGCACTGATCAATGCACCGCTAACTTCCAAAAGCCATAACTTTTGATCCGATCGTTGGATTTTCAAGTTCCATACTTTTTTAGAAATAGGAAGTTAGGATCTTTCCAAGGGAGTCAAGCTAAACCTAATCTAAGGAAGTTTGAAAGTGGCAGGCCTTTAGCCGCCTTGAAAAGCGTGCCTGGGCTATAAAAGGCCCCAGGCACCCTTCAAACAAAAAAAGAAAAGACTCCCTTGGTCATGTGCTTGGTTGGAAGATTTTTGAGCTTTTCTCCTCTCTTATAAACACAAAAAACACATTAAAGCCTCATGATTCTTCCTTCTTCACCAAAATACAAGGTATTGTTCTTATACCTAACCTTCTTCCGCTTGGTTCTACACCTTGGATTTGGGGTTTTGGGGTGTGGATGTAGCTTTTTGCTATTATCCACACCCCTAACTCTCTAAATCTTTTTCTAGCATTTATCTTGCTCTTTTTACCTGAATAACATGATTTATTACTTTCTTTAGCATGTTTCATGCTTTATTTGTGCTTCTAGCTTAAATCTCCTTGCTTTTTTGCCTTATGCCATGTTTCATGCTTAGATCTACATCCTTACATGCTTATATGTTTAGATCTACATGTTTTATGCTTTATGCCATGTTTAGATCCTTCTATCTCATTTGTTGATGTTTGGGTCTACATGCTCACTGATGGTAAATCTAGTTTTGTATCTCATACAAAACATATAGCGAAAGCAACAAACATGGATCTATTTCATTTCAATATTGATAACATGCATTATATAATTTTTAGAATTTAAGAACAAGATAGAGTACCTTGGTGCGGTGAAATTCAAAACAAAAGATTAGAAGTACTTGGGAACACTTTTAATCTTCACTCCAATGCCACTTTACGCCCAAGAAGTGTGGTCTCTCAATCAGTTTCTAAGGGAGAATAATCGAGTGGCTTCACTCACACATACACACCACTTCACAATGATAATTCTCTCAAAATAAAATTCTGTATGTTTCTCCCTTTATAACTAACTGATTATCTAATTGGGCCGACCTATTGGGCCTTTCCAATTAGGCTTTAGTGTGTAGCTTGGAGTGGGACCAAAAGGGACCAATAAGACACTAGCTCCAATGGGCCTTAGGCTTTTTTGTCAACTCTTGACAAGTCCAAAGTTACCTTTAATTATATTTAATACCACTATATAAATATAATTGCACTCTAGGCCTTATTTATAAATTATATCCCAAGACTTTATTATACATACAACTCCTTCATAAAATATTCATAGTAATTCAAAGTCATGAATGTAGACTGCCACTTTGAAGATTACTACATCTTAATCCTTGAGTATCCGGTTTTTAAGTTATTCATTATATATTTATGAAATCCAATTTCATAAATATATACTTTAGTAATTTCTTACTAAAGTGGTTAGGCCTAACTCTCTGAATAACTGAACCCATTAAACTTATCTCAAGGGAATATTTTATATCTCCGTTAAGAGACTATGAATTCCATCTTGAGAATATATGTTCCATCAACACTAAATGTGGTTGCCCAACATACTGAGGTTTTGATCGTTACTTTAGATCTCACTCTTGATATATCAAAGCAACCTACACCTCATGATCAGGTCCATTATTCTCTCAGGATTAAGAGTTCATGCAAATAGTAGTCGTGAGATTTATTATTCATTTGACAGTTGTTAAGAGAATAATAAATCTCACAACGGTCCAATTCAATATGTCTTAACTCTTAAAACATATCAACTCAACTGGAAGTCTCCACTTCCATGATCAAGACAAATCATCTTAGTTGATATGTTATAGTCTTTGCAAATGAAATGCCCAATTTCATCACCAACTACGAACCAAAATTATGAGTTTACAAAAAACTTATGATCTATATCTTCTGTGACTAAATAACATAAATCACATAATATGCATCTCATGGACTATATGATAATATCCGAATATTCATGTTACCATTATTTTAGATAATAATAAAGAAACTTTATTAATCACAACATTAAGTTATACATAATAACATACATAGCATCTTACAATAGGATTTAAGGACACTAATCCTAGCAATATCCCACTTGCCCTAAAGACTATTATGCACTAATCTAAATCCCATTCACTCCAAATGTGACTCGAAGGTCCTTTGAGGCAAGGCTTTGGTAAAGGGATCTGCTAGATTATTTGCATTTTCAATCTTTGCTACCACCACATCTCCACAAGCAATAATATCTCTAATGATGTGATACTTTTTCTCAATGTGCTTTCCTTTCTTGTGATTCCTTGGATCTTTTGATTGTGCAATTGCTCCACTATTGTCGCAAAATAAAGTAATGGGAACTTGCTCAATTCTCACTACACCAAGGTCAGAAAGGAATTTCTTGAGCCATACAACTTCTTTTTCTGCTTCACAAGCAGCAACATATTCTGCTTCCATGGTGGAGTTCGTAATACAAGATTGCTTGACACTCCTCCATGTTATGGCTCCACCTCCCAAGGTGAAAACAGATCCTGATGTGGACTTTCTGTAATCTAGATTCTATTGAAAGTCTGAATCTGTATAGCCAATGGGAATCAAATCTTCACACCGGTAAACAAGCATATAATCTCTCATTCTCTGAAGATACTTGAGAATATGCTTTATAGCTTGCCAATGTTTTAGTCCTAGATTTGATTGATATCGGCTGACCATGCCAACTGAATAGCAGATATCTGGTCTAGTACAAAGCATGGCATACATAAGACTTCCTACTGCAAAAGCATAAGGAACTTGTCTCATCATATCTACTTTCGCTTGAGTCTTAGGCCTTTGGTCATTAGACAGAGGAACTCCATGTTTGAAAGGAAGTAAAACTTTTTTGGAGTTTTGCATGCTAAACCGTTCTAGAACCTTATCTATATATCCAGCTTGTGATAAGCCTAACATCTTATTCTTGCGATCTCGCCAAAGCTTGATCCCTAGAATAAAATTAGCCTCACCTAAGTCCTTCATATCAAATTGGCTTGACAACTAAACTTTTATTGATGACATTACCCCTATATCATTTCCAATGAGTAGGATATCATCAACATAAAGTACTAGGAACATTACTACTTTATTTCGATGTCTTTTGAACACACATGGTTCATCAATATTTTGTTCAAAACCAAATGACTTGATTGCTTGATCAAACCTGATGTTCCATGACCTAGATGCTTGCTTAAGTCCATAAATGGACCTGTTAAACTTGCATACCATATGCTCTTGGTTCTTTGCTATGAAACCTTCCGGTTGAAACATATAGATTTCTTCTTCAAGATTGCCATTAAGAAATGCAGTCTTGACATCCATTTGCCAAATCTCATAATCATAATGAGCAGTAATAGATAAGAGAATTCTGATAGATTTAAGCATGTCTATTGGAGAAAAGGTTTCTTCATAATCAATACCTTCTTTTTGTGTATATCCTTTCGCCACTAGCCTTGCTTTAAAGGTTTCAACCTTTCCATCTACCCCTCTCTTCCTCTTGTAAACCCATTTGCAACCAATAGGTTTAATACCATTAGGCGCCTTTACAAGATCCTAAACTTGATTGGAATACATCGAATCCAATTCGGATTTCATAGCTTGGACCCAATGATGTGCATCTATATCATTCATTGCCTCTTCATAAGTGTAGGGATCTGATTCAACCTCTTCTGAGATAGCTTCATAAGTTTCTCCCAAACCTATAAATCTTATAGGAGGCCGACCAATTCTCCCACTACGACGAGGCACCTGTGTACTAGTCATCTCATGAGTAATATCTTGTGTGTATCTAATACAGCCACATCATCCCTAGTTTCATCCATTGGTTGTTCATTTACAGGTTCATTCATTTCAGCCAAAACAACTTTATTTCCATCCTCCAAAAATTTGGCATGTGTGCTAACAAACACTTTGTTATCTTTATGATTATAGAATAAATAACCCTTTGTTTCCTTTGAATACCCTAAAAACATGCATACTTCGGTTTTAGCTTCCAACTTATCAGACTTCCTTTTCAACACATGTGCCGAACATCCCCAAATGTGGAGGTATCTCATACTAGGCTTGCGCCCACTCCACAATTCCTTTGGTGTGTTGGGAACAAATTTTGATGGAACTGAATTCAAAATATGCATAGCAGTTTTTAGTGCATATCCCCAAAAAGAAACTGGTAAAGTTGAGTAATTCCCCAAAAAGAAACTGTTGGGGAGTTCCAGGTGCAGTCAATTGGGAAACAATCCTATTTTGAGTTAAGTAATCCTTGAAATCCCCAAGAAGGTATTCGCCACCACGATCAGATCGAATGGCCTTTATGCGTTTACCTAATTGATTCTCAACTTCAACCCTAAACTCTTTGAACTTTTCAAAGGCTTCGGACTTCCATCTCATTAGGTATACATAACCATATCTTGAGTAATCATCGATAAAAGTGATGAAGTACTCATAACCTCCTTTTACTTGGGTTGACATAGGACCACATACATCCGTATGAACTAATTCAAGCAATTCTTGGGCTCTTCTATCTTTTGCATTAAAAGATCATTTGGTCATTTTACCTTCCAAAGAAGATTCACAAACTGGAAATCCATCAAAGTCCATGGGCTTTAAGTGTCCATCTTTGATTAGTCTTTGAATTCTGTTTGAATTAATATGACCCAAACACAAGTGCCAAAGATATGCTTCATTAGTAGAAGGAAACTTTCTCTTTAATGATTTTACATGAGAGTTATGATCTAATTTAGAATTATATAATTCATGCTTATCAGGAGTTAAAATATAAAGACCATCCACAATATTGCTAGAACAGATAAACGCTTTATCCTTCTTTATTACAACATTGTCTTTTAGGATAACATAATATCCATGTTTACCTAAATAAGTTGCAAAAATTAAATTCCTACGAACATTAGGTACATACAAATAGTCTTCCAATATTAAAACTCTAGATTCAAAACATAAATTACACACTCCAATAGCTACAGCTGGAATCCTACTCCCATCAGCCAAGGTAAGAAACATTTCTCCTTCATTAAGCTTTCTGGTCTCCTGAAACCCCTGCAAAGAATTGCAGATATGATCAGTACAACCTGAATCCACATACCAGGAATCTGTGGGATTCTATACTAAACATGTTTCAAGAAGGAATGTACTTTTCATACCCTTATTCTTGGCAGCCTTAAATATTGGACAATTCCTCTTCCAATGTCCTTTCTCACCACAATGGAAACACATTCCTTTGGTTTTCTTTCCTTTGTTGGTAACTCCTAAGGCAACTTGTTTACCATCTTGCTTGATGAAGTCCTTCTTCTTCTTCTTCCTTTTACCTTTGCCTTTCGACTTAGGTTGAGAAGTAGAAGCTTCCACCATGTTGGCATCAACACTAGAAGTACCAAGGATGCCTTCCGCTGCTACCAACTCATTCATTAATTTAGACAATGAATAAATCTTTTTGTTCATATTATAGTTAAGTCTGAATTCCTTGAATGATTCTGGTAGTGACTGGAGTATCATATCCACTTGAGGTTCTCCATCAATATTGACACCTAAAACTTCCAATGTATTCAGATTAGAGATCATCCTAAGACAATGGTCCCTTACTGAAGTACCTTTAGCCAATTTGGTATTATAAATCTGCCTCATAGTTTCTTGCCTTACAGAATGGCCTTGCTCACCAAACATCTCCTTTAGAATTAGCATTATGTCTGAAGCTAGTTCTACATCCTACATTTGATGCTATAGAACATTTGAAATAGATGCTAGGATATAGCACTTAGCCATCTCTTTAGATTTCTACCAACGATCATATCACCGTTTTTCCTCAAGAGGAGCATCTAATGATGAAAAGTTAGGACATGGTTGAGTAAGCACATATTTGTGCTCTTCAACAGTAAGAACAATATCCAAATTTCTTTTCCAATCAACATAATTGGATCCAGTCAGTTTGTTTTGATTAAGAATAGTAACAAGTGGGCTAAATGATGCCATGTTCAAATCTTAAAATAATAAACATAAATATAATAAGTAAACTGGATATTATCAATTTAGTATATAAGTATATAATATGGAACCTTATAAAACCATAAAATAATATATGCAACGACAAACCAATCCATGTCTATAATTCCTTGGTAGCAAGTTTATTATAAACACATTAATTGATTGAGAACTATTCTCATTATTAGTGCTATCATGATAGCTCTTATCATATACTAATAATATGCCGTATTACCTTTAGCCTCTAAGTAATAATGACATAGCTCCTTTGGGAGGTTAACATTATACTTAGTCTAGTGTATACCATTATCTAGAATCATGTGTGGCCACATTTCATCTCCCTTTATAGTGTTTAAACTTGTAGTACCATGGAACAAAATACCCTCCTTTGGGATCGTGAGGCATATACACTAAGACGAGGTGCTTGTCCACACTACTTTAAACAGGTTAGTTCAATCTTGTAGTACTATGAAGTAAACACCCTCCTTTGGGATCACAAGACATATACGCCAAGACGAGGTGCTTACCCACACTACTATAAACTGATAATGGAGGCCGTGAGATCCAACCCTTGAATCTCTCTCCCACTAGATATTTTAAATTAAAGGTTTTTATGATCAAGAACCATATTAATGCTAGAATCATGTGTAGCCACATTTCATCTCCCTTTATAGTGTTTAAACTTGTAGTACCATGGAACAAAATACCCTCCTTTGGGATCGTGAGGCATATACACTAAGACGAGGTGCTTGTCCACACTACTTTAAACAGGTTAGTTCAATCTTGTAGTACTATGAAGTAAACACCCTCCTTTGGGATCACAAGACATATACGCCAAGACGAGGTGCTTACCCACACTACTATAAACTGATAATGGAGGCCGTGAGATCCAACCTTTGAATCTCTCTCCCACTAGATATCTTAAATTAAAGGTTTTTATGATCAAGAACCATATTAATGCTAGAAATCCTTGAAAACATGATCCTAATCTCATTAGGAATAAATTTCATTAAATGAATACTTTAATCCTAGCATTAATATATATAAATACATATAATGTAATATAAACCCATATTACATTATAAACCCATATTACATTATATATAATATAATATATGGATTATTACATGTAATATATGATTATTACATTATATATAATATACGGATTGTTAGAATCCTTTATAAACAATTTGCATGCCATCAAGGATTTGCACTCCAAGCCAATCCAAGAAGTTAGGCTTTGAATCCTAATATCACTTCCTTAAAGATTACTAACACATGCAAAGCAATTGAATGCTTGAATAGCCAAGTGGTGCAAAAAAGAAATCCAAGCGGTACAATTACTTGGTTCACGCACATGACAGTTATTGCCTTGGAAGTGATATAAGGCCATGAAAGTGTTATCCCGTAACATTGCCTTGGTCCAAACCGTTAAATTTTAAACTTCTATCTTGACGGCTATACAAACTTCTATCTTGACGGTTATACAACAACATCATCTAGAAGTCTATGGCGAAGAGAATTTCTATTAATATCAACGCAAAGTCAATCACCTTCTCTTAAAACAAATTATGAAATCAAAAATCCTAAACGTGATTATATCAAACAATCACTACAGATTCAAGCATCCCATAACATAAAGAAAATGATTTCCTTTAATTCTAAAACTCGATCACATGTTATACAAGCATGAGATGAAAACCTGGCTCTGATACCAATTGATGGTAAATCTGGTTTTGTATCTCATACAAAACATATAGCGGAAGCAACAAACATGGATCTATTTCATTTCATGATTGATAACATGCATTATGTAATTTTCAAAATTTAAGAACAAGATAGCGTACCTTGGTGCGGTGAAATTTAAAACAAAAGATTAGAAGTACTTGGGAACACTTTTAATCTTCACTCCAATTCCACTTTACGCCCAAGAAGTGTGGTCTCTCAATCAGTTTCTAAGAGAGAATAATCGAGTGGCTTCACTCACACATACACACCACTTCACAATGATGATTCTCTTAAAATAAAATTCTATATTTTTCTCCCTTTATAACTAAATGATTATCTAATTGGGCCGACTTATTGGGCCTTTCCAATTGGGCTTTAGTGTATGGCTTGGAGTGGGACCAAAAGGGACCAATAAGACACAAGTTCCAATTGGCCTTGGGCTTTTCTGTCAACTCTTGACAAGTCCAAAGTTACCATTAATTATATTTAATACTACTATATAAATACAATTGCACTTTAGGCCTTATTTATAAATTATATCCCAAGACTTTATTATACATGCAACCCCTTCATAAAATATTCGTAGTAATTCAAAGTCCTGAATGTAGACTGCCACTTTGAAGATTACTACATCTTAATCCTTGAGTACCCGGTTTAATCCTTTTAAGTTATTCATTATATACTTATGAAATCCAATTTCATAAATATATACTTCAGTAATTTCTTACTAAAGTGGTTAGGCCTAACTCTCTGAATAACTGAACCCATTAAACTTATCTCAAGGGAATATTTTATATCTCCGTTAAGAGACTATGAATTCCATCTTGAGAATATATGTTCCATCAACACTAAATGTGGTTGCCCAACATATTGAGGTTTTGATCGTTACTTTAAATCTCACTCCTGATATATCAAAGCAACCTATACCTCATGATTAGGTCCATTATTCTCTCAGGATTAAGAGTTCATGCAAATAGAAGTTGTGAGATTTATTATTCATTTGACAGTCGTTAAGAGAATAATAAATCTCACAGCGGTCCAGTTCAATATGTCTTAACTCTTAAAACATATCAACATATCAACTAGAAGTCTCCACTTCCATGATTAAGACAAATCATCTTAGTTGATATGTTATAGTCTTTGCAGATGAAATGCCCAATTTCATCACCGACTACGAACTAAAATTATGAGTTTACAAAGAACTTGTGATCTATATCTTCTATGACTAAATCACATAAATCACATACTATGCATCTCATGGACTATATGATAATGTCCGAATATTCATGTTACCATTATTTTAGATAATAATAAAGATACTTTATTAATCACAACATTAAGTCATACATAATGTCATACATAATAACATACATAGCATCTTATAATAGGATTTAAGGGCACTAATCCTAACACCCACATGCTTGATATCATGTCTTTGGCCATGCCTTGCTTAGATCTACATGTTTACATGCATGTTTCTATGCCTGTATGTCTAAATCTATGTTTTCACATGCCTACATGCATATTTCCATGCTTATATGTGTAGATCGGCATGTTTACATGCTTAGATCGATGTTCTCTACATGCTTTATGCTATCATCTACATGCTTGCATGCTTCACGCCATGTCTGTGTACTTAGGCCTAGACCTTCTTTGTCATGCCATGTGTTATTGTAGCCCTTTTGTTCCTTTTATTACATTTTCTTGCGTTTTGGCCTAATGTTTTGGACCCGATCTAGACCCTATCGTCTTTGTCATCGTCCAAGTACCACGGCCCATATCAAAGGGTTTGGATCACCCCTATTTGCATGTCTATGCCTTCTTGCTTCGATGCTTTATCTTCCATGTTAGCCTTTCTAGTTCTAGGCTTCGCCACGCTCAACGCCCTTAGCGGGTTTGTGCTTGTGTGGTTACATCCGACGCCCATGAGGCCTTGTTTGGATGTAACCACTAGGGATGTACACCACGATGCCAATTGCTTTGTGCATACCTTTCTCCTTTTTCGCTCTGTGCGATAATATATTTGCCATGCTTGTTTGTGCCACCCGTTGGCTTTCTAAGCATCTTTACACGCTTGCTCACATGTTCATGCATGAGTCTTTCTTAATAGTGTGTTGTCCATACTTCAACACAATGAAGCTATGGGCATCCGATCCAAACCTACATTTGTCCCCTATGGACAACACCTTTTGTTTGCCTTTTTGCTTGTTTGTCTTCTTTCTTGTTCGCTTGCTTGCCTGCTTGTCTTCTTGCTTTCTTGTTTGCTTGTTTATCCTATGGCTCTTCATGTCTCTTGCCATATGCCATGCTTGCCATGTTTATCATGCTTATTTGCTTTATGCCTCTTTCACATTCTCTACGCATCTCTTTCCTCCCATTGCTTGTCTGCTGGTTTCTTGTTCTTGCCTTTGCATGTACACACATGGAGCGAGGACATATGGAGCTAGGGCACGGTCTCCTAGGCACAAGCAAGAAGGTCGAGGATACAAGCATGTCGATATAAGCCAAGCGGCAATGTTTAGTAGTTTTAGGGGTCTAGCTTTTCCCATTTGGTTATGTACTCTTTTAAACCCCCTTCCCTCCTCCCTCCTTTCTCTCTTAGATGGTTTGTATTAGGTATATCATGTCGTGTACCATTCGTCCTCATCTCTAGAGTATGGTGACCTCTGTTTACTTTCCTGCTCTGTGTACTAGCATTGTGCATAATGTACGTATATATATATATATATATATATACTTGCTCGCCCCTTCTGGTGTGATTGTCACAGTCTATGCCACCTAAGGCAAAGCGATGCCTAATTTCTGCCATAAAAGTAAGGTGACATGTCGCCAGATTTTTGCCATGGAAATCTAGTACTTTTCCCGAATGCCTTAGGGAAGCATAGATGTTGGGGTTTATGCCCTAAAATCCAATTTTTTGGCATTTTATAAATAATTAAGTTGTTTAATTATATGAGACTATATATGAACTAATAGGACATTATCTTAGTCCATGAGATGCATAGTATGGGATTTATGTGAAAAGTCACAGAAAGATATAAATCACAAGTTCTTTGTAAACTCAGAATTTTAGTTCGTAGTCGGTGATGAAATTGGGCATTTCATCTGCGAAGACTATAACATATCAACTAAGATGATTTGTCTTGATCATGGAAGTGGAGACTTCTAGTTGATATGTTGATATGTTTTAAGAGTTAAAACATATTGAACTAGACCGCTGTGAGATTTATTATTCTCCTAACGACTGTCAAATGAATAATAAATCTCACGACTTCTATTTACATCAACTCTAAATCCTGAGAGAATAATGGACCTGATCATGAGATGTAGGTTACTTTGATATATCAGGAGTGAGATCTATAAATTACGGTCAAAACCTCAGTATGTTGGGCAAACGCATTTAGTGTTGATGGAACATATATTTTCAAGATGGAATTCATAATCTCCTAACGGAGATATAAAATATTTCCTTGAGATAAGTTTAATAGGTTTGGTTATTCAGAGTGTTGGGCCCAACCACTTTAGTAAGGAGTTACTAAAGTATATATATTTATGAAATTGGATTTCATAAATATATATTGAATAACATAAAGGATTAAACCGGGTACTCAAGGATTAAAATGTAGTAATCTTTAAAGTGGCAGTCAATATTCATGACTTTGTATTACTACAAATATTTTAATGAAGGGGTTGCATGTACAATAAAGTCTTGGGATATAATTTATAGATAAGGCCTAGAGTACAACTATATTTATATAGTGGTATTAAATATAGTTAATGGTAACTTTGGACTTGTCAAGAGTTGACAAAAAAGCCCAAGGCCCATTGGAGTTAGTGTCTTATTGGTCCCTTTTGGTCCCACTCCAAGACACACACTAAAGCCCAATTGGGAAGGCCCAAAAGGCTAGCCCAATTAGATAATCAGTTTTATATATATAAGGAGAGAAACATACAGATTTTCATTAAGGCTCTTTCATGAGACTTTTCATTAAGTCTTTTCATGAGAGTTCTCATAAGGAATGAAATGTTTTTATGTGAGTGTTGGACACTCTTTATTCTCTCCTTGGAAACTGATTAAGAGACCACACATCTTGGGCATCAAGTGGAATTGGAGTGAATATTAAAAGTCGTCCCAAGAACTTCTGATCTTTGGTTTTGAATTTCACCGCACCAAGGTACGCATTCTCGTTCTCTAATTCTGAAACTTACGTAGCACATGTTATCATTTTCTAATGAAGTAGATCCGTTTTATTTATTTTTTTCCGCTGCGCACATCTATTTTTCCAACAAAATGGTATCAGAGCGGTCTTCAATTTCGAATTTGTATAACATGTTTTGTGAATTTTAGAATTAGAGATGATAGTTTCATATTGTTAGAAGATTATGCTTTTTAATTTTCTGCATGTTGTTGAAACTATGATTTGATGAAAACTGAAATTGATGTTATGATGTTGTTTAAATTTAAATTTAAGTATGTTAAATTGAATCTTAAGGCTATAGCATCAATAGAATTCAGTTTTGACATCAATCTCTGTCTGTAATGTTCATATGTTGAATGTTTGTTCATGAAAAACAAAGAAAACTGCCTTAGAAAAATTCTGGAAATTCGAGTTTCACGTTTTTCGATCGATCGAAAATCACTTTCGATCGATCGAACAAGTCAGAAGGTTGAGTTTGAATTTTTTAATTTTTTTGATCAATCGAGGGGCACATTGGATCGATCGAAAGAAAGAAAATCATAATTTTTTTTTTCTAAGTGTTTTCACATGTATAAAGAGCAATGCAATGTGTGATTAGATTACACATGGTGCTAACTAAAAGACCTAATGAAATCAAAGGTGTTAGTTAAATAGAACTCTTAGTCCTAAATAGTTTGGGACTTGTCTTTTAAGAAACATTCTAATGAGATTAGAATTGTTGTATGATTAAAAGTCTTTAACTTAATTTATTTTAATTAGAAGTTTTAATAAGATTAAAGCTTAATTAAAAGGTATATAGTTTCTAATGAGATTAGAATTCTTAATCAAATAAGTTAAGGATAGAGTTCTATAAAACTAATTTGTGATCCATTAGTGTTTAAGGAATCCTAAATAGTTTAGGACTTCCATTTTAGTTAGTGATTCTAATAAGATTAGAGTTTTCAACAAGTGCAAGGTTATTAGTTGTGATGGGATCACAATTGTTTAAAGAAAAACCCAAATAATGAGTGGGAGTTCTGAAATAACCCTTTTGTTAAGTTTATTGTAATGTGGATAGATACCTTGTCTTGACTTCAAGTCTTGCATTCCATGCGGAGGGTATTTACTTCACGGATTACAAGGTTAAACTTCTTTGTGATTGCATGAATGTTCGTTACACTATTGTGACGTGACTTAGTTACATCACATTGAATTTAAACAATTAAACACATTTAATGTGTAGGGTTAAAATTGTGATTAGATCACAATGATTTCAACACAATCCACTTGTTTTAAAATTTCTAGTAGGAGAGAGATACAAGGGTTGGATCTCACGGCCTCCATTGTCGGTTCATAGTGGTGTGAGGTAAACATCTCGTCCTGGCCTCGAGCCTTGCATTCCATGCAGAGGATGTTTATTTCATAGTACTACAAGATTGAATTTCTTGGTTTATAGTGGTTTGATCAAACACCTTGTCTTAGCTTTGAGCTTTGCATTCCATGCGGAGGGTGTTTTTATCATGGAACTACAAAATAAACTTGTTAAAGAGATGAAATGTGGCTACACATGATTCTAGACAATGGTGTACACTATACTAAGTTTGATAGTATCCTCTATGTTGAGTTCTTACTATTATTACTTAGAGGCTAAAGAAAAAGCAGCAAATTATTTTTGTTTGGTAAGAGTTACCATGATAGCATTAATAATGAGAATAATTCTCACCTTATCATAGTGGTTGATATTCACTCTATGCTGAGGAATATTAATTGTGGGATTAGGTTGTCGTTGCACCTAATATAATATGTTTTATGGGTTCCATATTATATGGTTATGGATGCAAAATGATAATGTCCTGGTATTTAAGTTCATTGTCTCAAAATAAAGTTGTCATAAATTTTGTTCTCTAGCTACTATTTTAGTTGAATCACATTAACTAAGAAATAATTTTGGACATGGTGCTTAAAGGAGCTGAAGTACATATTTATGTTTCAATTCGGCATTGTCATAATTTCCAATATATGATGCATTTATGGAAGATAGCTTATGATGAAATCATAGTCTCCATTGAAATGCTAATATCTTACATTGGCTTCTATCTCAATTGTGCTACTGCATGAGATGTAAGAGTTAGTACTAGACTTAGATTTTATATTAAGTCTAAATGAGATGTTTGGTATGAATCATATTGAGTGCTATGAAAGGCTTAAGGAGTTCCAATTCTAAATCATTTTATGAAAATATTTTAATTTTAAAATGAATTGGAATTCTTGGATGTAGAGATTAATTGTTAATCTCATATGGATATAATCCACAAGTCCTTGTTAGATTTATTGATCAATTCAGATTGTTTTGAAAATAATTTTTTTTATGTTATTTGAATTGATGAGTGAGTGCTACACAATGGAAGACATCCTAAAAGTTAAGGCTAAGATCAATATGATTTAATTCGAATTCTTAGCCTAAACCAAAAGGTAAGGGTGGTGAGAAGAGGAATTATAATACCAAACAGTTGGACAAGTTAGTTGTCCTAGTAGTTGCCAAAAGAAAATTAGACTAAAAAATATGACCAAAGGAAAGTGTTTTTGGTATGGTTAAACTAAGCTTTGTTCATGATTGTTTTCTAGATGGAGATTTACATGTTTTACTTTTTAAAGAGAAAGTTTCCATCCTTTGGTATTGTATGTTTTGACACTTATGTCTAGATCTTATTAATCTAAATGATATTCAAGATTGGTGAAAGATGGGCTTTTAGAACCATTATTATGTTACATTCCCAATCTATGAATTCTATTTAGAGGATAATATGACCTAGGACTCCTTTATTGTAAAGGAATATAGTGTTAAGTTAGTGCATACATGAAGGAGGAATAAGACTCTTTTAGAAATAGTAAAGTACATGATAAGTATTTTCATTTGCTTATTTCTTTTGGAGATATACTCTAATAATTACTATACATTTTCTAAAATTGATTTCAAAAGTTTGTTCCTATGACATTTGTCAAATTGTGGATTGGGTGAAAACCTAGTATATGATACTTCCACTTTTGGAGATGTCAAGCATTTGTGCTAGAAAGGAAGTCTAACAAATTGAAATCAAAAGGTAGAAAAATGTGTGCTTATGATGGGTATCCAAAAGGAATTGCATAAGATTATTTTGGTAGTCATAAAGATTACAAGATGTTTGTAAAGTACAAATACAAAGTTCTTACAAGATGTTTGTAAAGTACAATTATAAAGTTCTTGATGATAACTATGTGAATAATCTTAAAGAATTGTTCTAGAAGAAAATGTCAGAATTTTTTGTAAGACAACTATAAAGTACATTTAGAAATGAGATGTTTGTATTAGATACACCACAAGGTATTATTCTATATATATATATATATATATAGCTAGTACACCGGTACAATATCGTAGTGGGAGGATTGTAAATTCATACTTTTGGGATAAACTTTTGAAGTTATTCCAGAAGAATATGAATTTGATCCTCGGTCCTACGTAGAGGCAATAGATAATATGAATATGAATTATTGGATCAAGGTTATGTGAATAGAATTAGATTCTATTTAAAGTCTAGAACTTGTAGAGGCGCCTAAAGGCATTGAGCCTATTGTTCTCAAATAGGACTACAAGGAAATGAGATTGATAGATTTGAAGGTACAAACCTTCAAAGTCAAGACTAGTAGTGAAAAGATTTATTCAGAAAGAAATGGTTCAACTATGAAAAGACTTTTTTTTCCTTAATAGTCAAGTTTGGCTCTATCTAGATTCTCTTATCCATTATATTTCATTTGGATGAAATATGGTAATGGATATCAAGAAAGCTTCATCTAGTAGCAATCTTGAGGAAGACATCTATATAATGTATCTAGACTTGTACATAGCAAAGAACCAATAGTGATTAGTATGTAAGTTGTTTAAATTCCATTTATGGACTAAAGCAAGCATATGAATCATAAAATATCATCTTTGATCAAGCAATCAAATTGTTTGATTTGGATCAAGCATTAAAAGGCCTTAGGTGTGTAAAGCTATATAGAATAATAAATCTCTTAATGTATGTTGATGACATTTTATCATTTAGAATGATGTAGAGTTATTGTCATCAATAAAGTTTTGTTGACTAGTCCAGTTTGATATAAAGTACTTGGGAAAGACTAGTCACATCCTAAGATTTAAACTTTGTTAAAATTTAGAAATTAGGATGTTAGGTTTATCTCAAACTGCGTAAATAGATTAGATTCTAGCAAAGTATAGCATGTAATACTTCAAGCAAGGATTCTTTCCTTTTAATTTTGAAGTTTCTTTATAAAGGATTATGGTCCTTAGATATATAAAAAGGAAGAGCATATTAAGATGGTTCCTAATATCATGGATATAGGGAAGTCTTTATGCTATGCTACATACTAGGCTAAATATCTATTTTGCGGTGGGCATGCTAAGCAAATATCAATTGAATCAAAGATCACTTAATTTAGTGGGAGTAAAGCATATACTCATATATCTTAGGAGAATGAGGGATTATATGCTTGTCTACAAAAGTGAGATTTTGATAGATATTGGATGTACAAACACTAACTTGTAGTTTGATTGTGATTCATGAAATTAGACTTCAAGATATGTGTTCATCCTAGGTGGTGAAGATACATATTAAGCATAAGTATTATCTCATTAGAGAGATATAGGTACCTGTGAAGTAGTAGTAGTAGAAAAAATAATTTATGCAAAAAATCTGGCTGAAACTTGTTTCCAAGCCTTGCCTTAGAGTGATTATGAATTACTCTAAAGGGAGATAAGTGTTGGATATATGGTAAATTGTCTTTAAGGGCAAGTGGGAGATTGTTGGGGTTTATGCCCTAAAATCCAATTTATTGGCATGTTATAAATAATTAAGTGGTTTAATTATATGAGACTATATATGAACTAATAGGACATTATCATAGTCCATGAGATGCATAGTATGGGATTTATGTGAAAAGTCACAGAAAGATATAAATCACAAGTTCTTTGTAAACTCAGAATTTTAGTTCGTAGTCGGTGATGAAATTGGGCATTTCATCTGCGAAGACTATAACATATCAACTAAGATGATTTATCTTGATCATGGAAGTGGAGACTTCTAGTTGATATGTTGATATGTTTTAAGAGTTAAAACATATTGAACTGGACCGCTGTGAGATTTATTATTCTCCTAACAACTGTCAAATGAATAATAAATCTCACGACTTCTATTTACATCAACTCTAAATCCTGAGAGAATAATGGACCTGATCATGAGATGTGGGTTGCTTTGATATATCAGGAGTGAGATCTATAAATTACGGTCAAAACCTCAGTATGTTGGGCAACCGCATTTAGTGTTGATGGAACATATATTTTCAAGATGGAATTCATAATCTCCTAACAGAGATATAAAATATTCTCTTGAGATAAGTTTAGTAGGTTTAGTTATTCAGAGTGTTGGGCCCAACCACTTTAGTAAGGAGTTACTAAAGTATATAAATTTATGAAATTGGATTTCATAAATATATATTGAATAACATAAAGGATTAAACTGGGTACTCAATGATTAAAATGTAGTAATCTTCAAAGTGGCAGTCAATATTCATGACTTTGTATTACTACGAATATTTTAATGAAAGGGTTGCATGTACAATAAAGTCTTGGGATATAATTTATAGATAAGGCCTAGAGTGCAACTATATTTATATAATGATATTAAATATAGTTAATGGTAACTTTGGACTTGTCAAGAGTTGACAGAAAAGCCCAAGGCCCATTGGAGCTAGTGTCTTATTGGTCCCTTTTGGTCCCACTCCAAGCCACACACTAAAACCCAATTGGGAAGGCTCAAAAGGCTAGCCCAATTAGATAATCAGTTATATATATAAGGAGAGAAACATACAAATTTTCATTAAGGCTCTTTCATGGGACTTTTCATTAAGTCTTTTCATGAGAGTTCTCATAAGGAGTGAAATGTTTTTATGTGAGTGTTGGACACTCTTTATTCTCTCCTTGGAAACTGATTAAGAGACCACACATCTTGGGCATCAAGTGGAATTGGAGTGAAGATTAAAAGTCTTCCCAATAACTTCTGAACTTTGGTTTTGAATTTCACCACACCAAGGTACGCATTCTTGTTCTCTAATTCTGAAACTTACGTAGCACATGTTATCATTTTCTAATGAAGTAGATCTGTTTTTTTTTTTTTCTGTTGCGCACATCTATTTTTCCAACAATAGATTGGGACCACACCCATTCAAAAGCCAAACCACAAAGTCCCCATGCATGCAAAGCCCCGAAAGTCAATGCCAAAATCACGTTTTTTACTACCAATCTCTGAAAATTAACGTTTTGTCAAAACAAATGACTGTCCTTGGATAGGCATTGTGGAGTGCCTAACACCTTCCCCACATGTAACCAAACTTCCGGACTCAAGAATCAAGATATTTTTCCATCCACATTAGATTAGGAAAAATGCCCTTTTTCTTAGCCTAGGATTGGTAATAAAATCAACTAGAAATAGGTGACGAATCACACCTTAGAAAAACCCAATGATTGGTAGCTACTTCACTTACCTTTGGTAATTCCCTTAAGATTTGGCCAAGATTCCTGCCGCACCTCCAAAGGTTGACCTACCTTCCTCCACCGAGAGAAAGAGCACCTAAAGCTCCGCGTGAACCACACACACCAATCATTGAGAAGGGCCTCCAACGGGCCCTACATGCTTGGGAGCGTCGCCACGGCGGGTGCTCAAAGGAAGGCTTGACGACGGTGGTTTTCCGCTCCGATCGAGGCCGGACGTTGACAATTACAATCACCACTTTAGGAGCTTAAATTTGTGAAATCCACTAACATAATTGAAATTTTAATTTAGAAAACTTACATATTTTCTATTTTATCACTGTTTCCAAATGAATTTACCATTTTTGTATATATAATTAATGGTTTAAAAAGAGAAAACAGATTTTTTTAAATCAAAATTCAATAACAAAATAAAATAAAATAAAAATTGAGAAATCAATATTGCAACATTCAAAATAACCCAGAAAAGAAAATATAAGATTACCCACAAAAAACAACTCTGAAGAATATTGTATAAATCTAAAGGTGGAGCACTAGTTTTCCTCGCTTAACAAATTTGAGCCTAATCCAAAGCTATCCACAAAACTACGAGAAGCTTTCACATAATTCATCAATTCGCAACAATGTACTTTCTTATTGTATGTTTATAAAAGCCAATGAAGGGCAAAGGTGAAAGATATTTTGGAATGGTTCATCAAAAAAAAGATATTTTGGAATGGCAAAAACTCCTTACCCCACTTAACCCTCCTATTCCACTCTATACTATGTAGATTTTCCCCAAGTTGAAGAAGTGATGGGAGCAAGGATGAGTTTTAAATTAAATATTTATAAATAATTTTTTTTTTAATACATGATAGCAAAAAAAAAAAGAAAAACTATACATATCCTAATTATAATTTATTTATTTTTGTATACATATTCTACTACCATCTCCAAACAATTGCCTCTCATATTGTCAAAACGATTGCATTAGGATTAGTAAAATATAATCAACCCACCCCGAATTTGACCAGAAGAGAGACAAGACTACAATGGAGCATCTATGATCTGACCTGCCCCACCCTATTATTATCCCTATTTTTTGGACAAAATTGGCAAATGCCGTTTTCGAGCAAAAAAGGCAGCATTATGCCCCCCTTTCCCAAACTACTTACCTTACTGCATCACAACACCTATGACATCAATGCATGATCATATTAATACATGTTCATGGTATCAAAGCAAGAACTAGAGAGGAAACCCTAATCTAGCATGTTAAAGGAAAGGAAACAAACAAACAAAGAGACAGAGACTCAAAAACATAAAATAGGGACAAAATAGAAGCATATCATGTGAAAGAATCAAAGAAATAGAATTAGAAAACTTGAATTAGGGGTTTTATGCACGAATATACGCTTGCATATAGAGGCCTATGTGCGCAACCTAGTTGTATGCGTATGCATACTCCAAGTCTGTGTGTGCATCTAGGAAGCATGCGTACGCAGACACACTCAATAACCCTAATCCAAAACAGAAATGAAAAAAAATAGAGCAAAGCTTCAAAACTATAAATCTAACAAACTAGCATGCTTTAAACATAAAAACTACATAAACTTAAACTAAACAAACATATTAACACATAAACAAAGTAAGAAAAAAAATTAAAACATAACCAAAAAGAAGAAATGAAAAGAAAAAGTTTAGAACTCAATACCTCAAACAAGAAGCTTTTCAAGCTTGATTTTGACCGTTCTCGTCAGTCAATCTATTCCCAATCAAATACAAAAGTGATTAGTAATCTTAAACATGAATTATCAAGACTAGAAAAGGTCCTAATCAAAAGAAAATTGACTTAAGGATGTTTTGTGAAAAACTCCCTCTTTGATTCACTATTTCTAGTGAATCTTAGATTTCCCCTTAGGATTTTCTATATGTCTTTTAAATATACCATGTAAGGCTTTATATAGTTGAAAAATGGGGATCTGGAATGGCTCTCAGACGATATGGGGTTCATTCCAAACCTCAACTTTAATACAAAAAACTTACCTTACGTAGGTTTCTAAAACCCTAGCTACATGCGTAGGTTTGTGCCTACGTATGCATGCATCAGACTTGGGTGCGTAGGTCCTTGTTTGCGTACGCATGCCAAGGGTTTCTTTGGTCTTTATTTTAAGAAAATAGATTTATTTTCTCATAAAAAATTATATTTTTTATTTTAACATTTCTTAAGTCAATTTAGAATCTGATTAGGCCCGAAACCAACCCTGGGCCTTAGAATTTTAGCATCATTGGGGAACAAGAACTTGAGTCATAAGCGGTACAAAATGCAGTGTATATAGATACCCCTCTTTTGATTCATGAGCTCCACTAAAAAAATCAAAAGAATAAGAGACAAAACATTTTGTTTCAACATACGGCTCAGGCCCAACCTATACACACATCACACAACATGCATACATGGGGTGGGGTGCAGCTCCGCAAATTCATGTGTGATTTGTATGTTCAAATTTCCACCTTTGTTGCTCGAGAAACAAACAACGATAGGTTCACTATCCTAGAACGCGTTTTGCCAATTGCAAGCAAAAGGCAAGTGACTCATTATCTTAGAGTCACTTAAGAAAAGAAAAACAAACAAAGCCAATGGCCGCAACCATCAACCAAACAAACAAGGTGCTCTTACAAGCTTAAAAGGATACATATATGTGGAATCCTTTTGGGGCTCTTACCTCAAACTTCTTCGAGTGGCTTATGCCTCTGGATAGTACTTGTCTTCTCCATCTCTATCTCTACCTATTCTGGTAAGGCTCTTGCCTTGGGTTGACATTGGTCTCTATCTCTATCTCTTCTATTGTGCCTACATGTTCAATTTCCTCAGTATAGGTGCACAAGTTCTATACTTTAACTTGCTTGACTGGTGCGTGGCCTGTGCCTGCATATTTAATTCCTGTTGGATATGTGCACGAGTGGCCTTGGTGTTCCGACTCATGAGGAAGCCCTCAGTGAAAAATCCACTGGGGAGGTGAAAGACTCACTAGAGATTATGATCTGCTGAGAAGTGTGTTGGTAACTCACGAGGGATTTTGACCCATGAGGAAGTCTTTAATATTGTGTGGCCTATTGGGGAAAATTTTTCTTCTTCTTCTTCATGTCTCACTAGGGAACTTGTGTTGATTCTGCCTGTTGATGCCTCGTGGTTGCTCAACCACCCATCATGGCGATGGCTAGTACACTCATATATATATATATATATATGGATGAGGTGTGTCATACCTCAAGTGTGTGACTAGAATCTGAGTCGATTTTAAGGATATTACCAAGGGTAAGTGAAGTCGCCACCAATCATTGGATTTTTTTTCTAAGGTGTGATGGGTCACCTGACTTTATTTGATTATATTATAGATCCTAGGCTAAGAAAAAGGCCACTTTGCCTAATCTAATGTGGATGGGTAAAAAAATCTTGATTCTTAAGTTCAGAAGAATGGTTACATGTGGGGAAGGTGTTAGGCAACCCACAATGCCTGTTCGTAGACAATCCTTTGTTTTGGTAAAATCATAATTTTTAGAAATTGGCAATTGAAAACAAGCTATTGGCATTAGCTTTCATGGCTTTAAATGTGTTACGCTTTGAGGTTTGGTTTCGGAATGGGTGTGGTCCCGATCGATGCTTTCCAAGCGTGTTTGGAGTCATTGCCAAATTTCCATGGCTAAAATTTGATGGCATTTCGCCTTATTTTCCTGGCAGAAATCTGGCAGCGCTTCACCTCTGATGTGTCATAGCACGCCAAATGCTATTCTCACCAAGTTTTCAATGTGAGATTACGGCAATGGGGATGCCCCATTTTCACGGCAAAAATTCTGTAGAGTTTCGCGTTTGGTGTGCTATGGTGCACCAACAAGGTTTCGCGTTTGTGTATACGGCATGTATCGACATGCTCATACTGTGACGAGCTGAAGCCCTTCAAAGCACCAATCATGTTGATGCGTATCGCATGCATGGGGAAACCAATGTCACTTGGTGACATGGATCAAGACAATCACTCTGTGATGATCGTGCACACAATATAGAGAGGGTCACTCACGTAGCCACAAAAGTCCATCATACAAAGTGCACAATCACCCATATACAAGCATATATAGATATACATACATAATACACAATGCAATCACATAGAGCGGGAAAGTAAACTAGACATTGCCAAGTTCAAAGGGTATGGCCTAGCAAGGTACAGGAAATGTAAAACAGACATTGCCATACCCAAGGAATGCAACCCAAGCAAGGAGTAGGAAAATAAAAGGGGGTACATGAAGGAGCACCTTAATACATGCTCTAGAGAAGAGACTTAGAGAGAGAGAAAGAGAAGACTGCTCTGGAGGAGCTAGGCCCCTTAATCCATTGAACATTGTCCTTTGTGGTTTTTCATCATTTTGCTTGCATCCTTGCCCTTTTAACTTATGCCTAAAAGGTCGTTCCCTTGCTCAAAGTCCTCACTCTGTGCGTTCACATGCAAAAAACAAGGAAACAAAGGAACAAATAGAAGGAAAACATGCTAAAAGACAAGCTAGCAAAAGATGCCAAACAAGGGTAAAAAAACATGCTATCAAACAAAAGAGGGTGCTCTAGGAGGACAAATGTAGGTTTGGATTGAGTATCCGTAATTCCATTGGTTTGGAGTACGAACGACACACAAACTCATGCATGAACATGTAGGCGATCATGCAAAGATGCAAAGAAGCAAAGAAAGCCAAATACGTGGCACAAAGCAGGCAAGGCAAGCATATGAACATCGCACGGAATAGAGAAGGGTGTACATCAAGCACACTGACACCATGAGGGTGTATCTCACAAGTGGTTACATACAAACAAACCCTAGGAGGGATAGATGTAACCACACAAGCATAAACCCATGGAGGGCACAAAGCATGACAAAGCCTAGATCTAGAGAAGCAAGCATGGAGATAAAGCACAGAAGCAAGTAAGCAAAGATGGACATGCAAGAAAATGATCCAAACCCTTTAATATAAGCCTAGGTGCACAGATGTAGGCCTAGACCACTAGATCTAGATCTACACCCTAATGAAAGGACCAAAAAGCAAGAAAGCAATATCAAGGGACACATGGTATAGCAACCAACATAAATCTAAGCACACAAGCATGGAACAGAGAAAATAAACACATAGATCTAAGCATAGGAGCATAGATCTAAGCAATAACATGTAGATCTAAGGAAAAACAAGGCAAAAAACACGTAGGCATGTAGATCTAAGCATAATATGGCAAGGAGCCTAAAATCATGTGGATCTAAGTACAAAAATTAAATTTAGACACATCCTTGGCCAAGAAGGCTAGGCCAACAACATCAAAGTGATAAATCATGGCATAAGCAAGGAAACATGCTATAAAAACTAAAGAAACATGCCAGGAAGTAAGAACATGCTAGGAAAGCGACAAAAGCATATTATTAACCAAGATAAAGCTAGCAAAAGCAATAAAAAGAAAAAGGGTGTGGATTGTAGCTAAAAGCTACATCCACACCCTTAAACCTCAAATCCAAAGTATGAAACCAAAGATAGGAAGATTGGGTGCAAGAACACTACCTTGAAGATTGTAGAGAAAATGTGAGAATCTAAGGTGTTTGAAAGTGTTTTAATGTGTTCAGGCGAGAAACTAGAGAGAGAAGAGAGAGAGAATCTGCCCAAAACTGCCTAGAAATTTTTTGGGGGGGGGGGGGGGGAGGCAAAATGAGGGGTCTGGGGTCATTTATACCCTTTAGCCTTCGGTGCACCTTAAAGAGCCGCAATTCTTGCCTTTTCCTAGTTCAACTTCGGACACATATTTGAAGGCCTTCTTGGACTAAAATTGAGTTAATCTTGGTGTCCCTGGAAAGCTTTGGATATCTAGTTTCTAGAACATTAAAGAAATTGAAATTCCAATGGTTGGATAAAGAGTTATGGTCTCTAGAAGTGTGCTAATGTGCTTTTCATGATTTTCTAGATACCTCAACCGTTTAACTCTAATTTTGACCCATGAATAGTCGTTGGAAAGGGAATTTGATAATATTTATAATGGCATTGGTCCCAACATGTTCTGACAGTCAAATCATGTTAGGACATATGTGAATCATGTTAGGAATATATGTCATCTAGAATTGACTAATTCTTTGACAAAACGCACTATACTTGTAATTGGGTAGATCTAGGATGTGTTTAATACTTCAAGGAAAAGGTTTCAAGTTCAAGTATTAAAACCATGCAAGTCTATCCAAGAAACAAGTGAAGAAGTGCTAGATTTTAAAACTTAACAGCTAGCTCGACAGATAGCATCTATCGAGGTTTAAAAGGCATTTTAGCCCGATGCTCAACAGCTACTCGATAGATACCCTATCTATCGAGATTTATGAAAATAAGATTTTAAGTTCTAATTTTGCTCTAATTCGTGTATACATGCTTGGACTTTCTTTTCTTACAACCCTAAACATATATAAGGATTATTTTAAGGGCCATCACAATTGATGCAAGTGAGTGCAACTTGATGCAAAAGTTTTTCACAAGCATATTGTAACCAGAGACAATTTGCCTTAGTTCATCTTTCTCTTCAAGAAGCTGCTAAGTTTGTGCGCCATAGGATTTTGTAACCAATGAGCTTCGTGTTCTTCATCGTGTTGATGAACTAAAGAACTTTGTAGCCAACATCCTTCTCAAGTTGGTGGTTAGTCACGTACTAGGAGCCGTGCAATAAAAGGAGAGATTGTCACTACAAAACAAGTCCAATTGGTTAGTTGGAGATTTTTTTGTGCTACCATGCTTATTACATGTAAATCAGATTAATTAATTAATTTGGAAAATTAATTGGTTAATTCATCATAAAGGGTCAATACATTCTTGGCCTAAGAGAAAGGTATAAATAACCATTTCACCACTGTTGCCTGCCAATCATGAAATGACATCTGTATGCTTCGACATAGCGAAAGTGCAATGTCAAAAGCTTAACATAATTGCGTATTTCTTTTCTCTCTCCTATATGCCCATGCATGATATGCTTAACAAAAGAAAATATGCAAAGAAAATTAAAAGCAAAAAGACCCAAAATGCTTTATATATGATTGCAAGTGTGTCTTCTAGGAGATGTGGGAGTTATAGGATGTACCTCGAAGGTGATAGTCCCCATCAAGTAGTTATGATTATGTGTGAGTTAAAGTGATTTTCTCATATCTCAAATTGCCATAACATGTAGACACTTATGCAATCTTGTGATATTTTTCACACACAACACGCAATATTCTTTGCTACTCTTAATACATGTGCAGGTATAATGTGATTTGGCCATCACAAGGAATACATGTGTTAATTTATGCTCACTAAACTAGCTTGACTTGTTTTTTGAAATATAAAATTGGTTAGACTTGTTTATTTTGTGTGTGTGTGTGTGTGGGTGTGTGTTTTTTGGATCTAAATTCTTGACACTTTCTTGTTGAGAGATGTTTTTGGGAGCTTAAAATCTTGTTTGGATCTTTGGTTGAGTAGCATGCTTGATTGCATTCATATCTATGTTTTTCTCTTCTTTGAAAAACTGTTTTTTTGCTATCTCGACAGCTTCTCGATGCCTCTCGACAGCTAGGCTATCTATCGAGCCTCTGATCTTCATTCTCGATAGCTTCTCGACAAAATTTCAATCCATTGAGAAAGTTTTTGTATGCTCGATAGCTTCTTGATCCATCGAGGTCACTTTGCTGTGGACACCTCTCGATAGCTCCTTCTAGCAAAATTTAAATCTTGATAGCTCTCGACACCTCTTGATCCATCGAGAAACGTGGATTTCTAGATAAAGGGTTAGTGCAATTTCTCACTCATTTTCTCCGATCTCTCTCAATAGAAACTCTTTCATTTCTCTCCCAAACTCTTCCCACTCACACTCTTCACCTTCCCCACTCATTTTTCAGCCTTAAGAGTGATTTCTTCCTTTCGTATGATCTCCTTTCTTACATTTTATCATGCATTTCATCCTTTCAACCTAACTTTTGGGGTTTTTCAAATTTAATGAAGCTTTTGTGAAAATTTTGGGATAGATTTTGTTTAAATGATTTTAAATCATCATGCATTGCATCACATTTTAACAATGATTCATGCATTTTAGATGTGTGCTTAATATGTTGAAATGTTGTGTGCTAGTAGGATTGGATTGGGCTGAGTCAATGATGTTTTTACTTTTGCATGTCACATGTTCATGCATTTTTCATGCATACGTACCAACTTTGTTTCTATCTTATTGATATTAAACTATGTTGGTTCTTTTCTGTATGTTTCTCTCTCTCTTTCCTTCAATCAATTTGCTTTATGGCACCAAAGAGCAAGTCTATTCCGTCCTAGAAGCCTCTTCATTTCGGGGCATCTCCCCCTCCAATGTTAGTTTCCATGATGATAGAGCCTGTAAGGACGTTTTGAAGAACTTCTCACGATGCGACATTTATTCGGAACGCCAAGTCATTCTATCGGACTTTTCTAATACTAACCTTCCCACTGTCATCTACAGTAGGGGTTGGAAGTCACTGTGTGGCATCCCGGTCAATTGTCCTTCCATGATCATACAGGAATTTTACTCCAGCATGCACAGATTCAACTATTCTTTACCTCATTTTATCACTCGCGTTCGATGTACACGCATGGTAGTCACTCCAGATCTTATATCCGAGGTGCTACAAGTACCTAGGGTAGAGTTTGTTGACTATCCCGGCTGTAAGCATCTTAGGATTGTGTCCAAAGATGAACTCTTGTCTCACTTCATTGAGACACCTTCATCTTGGGGTGATAGTCAAAACACCCCTTGCTTGGGCTTTGCAAAAGGTCTGAGGTTCCTTAACATAATGATGACATTTGTTCTTCATCCCTTGTCTCACTATAACTCCATTACTGAGCCTCAGGTTATGTAGCTCACTAGGTGGCATGTGATTCAAATTCACATGTGTTTGGCAATCATGGCAACCCTTCACAAAGGTTACATAATCGATCTCCATTGTATTCCAATAGTACCCCACCCTTAGGACCTTTTTGGCTAGCATTCTCCCATTCATGTGAGGACCAAAAATCCCTTGATGAACTTCTTCCATGACCTTTTCAACTTCTTCTTTGAGGATGATAGTGTATTTGACCTTATCAAAGGTTTTGGTCAAATCCTCTAAATATTGCTGATAAGGCTTCAAATGTTCTTCCTTTACCTTCCATAATTTTTGTGCTTGGGCTATGAGTAAAGTCAAATCCCCAAAGACCTCTTCTTCTTTTAACCCTAACTCTCAGAGAGCTTCCATTTTGGCAATACAAGCTTCATATTCCGCCATGTTATTAGTTGCCTTAAAGTTCAACCTAACCACCAAAGGTACATGAGATCCATCGAGGGTGATCAAAAGTACTCTTATCCCATTCCCATATCGGTTCACAACTCCAACGAAGTACATTTTCCATGCCCTTAGTTTAATATTCAAAATATCCTCATTTGGGAAATCTTCTTTTCCATCATCTCCTTTTATGGGGTTCTCGGCACTAAAATTTGACCTACACTTTCCTTGATAGTTTTTCTTGTCACATACTCGAAATCGAATTTTGCTAATAGGATCAACCATCTCGACAATCTTCCACTTAAGGCAGGCTTCTCAAATAGGTACTTCAATGGGTCCATTTTGTCTACTATCCATATCTGGAATGGTAGAATGATGTGTCTCAACTTCTACATGGGCCCACACAAGTGCAAAACATGATTTTTCTGTGGGTGTGTATCCAGTCTCATAATCATGGAACCCCTTACTTAGGTAGTACACGGCTCTCTCATTCTTATCATTGTCTTCCCGTGCCAACATGCTTCGAACCGCATCTCCTGTGATAGAAAGATATAGTAGCAATGGCTTCCCCTACTTTGGGGGTACTACGATGGGTGCATGAAGGAGGTATTCCTTGATAAGTTCAAAGGCTTTCTTACATTCATTGTTCCATGCCTGGGTTTCATTCTTCCTTAAGAGCTTGAAAAGGGGCTCACAAGTGGAAAGGAGTATGGCAATGAATCGGCTGATGTATTGTAACCGATCTAAGAATCCCCTTATCTCCTTCACACTCTTGGGTGGAAGCATCTGTATTGTGGCTTTGATCTTTGATGGGTCAACCTCGATCCCTCCATCACTTACTAAAAAGCCTAGCAACTTCCCAGTTGTTACTCCAAAGGTACACTTTTGGGGGTTCAACCTAAATCTATAATCCTTAATCCTTTCCAAGAACTTTCCTAAGTTAATTATATGAACTTCTTTGTCCTTGGATTTCATGATCTTGTCATCAACATATACCTCAATCTCATTGTGCATCATGTCATTTAACAAAGCTGTGGCCATCCTTTGGTAAGTTACTCCTGCATTCTTGAGTCCAAACGGCATCACAGTGTAAAAATAGATTCCCCATTTTGTGGTGAA